>JANAVB010027399.1:1625891-1985891 GCA_029216955.1 Iris pallida
CTGAAGATCTCCTCCATGTGCTCGATCCACTCGTCTGCGTACAGGATGCCCTCTGTGCCCTTGAAGTCTCGCGGACGCATCTTCTGGAAATCCTGTATGCCCTTCTCCTTCGGCTGATGTTGTTGCTGACCTGTCGGATGCTGAGCTGTATCTCTCTCCACTGTCGTCAGGGCCAGATCTATGCCCCTGCTGAACTCAGCCGTCTGACGCTGCTGCTGAGCCTGGTAAGCCTCCATAAATTGCTGGAAGAAGGCAAACAGTTGTACAGCATCGACAGATCCTGAAGACGGCTGCTGCTGCTGAAGCACCTCTGGGATAACTGGATTCTGTATATGCACTGGTGGAGGGGTGCCTCCGAAGGTAGCTGAAGCACCCATCCCAGTTGGCATAACTGGTACTGCGGCATCGGGGGCTGGCTGTATAGGACGAGAGGTGGCAGACCTCTCAGCAGTGTCTCCCGGTCTGGAGCGATGAGATCTAGTCTCGATGACCATCCTGGAGACAGATCAAACGTGGAAATCAATACAAAAATAGAAGCGATAAATCAAAGAAGGACAGTCAATTTCAAAGAAGACAAATCAGCAAGATGTATAGATGGCATGAATTGAAGCATAATTTTTCTTAACTGTGATTGAGTACCTCTCCGTTGAAGCCTATCGCTCAATCATATCGCCGGCTTGCAGCAGTACAATTAAGTCACCGTACTACCACGATATCGTACTAATACGACTCTCGACCTGTATGGGCCACTACTAAAACATGATGTCCTCGGGGCATGCTGTCTTCGGCGCCCCTTTTGACCCTTGCACCATTTTTTGCCATGATAATTCTTGTTGCTTATATCCATGCCTGTTCTCATGGTTCTTAGTATAATATTGTGATCCTGGCTTGTACCATGTACTTGACTTACCTTGTGACGACCCGACTTAATAACTTGTCGAGCATGATAGAGCTTGAGCTTGATAAGATTTGACTGGACTTGAACATGACTTGAACATGATAATATGAACCCGTCTTAATAACTTTTGATAGTGTCCCGTCGAGACGTACTCCAGACAAGTACTCTTGACATGACAAGTAAACTTGACATGACATGTATAATCTCGATTGATGTTGTGACGGCTATTCCTATTTTGCTAGTGTAACTCTTGCTTTGATCCCGTGGTTGATTGTGCCTGTACAAGCTTCCTGTCTCGTCTTGTATCATGTATAGAACATGGATTCCTGGTTACCACGGTCAGGGATTCATAATGAATCTGACTTGGTTAATGATTAGATTGATCAAGTAGTTCATATAGAGAGATTTTCCAGTTACTGGCGATCCCGTTATCCCGGCCACCTGTGGACTTGTAGCCTGTCGACGAGTAGGACACATTTCCAACACACTATCATGTGTTGTGCTTCTTGAATCATAAGCACTAAAGTACACCAGTAATCTTGATAACTCTTGTAACCCTCGCCTGGATAACTTGGATAGTCTGCAGGACTTGTGACTGCGGCAACATCTCATTGCATCATGTTGGTAACTAAGCTTGTGATAACCCTAGTTAACGAACAATAGCAAAGGAATTATATTATACCTCTTGTTCCTCCTACTGCAAACTTATGTTTTATGTTAACTCAGTCTTTCATGTTATGTCAGTTCTTTTATTATATGCTGGTTTTAGTTCCTAAGTGGAGCCTCCCGTGTGGCAGTTGCTCTTTCTGGGATCTGACCCAGCTGGTTTTGTATGGCCAGATTTTGGAGTAGCGCCTGAGGATCTACCTGCTTTTCAGCCAGATGGTGAACACCAGACGTAATCCTGACAACGAGTGGGTTTCTTATTTTGCTCTCCCACTCTATTGTAAATTATTATTTTAAGACGTTCCGCCGAGCAAGTGTTAGCTCATGTCGAAACTTAAATTTCTGTCTGTCTAAGGGCTGTTACATGATAGGCAAATTCTAGGGTTGATCATGTATGACTTAAATTCTTTCTAGTCTTCGTATTTTGTATGACTAGCTTCATGATCATCTAAATATATAATGTTTTGGATGCCTTACTTTCTATGTCTGGTGATCCAACATCTTGTAACAATTATTTGCTTGCTTGAGATTGAGATACTAGGCTTGTTCTTGACCATAAGAGACTACTGGCTTGTAGATAACCCTCATATATCTCGATAGTCGTGATTGTATTGCGAGGTGGGTTGCACTTCATTGTACGTAGCTGGCTGTGTCTGTCCCTCGATCTTCAAGGTACGGTTCTAAGAAGATCAAGTTTTGTAGCAAACTCAATCTGAGGCGGGAGCATCATCATTCACACAGTTCGAGGGGAGTTGTGGGTCATCGACGACATGCAAAGTGTGTGATGTTCTACTCGATAATGCATGTGTATAGGGGAGCTTCAAGTCCTGACATGAAGGTAGACAGGTTCAGGAGTTTAAATCTTGTGAGAACCGCACCGTCCGTTTGGTTGAGCCAGCCAAGGGTGAAGAAGCTCGTTGAAATGTTAACACTTTCCGATGGAAGACGAAAGTCGGGGACAAGCAGCCAAGACTTATGGTGAGGTTGATCGTCAGGGACTTCGGTCTTGGTCGTGTCATTGATATCAGCATGATCCCAGTGGTGCAACTACGCATGGCAGCTAGCATCGACGTGACGGTCGAGGAGCTGGAGACAAAGGAAGATGCAAAACAACTTGGGGCATCGGATATCAGTGGCATGGGGAGCAAAAATTCTGTCATGGGACAACAGGCATGGAGTCCAGTTGAGGACCCATGGGGTCAATACCCTCTCAATTGTAATCTTCTGTTTTTCTTCTAGAGAGTGGTGAGGGGGTTGAACCTATTAGGGGGGTTCAACGTGAGTTCTGTCAATCTTGTAATTTTATATGAGTTATTATAGGTTAGAATTTATCCAGGTAACGTACGTCAATGCCATATACTTGTCTTCATCTTGTGCTTGGTGTCCGTTAGACGGAGGTTGATGGTCATGTGGGTTGGCAAATGCTTCTGCATACGCCCAACATGTATTACAAGATTTTCAGTCATAAGTTGAACAAGATGGATACTATTAAGGATTATGTTAACACTACCAAAATATAACATATTAGCGACGAAATTAGCGACGCCAACAAAAAACATCGTCAATTTTTTGCATATTAGTGACGTCCTATAAATTCGTCGCTATACGACGGAATTAGCGATGCTTAACGACATATTATTAAATATGTCGCCATATATTAAAAATTGGCGACGGTTAGCGACGTCTCCTCCATACATCGCTAGCTATTTTACTTAGTGCACGCTGTGTTCTTTTTTTCCCCCACTCAAAATTTTTCACCCCTCTAAATTTTCTTACCCTCCTCGAGCTCCTCCGGCGACTCCCTCCCTCACGGCGACCCCTACTCCCCCCATCGAGCTCCTCCTCCTCGAGCTCCTCTTCCTCTTCCTCAGGTAAACCCTAACCTAACTCCTCCTCCTCCTCCTCTCCCACGGACACACACACACACACGGATACACACACACACGCACACACACACAGAGACACACACAAACACACACACACACGAACACACGGACATACACACAGACAGACACAAACACACACACACACACATGGACACACTGTGTCATGTTGTGGTGGACATGAGACACTATGTTGGACACGTACACATAGCCTAGATCCTTTACCAACCATTTATTTTCCATTTTAACATGTTTTTATATATCAATTTCTAAATGGAAAATGTTTGGTTTACAACCAAATTTGTACAACATTCTTACAACTTACACCCATTTGCTGACATGTGGGCCAGGCCACCACCTGGCCCACATATCAGAAAATGGATGAGTGGTTGTAAGAAGGTTGTAAATGTTTGGTTGTAACTGTAGCATTGCTCTTTCTAAATACCCTATGTTGACTGATACCTTGTTAATTTACTGTATTTTCCAGTTTTGAAAACCCAATTTTGACAACCATTTTAACCTAGTTTAATGCTTTAATTTACATGTTTAAAACCCTAGCGTAGTGTATCTATATGTGTGCTGTCTGAGTTTCAAGTTTGGGGTGATTTGGTTAAAGTTTGGGTTCTCGATTTGGGTTTGAGGTGAATGGGTCTGAAATATGTTATAGGAGTATGTAATGTTGTGTGAAATGAACTGATTTCCTTTCCTATTTGACTGAACACAGTAAATCCCCTCACTGTCCAGACTAGACTGACCCATAATTCATATCACTCACTCACTCACTCTTGCTTAGGTACACACACACATATAGCCAAATACAAGCATGTTAGCCTCCCTCATTTACACATACATGTGACTGTCACATGTAACAGTCAACACACTCATCCCCCATTCACATGCGCATGTACACACACCACCCACTCTCTACTTCTCTCTATATATATAAGTTTGATAGATGGTATTGTATACATATATACATAACTATATCATGTAACTCATATTTGATATAGGCATATAGCCAATGTTAGAGTGTCTAAATATATGAATTCATGAAAGTTGCCTTGTCTTGTAATATAGGCATATAGTATATGCATGCCTATATATTTATATATATATATATATATATATATTGTATGTATATATCTACATAGATATTACTTGTGTGTATGAGATATCTTGAGTTGACTTTGGTCATTATTGGTACTTGAATTATAGGTTAGGCTTGTATAGCCTTGAATGGTGTGTGCTAGCTAGTATGGGCTGGTTAGGGCCTAGAATGGTGGCATTGACTAGTTTGACCATAGTTGACCTAGTTTGACTACTAGAGTTGACCAGAGTTGACCAAGAGTTGACTTTGGCCTAGTTTGACCAAGGAGTCCAAGTTATTGACTTAGTCAACTCAACTTCACCCAGTTTGACTAGTTACTGTGCTGAACATGTGTGTCCATCTTTGCAGAATTATTTTCAAATGGATATGAATTACTACTTACGGAATCGTTCATGGATGTATAATCGTCGTCTTGATGATATGTGTGGTATGCGGGATGAGTACATAGCGGGAGTAGAGCAGTTCCTGCAGTTTGCTAAGGCATTCCCTCAGTACATGGACGGTACCAAAATTAAGTGTCAGTTTGTGAAATGTCATAACGTGAAATATTATCTAGAAGTTGTAATAATCCACTCCGCCCTAGCGGAACGCCGATTCAAACGACAAGTATAATGACTCAAACGAGCCGTCGACCGGAAGAGTTGGCATCGACCTGATGACGAATCGATACAAGGCTTACTTTGGCCCATCAAGAGGAATCCAGACTTAGACTTTCAAAGGCGCGCTCGGAGTATCGCTCGGCCGATGCGAACATCGCTAAGGTGGGTGGCTCCGATGAACCCGTCTTTGCTTAGCTTAGACACATAAAAATATGGACATTATTGCTAGAATCGTTATGCGATAACACCGCGCATGCTAATAAATGACTCAATGCACCTAGCTAAGGGAATAATCCCTTCTTGTATTCTTGTATACAATATGGAAAATATGAGAACTCTCGTACCGCAGTCTACGCTCGTGCTACGGCACAAGCTTACATTCAAGTTTTCTACGCGATCAACAATGAAACAATAAACGGTTTACAACAATGAAACGGAAGACTATCGACATAGTCGTTCCGAGTAGAGTATAGAAACATTGAAAGACTTTGGGACCGATGGGTCGCCAAGGCGACTCCCGTACGGGGAGTTGCATAATGTATGAATGAATGAATGAACGAATAAGTGAATGAATGAATCAACGAATGAATGAATAAATACGTGAAGAATGAATGAATGAACGAACAAGTGAAAGAAAGAAATAAAAGAGTGAATAAAAGATAAGAAAGAAAAGAATGGTTAGCGACAGGTATGACGGGCACGTGCAATGGGGCTCGCTACCCGCGCGGCACGGACGCCAACGTGGTCGATAACGCATTATGGCTCAGAGACAGCCTATGGCTTAAGACAGCCGTTATGTTAAATGACAAGTCAATACGAAATGGTCGTGGACAAACGGCACGGGCGATGGGGGAGAATACCGTGGCCGTCATTAGGAAGGATTCCGCGGCACGATCGATGGGGGGTATATCGTGGCCGGCCTAGGTGGAATCAGACATGGGGCTTACGGGCTGCTTTGAGCGGGGGCTCGGCCACGCAAGGAGACGTAAGGCCAGGTATTTCAAGAGACTATCAAGGTGTACCAGCCATCATGCTTCGATAGGTAAGAATGCCCAAGTGATATGTCCAAAATAGCTTGTGATGCCAGCGACCCGTGCATGTATATTAAGTGGGCTATGCTGGTGGCAATCTACGTGCAAGTCCTTACATTGAAACAAGTAGTCTAAGTTAACTAAATAAAGTACCTCCTGAACACGCTTGAAATGTAACATCCTGAACATGCTTGAAATATAATACTCTGAACATGCTTGAAATGTAACACTCTGAACATGCTTGAAATGTAACACACCAAATGATAAGAGTACTTTATGCAAGTGAGTTAGATAACGTGCCCATGACGTGCTAGAACCTGAGGCAGGTACACAGCCTTAACATTGAATGTTTACTTGAATCACGTTAAGTTACTACATGTGAATTGTTGACTAACTTGGTTAACTTTGGATAGGGAAGGCCGAACGGTAAGTATGGGTAAGTCGAGCATGCATTTCCATGCAGACACTTGAATTCGGCAACACGAGATAGGTTACGAAATATGCCATGAAACTGATCCTAAGGCAAGATTAGAAAGACAATGAATGATAGACGGTGCACAAAAGTAAATAGAACGTGTTTGGTAATGACAGTATTGTGGGCGAGCTAGCCTCCCCACCAGTGCATAACAATGTACTGATAACCCCACAGTCCGCTTGCAGGATACAGGAGACGTCATCGGGTGCGGAGCTTCCCTCGAACGTGCTAAGGTGCGGAGCTATCTCTGGAGCCTTGGGGCGTTGCAAGGAGCTGGAGCACCATATACAGGACATAACGTATCGAAACATCGCCATGAATCATTCCATCTTGTAAGCCACTTGGCACGCCTTTTATGTTTCAGAGAGAGAGAGCTTGAGAGACTTGTAAACTCGGCCTAGCGCCGCTTGTAAACTTCTTGAATATCAATAAAGAGTTTGAATTCGTTTCAATTTGTGTTCATTTACTCTCCGTTGCAAATAGGGACACTCTGTGCGACTCTGTGGCCTAGCTCAAATCGGCCGTTTCTGGGATATGGCCTTGTACGGGCGCAACCTAGGCCCGTGCGGCATCACGCCTTAGCAAGGACGATCGCTCCTACTGGAGCGGGGCGTGACAGATTGGTATCAGAGCACGGCTTTACGTCCTTGGACTTTATTTCGATTTTCTCAGTTTTGAAAGCTCGTCATTGGAAAAAGAAGTGTACGCTCTCTCTTATTGTGCCTTGGGATGTTCCATACAATAAGTCTAATATTTTTAAAAGCTCGTACAAGTACTCGGTTGAACGGGATCGATAGGCGAAGGCCTTTGTGCCAAACCACGACGGAATTATGTCGAGAGAAAACTAAAATGCTAGAAGTTAGCAAACACAAAGCGTGCTTGAATAACCTTACACTGACAATAGCGAACGAGTATACGAGACCAAAGTATAGTTCGAACGGGATGGTTATGCACGTAGCCTTTTGGCTAAGTTGTGCGGAGTATCGCGCACCTAGACCTTCTGGTGCAAACGAGATTGCGAGTGAGATCGATTATCGCTCGAACGAGAATAAGTGAGCGTGCAAACTCAAATATATTCTGTACGAGATAGCTATGCACACGGCCTTTTGGCTAAGTTGTGCCGCATGTCGTGCACCTCGACTTTTTGGTATAATCGAGTTACGAGCGATATCAAGTACCGCTCGGTCGAGAACGAAGCTACACTTAGAGTGTATATCGATAGGAACGCTATCGAGTTCACGCTTAGGCGTGCACGGAAGATTGATTTGGATTTTAAGGAATAGTATGAACGACTTAGTGCGTCGATACGACGTGAGCGATTACGCTAGAGATTCGTCGAACGAATCTGAAATATGTCTTAGCAAATGATGCGAATGTGATTATAGATTAAATAGGATGGCTCGAATCCGAGTGGTGTATGTGATAGCTTCGAGAAAGAATAAGAATGAGTGTCGACGACTAGTCGAGTGGCTCAAACCCTGAGTGGTGTGTGGACGTCATAGAAGTTATTCGAGCGAGACTAAAGGATATGCGGATAGAAAGAGTATGTCGGTGAAGCGATGCGATCGCGCAAAGCCTTAGAATGCGTCACGCTTAGTTGGTCATGACCTCGAATGTCTCGAACGAGATGTCGTTCGGACAACTTGTCAATGGACAACGCAAGTTAGAAAATGACTCAGAACGATGAATAAAGATGTATGTCTTGATCGAGGAAGCTAGAGGATAGCACTTGTGATTTCGAATTGGGTCAAACGAAATGTGACTTGAGTTTTGGAGAACGATATTGAAACTAGCTTGAGAAATAGCGATCAAACTTGATCTTGGAGTGAATCGAATGAAATTGTGGTATATCCAGTTCGGATAATAGCATCAGTCGCATGACTCGAAATTAGTTGCAAAGGAAGATCGTCAGGTTACACATATCGTCGATGGTATTGAGGCGTATCAAAGATCGATATGCGATAATTCGGGGGTACTCTGACTCGGCGAATAACGATCGTGCAAATGTCATTGTTCCAATGGATGCTATACTCGGGATATTGAAACGTGTCAAGGAAAATATAGACGTGGCTCGAGGATTTTCTGGTTGAATGAATGACGGTCGGACTATCGAATAGATATCTCGGCTTAGATGAAAATAAAATGTTTGGATTTGCTTCGTCGATAACCACAACGTTGACGTTCTTATCTTATGCGAGCACAACTCTAGCCTCGCACATGCGTCACGTCGATTAGGGCGATCACTTCGCGTGAGCGCTGGTATGGTGATTCATACAGCGGGGGTGATCGAACTTGTACGGCCTGGAAAATTTGATACTTCGACTTGTGATTTGATGTAACACCCCAATCCCAAATACTTGAGACTAGATATGTATCATGCCAATTTTATACATACGAGTAAATATACGACTCGTATATATACATAAGCTGTAAATGTAGAAAGCCAAGACACTAAATCTCATCCACAAAGATAAATAATAATATAAAAGCAACTTCGAGTTTATGTACACAACAGTTGGGTGGAGACAAAGTCCACTACCAACCAAATTAAATATGGAAAAATATACAAGAAAAGAATTTAGCAAGCGAAAGCAAGTGACGAATCCAAGAGTAATCATCACGACAGAATAGAGCGTAAGTCATGGCCTTAGCTAGAGCACCTGCAAGAAATCACGAAAACACACACCTGGGGAAAACCAGGTCCTCAGAGGGACGTAACAAGACACATAATATCATGCCATAAACTAAATAGTAAGAGCTCAATAGAAATATACATGGGTAAAGGGTCCTAACCATTCTATGTGATATATATTTTGAGAAGACAACGTTCTCCGCAGGAGCTTAGGTGTTCAGCATAGATGGAGAGAGAGTAGTAGTAGGTAGCGCTCATAAGAGGCACTATCAACTATGGGCAGAAAGTAGCTCTCATACGAGAACTATCGGCCCCGGGGCAGTAAGTAGCGCTCATCCGAGACACTATCGGCCCAAATCTATATGTGTACTGAACATGTAGCCCCTACGCTAATAACTGTCTTCCCTCCTCCCCATGATACAACACATGCGTCGCCTCCACGACACTGTTTAATCTTTAATAACTGCCAAGTCTTCTACAAAAATCTATTAACAATTACATCCTAACGTACGGCCTTTACGCACCAATGTACGGTCGATACACAAGTCCGAAGCTATATGCGACTCGCAGCTCACACACAACCCGTGGCACATCGTGACAGTTTATGAGATGCACTTAAACATACGGTGGTCTCTTAACTCTAAGCCAATTGCACAAAATATAATAATTTGCATATATGTATATAATTTTGAAAGAACAACATAAAGAAAAAGCATGCATGATATTGTGCAAGAAATTAAACAGTAAAGGCAAGGTGTCTTGCCTGGGGTGACGCCTGGTGTGGTGTAATGTTCTGACATGTTCAGTTTTGTCCAATAGCCAAGATCGATGTGTAAGAGTCTGAGATTCGCGAGATAATAAAAGATGTGAGTAGTCATGGTCAATAGCGATAATGAAAGGGAGTAAACGAATAATTACACTATTTCTTTTTAGAAAGTGATATTTGTAATACTTTAGAAAACCATATTTGCTAGTAAAATTAATTTTGGAGAAATACTTGAAAATGTCTATCGTATAGTAATTTGAAAATTATGATTTACTAGTCCAACATTTTCATATTAGAAAAATAAAACTAAATTTAATGCTTTGTAAAAATAATTTAAAATAATAATGATACTTGGTAAATACAATACTAGTGGTAGTAAAAACTTATATATATTTATATGTATACTTGTATTTCAAATTAATACTAATAATTATAAAATTCTAATATACAATTACCAAAACCAAGTTAAAGATATTAATAACAATAATAAAACTATACTGCCACATTCCCTTTTAATAATTTTAATAATTTTTTAATAATAATAATAATAATAATAATAATAATGATAAATAATAATAATAATAATAATAAATAATAATAATAACTTAGCCACTCCCTTTTAATAATTCTAATAATAATAATAATAATAATAACTAATAATAATAATTACACTAATATAACTAATAATTACTTACAGCCCCTTTCTCCCTAATTCACGAGAGAGAGAGAGGAGTGAAGAAAATCGAAAATGGGGGTTTTCTTACCGAGGGCTCGGCGGCGCGGGACGAAGCTCCGGCAGTGGCGTCGGAGGCGGACGGGCGTGCCTGTGCGGAGGCGGCGCCGTGAGGTCGGCGCTCGGTGACCTCTTCTGGTCGGGCGACGACAACGGAAGTGTTGGCCCTACCGGCGGGGCGGTCGCGGAAGCAGAGCGGTTGGAGGAGGCGCACACATCTGCGACGGAGGGCGGCCTGGAGTCTCGAGCGGCGGACACCGGGGGCACGACGACCGAGTGGATCCGGGAACGGAAACTTCGGTCACCGGAGAGGCGGCGAGGAGGACTGAAGTGATAGTGCACGGAGGCCCGAGGTCGACGGGGTCTCACTAGAGTTGGGCGGCACCCGCGGAGGAGAGGCCGCCGGGCGCGGCACGGAGGACTGGTCGGCGCCGTGGGCAGATCTGAGGCTACGAAAAGTGGTTCGACCAGCGCACGGTGTGGGGCTCGCCGGAGGCGGCGCTCGACTGTTGGCGGGCGGCCACCGGTGATCGGGGAAGGCCATCGTGGCGGAGGACCGGTGGTGCCTTGGGTGAAGGATGCGGCGATCGGGTTTTTCGGCTGGGGCGGATCTGATGACCGGCGGTCGAGCGGCGCAAGGAGAGGATCCCAGCGCAGATCCGGCGTTGGCGAACGTGGTTGCGGTGGCCGGCTGCGTCCTGGTGAGCAATTTTGTTTCCCCCGTTTCTTCTTTACTTTAGAGTTTTTGGGTTGGTGGCGGGACGGTGGTCCGTGGTGGTTGATGGCGACAGGGAAGAGAAGTCTGGGTGTTGGCGAGCATGGTGGTGATGATGGTGACGGTAGCCGAATTTGATAGTGGTGGTGATGGGCTAGGCGCGACGGAGAAGAGGAACGGGGTTGGCCGATGGTGGTTGTCGGAGATGGGGTCGGCCAGGACTTGGAGGCTGGTCAGGGATGGGGGTGGTGGCGAGGATCGGTTGGTGGCCGAGCTGTGGCCGGAGGCATCTGTAGACTAGGATTAGGATTAGGTTTTTGATTGTGTCGGGGTGTGTCCGACACGGAGAGGTTGAAATTGTATGTTTAAAAAATTATGGAATAAGACGGGGTGGGAACACGGACACGGTGCACGGGGGTTGAGAATTATTTGTGGAGAATTGGTAAATGATAAAAATTTGGAGGAGTACCTGCCTATTTATAGGATGTGGAAATTCCCAATTGGATAAAGATTAGGAATATTTAAAAAATAGTAGATAAATATTATTTGACTCAAATCAATTTAAACTAAGCCTTTATAAATCAAATATAAATTTAAATCCAAATTCAAATCCAACTCAATTAATTCTAGAAAATTTTAAACCCAAAATAGATGATTCCAATCTTTAAATTAAACTTATTTAAATTAAATAAAATCTAATCCAAGTTTAAATTACCGCAATAAATTTAAAATACCTTCTCTAAAAATAATAATAAATAAAATTTCAAAAATTCAAACAATTATTCAATAAAAATACTAGTTAACTTAAATAAATACAATTAGCCTTCGAAAAATAAAAATATACGCGAATTGAATTTTCACGTACTTCGTATATGATAGATCATTATAAAAAAATAAAAAAAGAATCCTTTCTTAAGTTAAAATAAAATAAAACTATATTTTTTTATATAAAATTAATAAATTATTTTTGAAATTTCGATGCGACATTTTTCATAAATTTTAAGTAAATAAAAGTAATTAATATATATTATTTTGAAACTATAAAATATAAAAAAAAACGTTCTTCTAAAATATGCACGCTCGCACATATTCACATTCGTCGAGCAATTACGAAAAATAATATTTCGTGCGCGACGTACAATACGACTACGCGACGTAGAATACAAAATTTTAAATTGGTACCAAATTTAATAAAAAAATATAGTAGAAACTTAGAGGTTTTACATTTGATGCGAATATGGACTCGAGAAAGACTTAGCGTGCGTGACGGTTGAATTTGAGGATTGCGTACGTCCAATTCACGTATCGAGAATGAATTAGTCTAGACGCAAGCAAGAGTTATGCCCCGATGAGAATGATTATTCCGCGGGAGCGTTGCATGGTGATTCATGAACCACCGTGGATAATCGGACTTGCATGAGATTGGGGCACAACATATTGTCAAAGCTAGACGACCTCGTGATCGAATACATGAATTGGTTAGAATTGGTGATTTGAATGGATTCGAATATGCGCAACGAATGCGTTGATACGAATAGGTGATCGTGCTCTATGTTTAGAAATCTGAGTGACGCGAGCTTGGGTAGAAAACCCCGTACTATCGACTATGGTTTGACCCTAGGATTGGGGTCAGTATTGGCATTATTGTTGGAAAACTATGATTCCAATCCTGACATTGACTTAGCCTCGAAAAGATGGCCTAGCGGTTAGGCGAGACGCCCCTGTTTCAACTGTTAGCAATCAAAAAGATTGATCTTGAGGATTGACATGGATGGATTGAATGATGCAAGAATAGGAAACCCTGCTCACGAGATTCGGCTGACATGCATATATTTTAGGGACGCCTGAGTATGTGCACGATGCGACTCGAGTGAGAATGATGAATTCTCTATCACTTGGTTTGGTGAATGCATGTATTTTGGGGACGCATGGAATGCGTGCACGATCCAACCAAGTGACATGTTAAATTCTAAACGAGACTTGAGGAATAGAAAGTATCGGAGATTGAGATTGTGTTAAAAGAAAGGAATGATACTAGTACGAACGTAGCTCGAAATAAAAAAAACGTGAGCGGAGTGTGCGTGAACGACAACGAGATTGGCCCTAAACAAGTGAATGATATGGAATTGATATCGTGCAAGTAAAGTTGGTATAACGAATTGAACCATTGATAGGAAGATATAGTCGATGATAGTGCAATACTTGGTCTTGAATTGGACGAAAATTACTTAGACTTGGTCGACCCCGCTAAGAAGAAATCATACTGATTTCATGGATAAGAACGCTTGAGAAGCGAATCGGGTCATCTCGATGACCGAGATAAACGAAAGTGAGTTTGTCTCAGCCTACGACCCTCGCATTTGACAAATTACAACGTGCCTCGTACGACCATTTCAGTCCCATGACAAGAAGAAATAGCAACCAAGACGAAAAAAACACTTGAATTGAATAAGTACCATCAACTCTAAAATGAATGAAAAGTTATTCAATAAAATCGACCAAACGTATGCGACCCGAGTTAAGGAATGGTATGATGACCTGCACTCAGGAAGTCTCGAGGACGAGACTTATTTTGAGTGGTGTATTATGTAATGACCCGTTCCGCCCTAGCGGAACGCCGATTCAAACGGCAAGTGTAACGACTCAAACGAGCCATCGACCCGAATAGTTGGCATCGACCTGATGAAGAATCGATGCAAGGCTTACATTGGCCCGTCAAGGATGAATCCATCCTTAGACTTTCAAAGGCGTGCTCGGAGTATCACTCGGCCGATTCGAACATCGCTAAGGTGGGTGGCTCCGATGAACCCGTCTTTGCTTAGCCTAGACAAATAACAATACGGACACTATTGCTAGAATCGCTAGGCGATAACACCGTGCATGCTAATAAATGACTCAACGCACCTAGCTAAGGGAATAATCCCATCTTGTATTCTTGTATAGAATATAGAAAATGTGAGGACTCTCGCACCGCGCTCTACGCTCGTGCTACGGCACAAGCTTACATTCAAGTTTCCTACGCAATCAACAATGAAACAATAAACGGTTTACAACAATAAAATGGAAGACTATCGACATAGTCATTCCGAGTAGAGTATAGCAACATTGAAAGACTTCGGGACCGATGGATCGCCAAGGCGACTCCCGCACGGGCAGTTACATAATGTATGAATGAATGAATGAACGAATAAGTGAATGAATGAATCAACGAATGAATGAATGAATACGTGAAGATTGAATGAATGAACGAACAAGTGAAAGAAAGAAATGAAAGAGTGAATAAAATATAAAAAGGAAAGAATAGTTAGCGACAGGTATGACGGACACGTGCAACGGGGCTCGCTACCTGCGCTGCACGGATGCCAACCTGGTCGATAACACATTATGGCTCAGAGACAGCCTATGGCTTAAGACAGCCGTTATGTTAAATAACAAGTCAATACGAAATGGTCGTGGACAAACGGCACGGGCGATGGGGGAATATCGTGGCCGTCATGAGGAAGGATTCCGCGGCACGATCGATGGGTGGGTATATCGTAGCCGGCCTAGGCGAAATCAGACATGAGGCTTACGGGCTGCTTTGAGTGGGGGCTCGGCCACTCAAGGAGACGTAAGGCCAGGCATTTCAAGATACTATCAAGGTGTACCAGCCATCACGCTTCGATAGGTAAGAATGCCCAAGTGATATGTCCAAAATGGCTTGTGATGCCAGTGACCCGTGTATGTAGATTAAGTGGGCTATGCTGGTGGCAATCCACGTACAAGTCCTTGTATTGAAACAAGTAGTCTAGGTTAACTACATAAAGTACCTCCTGAATATGCTTGAAATGTAACATCCTGAACAAGCTTGAAATGTAACACTCTGAACATGCATGAAATGTAACACTCTGAACATGTTTGAAATATAACACACCAAATGATAAGAGTACTTTATGCAAGTGAGTTAGATAACATGCCCATGACGTGCTAGAACCTATGGCAGGGACACGCCCTTAACATTGAATGTTTACATGAATCACGTTAAGTTACTACATGTGAATTATTGACTAACTTGGTTTAATTTGGACAGGGAAGGCCGGACGGTAAGTATGGGTAAGTTGTGCATGCATTTCCATGCAGACACTTGAATTCGGCAACACGAGATAGATTACGAAATATGCCATAAAACTGATCCTAAGGCAAGATTAGAAAGACAATGAATGATAGACGGTGCACAAAAGTAAATAGAACGTGTTTGGTAATGATAGCATTGTCGGTGAGCTAGCCTCCCCACCAGTGCATAATAATATACTGATAACCCCATAGTCTGCTTGTAGGATGCAGGAGACGTCATCGGGTGCGGAGCTTCCCTCGAACGTGCTAAGGTACGGAGCTATCTCTGGAGCCTTGGAGCGTTGCAAGGAGCTGGAGCACCATATATAGGACATAATGTATCAGAACATCGCCATGAATCATTCCATCTTGTAAGCCACTTGGTACGCCTTTTATGTTTCAGAGAGAGAGAGCTTGAGAGACTTGTAAACTCGGCCTAGCGCCGCTTGTAAACTTCTTGAATATCGATAAAGAGTTTGAATTCGTTTCAATTTGTGTTCATTTACTCTCCGCTGCAAATAGGGACACTCTGTGCGACTCCGTAGCCTAGCTCAAATCGGCCATTTCTGGGACATAGCCTTGTACGGGCGCAATCTAGGCCCGTACGACTTCACTCCTTAGCGAGGACGATCGCTCCTACGGGAGCGGGGCGTGACAGATGTGGAAGTGACATATCATTTGTACTCGAAGGGTTTCACGTCTAATTACTATCAGTGGACCGCACACGGAGAACTTGTGTCTTTAGCATCAGAGCCGGAGCCTTATATTGAGCCGTATATGTATGCGGGACCTAATTTTATTTCAGATAATCATGCATAGGACGACGGGTGCGTGAATATTGTTTTTGACACTGCGGGGCCTAGTTTCATTCATGATGCTGTTAAGGAGGCACCAATGTCAATGCTATAAAGTTCACGGAGTTGCTGGAGAATGCAAGGACTCCATTGTATCCTGGTTGTGAGGATCATTTGCCGTTGGAGGTGCTTACAAGACTGTTGAGCATTAAGTCAGATTTTAACATGTCGCAAGAATGCTACAACCGAGTGTTGGAGTTGATTATAGAGATCTTGTCGACGGGTGCTAAGTTACCTAAAGACTTCTATCGGTCAAAGAGGATGGTGAGATCGCTCTGGATGGAATACGAAAAAATCGATTCTTGTCGCAATGGGTGCTTGTTGTACTACAAAGACGACAAGGACGCAGATGTGTACAGATTTTATTGTGTTGATCGCTATAAGAAAACTAGTACAGGAAGGTCTACCGATACAAGAAGACCGACCGATTCAATGCACTACTTGCCTTTAATGCCGCGGTTGTAAAGATTATTTATGGTGAAAGAGACGGCCGAAAATATGAGTTGGCACATGCGAGAACAGATTGAAGGAGTGTTGGATCACCCATCCGATGGAGAAGCGTGGAAGCACTTTGATCGAGTGTATCCTGATTTTGCTTCAGATCTGCGTAATGTCAGGTTAGGGATATCTTCTGACGGTTTTACTCCTTTTGGTCTTTCGGGATCCCAGTATTCGTGCTGGCCTGTGATTGTCACTCCGTTTAACCTACCGCCTTGGATGTGCATGAAGTCTCAGTACATGTTTCTAACCGTTATAATTCTTGGTCCGAACAATCCCAAGGGGAACATTGATGTGTACTTACAACCTTTGATAGATGAGTTGAATTAGTTACGGGAAGTAGGCGCTAACACGTACGATGTTTCCAGGAAGCAGAATTTTCAGATGAAGGCAACCCTTATGTGGACCATCAACGACTTTCCAGCCTATGAAATATTACCTGGATGGAGCACTCATGGCCGTCTCTTATGTTCGTATTGCATGGACCATACTAAGGCTTTCCGCTTGAAACACGGAGGAAAACCGTGCTTCTTTGATTGTCATCGGCAATTTCTGCTAAAAGATCATCCGTTCAGAAGGAACAGGAATGCATTCCGTGTCGGCGTTGTAGAGAAAGGTGATCCACCGCCAAGGTGGTACGGAGCCACGATATGGAAGGAGGTTAGAGATTTTCTAAGTGCTATCGAAGATCCTACAATTGGGTACTAGTGCGATGGATTTGGTAGAGATCATAACTGGACAAAGAGGAGCATATTCTGGGATCTGTCATATTGGAGTACCAATTTGATCAGACATAATCTTGATGTCATGCATATTGAGAAGAATGTGTTTGATATCATAATTAATACTATGATGGACGTAAAGAAAAAAACGAAAGACAATCCCAAGGCCAGGTTAGACTTAGAAAAAATATGCAAACATCCTGCGTTATATTTGATAGAGGAGAATGGAAAACAGTTCCTGCCGAAGTCAATTTTCTCACTGGATAAGAAGGATAAAGTGAGACTTTGTCGGTGGATCCAGGACCTAAAATTTCCAGACGGATATGTGTCAAATCTGAGAAGATGTGTCGATCCGAAGGAAAACAAATTGACTGGTATGAAGAGCTACGATTGTCACGTATTCATGGAGAGGTTAATTCCAATTGTATTTCGGGAATTCTTATCACAGGCAGTTTGGGATCCATTAACGGAGCTTAGCATATTCTTCGGGGATCTTTGTTCTAAGAAATTGCTCGTTGATCGTCTAGAAAAGCAAGAGAAGGACATTGCGGTAACACTATGCAAGCTAGAGAGGATGTTTCCTCCTAGATTCTTCGACTCTATGGAGCATTTGTCGATTCATCTATCCTATGAGGCACGTATTGGTGGACCCGTCGAATATCGATGGATGTACCCGTTCGAGCGACATTTGAATCACCTAAAAGGAAAGGTAAAAAAAAGGCACGGGTCGAGGGTTCTATTTATGAAGCCTATGTTCTCGAGGAGATTACAAACTTTTGTTCGATGTATTTCAAGCCTCATGTTGCAACTAATAGAACGAGAGCTTCCAGAAACGACGACGGAGATCATGAATGTAATGATATAATACTGAAGGTATTCAATGCCCTAGGAAAGCCATCGGGTAAAATGAAGAAGAGATATCTGAATGATGATGAGCTAAGGGCTGCTCAGGTGTATGTATTACTCAACTGCGACGATGATAAAGTAGAGAAGCTGGAGGGATAAGTAATTAATATGTCTACATTATTTTAATAGTGTTGATTATTATACTATTACATTAATTGAACGATGTTGTTTTCAGCATATTTAATGATGATGTGAGGTCAGGTAGGCCACACATAACCGAAGAAGAACTAGAACAAGAAATGAGGCATTATTTTCTATCATGGTTGAGTGCATATGTAAGACTTAAGAACTCTGTAATTACCTCTCTGTATATGCACTTGAGAATGAGCTTAATTTATTTTTTCGTGGTATTTAGGTCGATCATCCATATGCAAGACTTGAGAATGAGTTTATTAGAATGCTAGCCAAGGGACCAATTTATGCTGCAAAAATATGGCCAAGCTACTGTGTTAATGGGTTTAGGTTCAAGTCAACAACTTGTTCGATCAGAGACAACTTTGTGGATCTCGATTCTACCAAAATTAGCTGTTTGTGTATCAGATCTTCGAACTACAAAGATGATGATGCGGGCAACGATTTCTATGACGTCCTACGGAAGATTGTGGAGCTGACATATAGTTATGGAATAGAACCTGCTAAGATTGTGTTATTCAGGTATGATTGGTTCGATCCGATTGAAGGTCAAGGTTGGAAAGTAGACAAGCACGGTCTTGTGGATATAAACTATCGGCGTCGATATCAAGCCTATGAACCATTGTGAGGCCCGCCTCACTGTATCAGTATTTTATACGGATACATATTCATTTGAGCTATATTTCGTATTTTCTGAAATTTGAGAATATTTAAAGTTGCTGAATTGTCATTGTACAGATTTTTGACAATTGTCTGGTGACCCGTATACTGGCTTGTTTCATTTATTTTGGTATGAATCATGACTTGGTTTTAATTTGATTTGACTTGGTTTTATTGGTTTGGTTTAACATGGTTTGGTTTGGCTTGGACTTGGTTTGGTTTAGTTGGTTCCTTATGAGAGAGGTGTATGGTTTAGATTGAGTGGAGAGGAATGAATGGTGGAGATTGCTTGGGCTTGTTATATAAGCCACCTACCACTCTCTCTCCTCCATTATTCATTTTCATTTTTCCATCTTCATCTTCTTCTTCTTTTCTTCTTCACCAAGGAGGAGAGGCAAGTACACCTTGCCGAACCTTGAACAAATTTACTTTGATTGTTCTATCTTCTTCCTTGCATGATTCTAAGTATGTTTAGAACTTTGAGTTTTTGATTTTACTGGGTGGATTCTTGTAGATCTAAGTTTATATTATTTTTGATTTTCTTGGGTTTTGATCTACCAAACATACTTGTTTACGAAAACTAATAGTTCCATGTTGTAGAGAATTTAATTTCATACAGTTTTGGCTTTTGTTTCGCTTGATTTCGACTTCGGATGAGGAAGTTATAGCCAAAGCAATTCTGGTCATTTCTATGTTCATCTGCAGCATGAACCGCATGTCGCAGTAGGCGCATATCATGTCGCAATTGAGCCGCATGAGCCGCATGTCGCAGTAGGCGCATATCATGTCGCAGTTGAGCCGCATATCGCAGTAGGCGCATATTGCATGAGGCGCATGTCGCAGTAGGCGCATATCATGTCGCAGTTGAGCTGCATGAAGCGCATGTCGCAGTAGGCGCATATGGTGTCGTAGGAGGCGCATGTTGCATGAAGCGCATGTCGCAGTAGGTGCATATGGTATCGCAGTTGAGCCGCATGAGGCGCATGTCGCAGTAGGCGCATATCAGGTCGCAGTTGAGCTGCATGAGGCGCATGTCGCAGTAGGCGCATATGGTGTCGCATGAGGCGCATGTTGCATGAGGCGCATGTCGCAGTAGGCGCATATCATGTCGCAGTTGAGCCGCATGAGGCACATGTCGTAGTAGGCGCATATCATGTCGTAGTTGAGCTGCATATGGTGTCGCGGTTGCATGCATGTCGCAGAATAGGCCGCATAATGCATATTTTGACTATTTCTAACTGTTATATGTCCTAAATGACTGAATTATGGCTCGAATTTCTCCTAACTCCCAACATAAAAGTTGTAGAGTTTTTCCTTGGCTTCAAGAATATATATATATAATATTAATTAACTGTACAAGTTTTTTTTAATATGGAGCTCCTGATTGTACTGTATATTTTCTATTCTTGGCCTATATTGCGACGACCCACTTAATAGCTTGTTATTTCTTAAATAAATAAAATTGCTTGACATGATGGTGACCCGTTGTAGTGCACTCCAGATTGGTAATAAGATGATTAATAATTCTTGATAGTGGCCCGTCATGGCGCACTCTTGATATGTGATAATGATAATTCTTGATAGTGGCCCGCCGTGGCACACTCTTGACGTGATAAACCTGACATGATATATCTCGAATACTGTTGCGACGGCTAACACGACTTGACAAGATTGAATAACTTGAACACCGTAGACGATTGTGCTTGTACAAATGAACCCGTCTTGTCTTGCATCATGTCTAGGACGGGGACCTCTGAGTACCACGGTCAGGGGTACCCACTAAAATCGACTAAGGTTAACAACTAGAATAATCCAGTAGTTATGAAGAGATTTCCCAACTACAGGCAATCCCGTTACCTGGGCGCGCTTGTGGATTTGTAGCCTGCCGACGAGTAGGGCACACTTCCAGTACACTGTTATGTGTTGCACCCTTATTGTACTATATTCGCCTGGATAACCTGGATGGTCTGCAGGGCTTGTGGCTGTGGAATAATCTCACTGCATCTTGCTAGTAATTAGGCCTTTGATAACCCTAGTTAGTTAAAGTATCAAGCCGTACTTATTGCTTGGCTGTGAATGTTGGATGGAGTTCGATCAGTCTAGTCTTGTCTTGATCTTGTACTTGATTGTTACATGTCCTGATTTGTTACTTTATCTTGCCGATAAATGGTGGAAGAAACCAAGTTCTGTTCAGACGAAGGGTTACAACCCCGGTCCTTATTTGGTTTACGGGTTGTAACCTGGTTATCTGAATAGTCCTATGGTTATCTCATCGTATATCACCTTCCCAGTCTAAGTCTTGTTTAGATCCAGTTCCTAATTGTTTCCAGGATAATGATTACAATGATTGTCACTCTAATGTATTGTACTATGTATTGTCACTCCCTGTTTGTCACTCTCTGAGTGTCACTTAATGATTGTCACCTTTAGCAATAAATGATCAGAGACCAAGTTCTGTTCAGGCAAAGGGTTACAACCTCGGTCCTTGTTTGGTTTAAGGGTTGTAACCTGGCTTCCGGAATAGTACTTTCGTCCTCTCTTCGTATATTGCCTAGCTCTAGTTATTTAATATGTTCTCTAGTTACTTTATCTCACCTGTTCATATGACTACTTACTTTGCATAACTCTTAAAAGATCGTTTGCTTAACAAGTCTACTTTTAATTGTGTTTACTAAATGCTTTACTTACTGCCTTCTTATGTTCGGGTTAAGTGCAATGGTACTGCACGAATCTCGATCCTCCTTTACTTATTGCTTTCTCTCCCCATTGATTGCCTATGATTGCTGGTTTTAAGTACATTGTTCGGCCTCCTTTGTGGTACTTGCTATTTGGGGTCTGACCCCACTGGTTTTGCATAGCCAGGTTCTGATAGAAGAGCCCGAAGGATCTACCGTACCATCTACTCGACGGTGACCAGCTGGAGCACCTGAGTGCCTCAGTAGATTTTTTCTTCATCCTCCCACTGATATGTAAATTCTCCTCTTGTAACGTTTAGCCCCGAGCACGTGTTTAGCTCGTGTTTTGGTATTTTCCTTGATATTGTAGCCTACGGGCATAAACATGATATGTGTATTCTAGACTATAGCTAGTCCTTATCATGTACGACTAATACTCTAGCTAGTCATCAGTTTGGTGGTACTGGCTTCATGGTCATTCATGTATATATGGTTCGGAACGCCTTACTATTGTATGTATGATGATCGTACTCATTGCTCTTGTATAATTGCCTGTGATTGAGATACCTAGGATTGTTAAACCATAGGATTGACTGATGGCATGTAGAGTAACCCCCATGTCTTGACAGCTTATACGTGATTTCAGAGTATTAACATACTTTGGGATTGCGTAGCTGGCTATGTCTGCCCCTGCTCTCCGGTATTCTGGTTCTGGGGCGTGACATGATTTTAGTGGTGGCCCATGCAGGTCTCAATTTTTAGATTTGTGGGGGTTACCATGTTTAGATATCTCAATCACGATTTTCTTTATTGGTCTCCTTCGGATTATTCTCTATCTCTGATACTTGACTTGATATCTGTTTTGATCGTTGGTCATTCCTGTTCCCATGATTTGATCTTATGTCCTTCAACTTTCAAGGGTACTGTTCTTGATCCCTCTGATTATCTTGTTCGTGTTTTGCCGAGGGCAGCTCAGCATTCTTTAGCCAGGCCAGTTATGGAGGATCAGTCTCAGCATGCAGGAAGAGATATCAGTCCATCTCGATCAGCCAGTCTCATATTTCTTCGTATCTTGAGACAGGTGATAAGTTCATGCATCTGTTTCAACTACGATGATACGTCCTGGGTAGAGTCATGTCTTGAACTAAGTCATTGGTACCGACTTACCTTGAGGCTTGACTTTTATCCATTTTTGGGAGTCAGCTTAGGCCAGCGAGGACGTTGGTTTCTACACAACTATCTCAGGAGACATATTGATCCATATGCCTCCAGCCCTTCTTGATCATGATTGTATTTATTCTTGTGCATTTATTTACCGCTTACGTATTTAATTACATTACTGATTGTTTTACTTTACTTATATGCCGTGCTTGATTTATTGAGATTGTTGAGTTCCTGGAGCTTTTGTTTTGTTATCTTGCTCGACTAGCCTCAGGAAATTCCGAGGACGGAATTTTTCTAAGGGGTGGAGAGTTGTGAGGCCTGCCTCACTGTATCAGTATTTTATACGGATATATATTTATTTGAGCTGTATTTCGTATTTCCTGAAATTTGAGAATATTTAAAGTTGCTGAATTGTCATTGTACGGATTTTTGACAATTGTCGGGTGACCCGTATACTGGCTTGTTTTATTTATTTTGGTATGAATCATGACTTGGTTTTAATTTGATTTGACTTGGTTTTATTGGTTTGGTTTAACATGGTTTGGTTTGGCTTGGACTTGGTTTGGTTTAGTTGGTTCCTTATGAGAGTGGTGTATGGTTTAGATTGAGTGGACAGAAATGAATGGTGGAGATTGCTTGGGCTTTTTATATAAGCCACCTACCACTCTCTCTCCTCCATTATTCATTTTCATTTTTCCATCTTCATCTTCTTCTTCTTTCCTTCTTCACCAAGGAGGAGAGGCAAGTACACCTTGCCGAACCTTGAACAAATTTACTTTGATTGTTCCATCTTCTTCCTTGCATGATTCTAAGCATGTTTAGAACTTGGAGTTTTTGATTTTACCGGGTGGATTCTTGTAGATCTAAGTTTATATTATTTTTGGTTTTTTTGGGTTTTGATCTACCAAACTTACTTGTTTACGAAAACCAATAGTTCCATGTTGTAGAGAATTTAATTTTATGCAGTTTTGGCTTTTGTTTCGCTTGATTTCGACTTCGGATGAGGAAGTTATGGCCAAAGCAATTCTGGTCAATTCTATGTTCATCTGCAGCATGAACCGCATGTCGCAGTAGGCGCATATCATGTCGCAGTTGAGCCGCATGAGCCGCATGTCGCAGTAGGCGCATATCATGTCGCAGTTGAGCCGCATGTCACAGTAGGCGCATGTTGCATGAGGCGTATGTCGCAGTAGGCGCATATCATGTCGCAGTTGAGCTGCATGAGGCGCATGTCGCAGTAGGCGCATATGGTGTCGCAGTAGGCGCATGTTGCATGAGGCGCATGTCGCAGTAGGCGCATATGGTATCGCAGTTGAGCCGCATGAGGCACATGTCGCAGTAGGCGTATATCATGTCGCAGTTGAGCTGCATGAGGCGCATGTCACAGTAGGCGCATATGGTGTCGCATGAGGCGTATGTTACATGAGGCGCATGTCGCAGTAGGCGCATATCATGTCACAGTTGAGCCGCATGAGGCACATGTCGCAGTAGGCGCATATCATGTCGCAGTTGAGCTGCATATGGTGTAGCGGTTGCATGCATGTCGCAGAATAGGCCGCATAATACATATTTTGACTATTTCTAACTGTTATATGTCCTAAATGACTGAATTATGGCTCGAATTTCTCCCAACTCCCAACATGAAAGTTGTAGAGTTTTTCCTTGGCTTCAAGAATATATATATATATAATATTAATTAACTGTACAAGTTTTTTTTTATTTTAATATGGAGCTCCTGATTGTACTGTACATTTTCTATTCTTGGCCTATATTGCGACGACCCACTTAATAGCTTGTTATTTCTTAAATGAATGAAATTGCTTGACACGATGGTGACCCGTTGTAGTGTACTCCAGATTGGTAAAAGATGATTAATAATTCTTGATAGTGGCCCGTCGTGGCGCACTCTTGATAAGTGATAATGATAATTCTTGATAGTGGCCCGCCGTGGCACACTCTTGACGTGATAAACCTGACATGATATATCTCGAATACTGTTGCGACGGCTAACACGACTTGACAAGATTGAATAACTTGGACACCGTGGACGATTGTGCTTGTACAAATGAACCCGTCTTGTCTTGCATCATGTCTAGGACGGGGACCTCTGAGTACCACGGTCAGGGGTACCCACTGAAATCGACTAAGGTTAACAACTAGAATAATCCAGTAGTCATGAAGAGATTTCCCAGCTACAGGCAATCCCGTTACCTAGGCACGCTTGTGGATTTGTAGCCTGCCGACGAGTAGGGCACACTTCCAGCATACTATTATGTGTTGTACCCTTATTGTACTAATATTCGCCTGGATAACCTGGATGGTCTGCAGGACTTGTGGCTGTGGAATAATCTCACTGCATCTTGCTAGTAATTAGGCCTATGATAACCCTAGTTAGTTAAAGTATCAAGCCGTACTTATTGCTTGGCCGTGAATGTTGGATGGAGTTCGATCAGTCTAGTCTTGTCTTGATCTTGTACTTGATTGTTACATGTCCTGATTTCTTACTTTATCTTGCCGATAAATGGTGGGAGAAACCAAGTTCTGTTCAGACGAAGGGTTACAACCCCGATCCTTGTTTGGTTTACGGGTTGTAACCTGGTTATCTGAATAGTCCCATGGTTATCTCATCGTATATCACCTTCCCAGTCTAAGTCTTATTTAGATCCAGTTCCTAATTGTTTCCAGGATAATGATTGCAATGATTGTCACTCTAATATATTGTACTCTATATTGTCACTCCCTGTTTGTCACTCTCTGAGTGTCACTTAATGATTGTCACCTTTAGTAATAAATGATCAGAGACCAAGTTCTGTTCTTGCGAAGGGTTACAACCTCGGTCCTTGTTTGGTTTAAGGGTTGTAACCTGGCTTCCGGAATAGTACTTTCGTCCTCTCTTCGTATATTGCCTAGCTCTAGTTATTTAATATGTTCTTTAGTTACTTTATCTCACATGTTCATATGACTACTTGCTTTGCATAACTCTTAAAAGATCGTTTGCTTAACAAGTCTACTTTTAATTGTGTTTACTAAATGCTTTACTTACTGCCTTCTTATGTTCGGGTTAATTGTATTGTTACTGCACGAATCTCGATCCTCCTTTACTTATTGCTTTCTCTCCCCGTTGATTGCTGGTTTTAAGTATATTGTTCGGCCTCCTTTGTGGTACTTGCTATTTGGGGTCTGACCCCACTGGTTTTGCATGGCCAGGTTCTGATAGAAGAGCCCGAAGGATCTACCGTACCATCTACTCGACGGTGACCAGCTGGAGCACCTGAGTGCCTCAGTGGGTTTCTTCTTCATCCTCCCTCTGATATGTAAATTCTTCTCTTGTAACGTTTAGCCCCGAGCACGTGTTTAGCTCGTGTTTTGGTATTTTCCTTGATATTGTAGCCTACGGGCATAAACATGATATGTGTATTCTAGACTATAGCTAGTCCTTATCATGTACGACTAATACTCTAGCTAGTCATCAGTTTGGTGGTACTAGCTTCATGATCATTCATGTATATATGGTTCGGGACGCCTTACTATTGTATGTATGATAATCGTACTCATTGCTCTTGTATAATTGTCTGTGATTGAGATACCTAGGATTGTTAAACCATAGGATTGACTGATGGCATGTAGAGTAACCCCCATGTCTTGACAGCTTATACGTGATTTCAAAGTATTAACATACTTTGGGATTGCGTAGCTGGCTATGTCTGCCCCCGCTCTCCGGTATTGTGGTTCTGGGGTGTGACAACCATTTATCCTATCAAGTCAGGCTCAGCTCGTGTACTTCACAAGTTATCCTAAACGGAAAATAACAAGGTCGGACTGGTGGACAGTGTGCAAGACCAAAGCTAGAAATACCTTTGAGGTTGACGATATAGCTTATCAAGAGGATGAACTATCTTTTGTAGCAAATATTATAGAAGTAGACACGACAGAAGTTCCTCATTACACATTTAATTGTGTAGAAGAAGTAGAATTATCTGAAGCGGAAGATGCAGATGAAAGTGAAGATGTAGAAGAGGAAGAAGAAGAAGATGAGTTAAACGAACTAGATAAATTTTTAGAAGAGGATTAAATCTGCACGTTTGTTTTATCATCATATTTGACACTTTAGTTGTCACCCCCAGTTTTCAGAAACAGGGGTATTTTTGTCATTTTATATTTTTGAATATTTTTGAAATTTATTTTATTATTTATGATATTATTTTGGGGTTGAAATTTATTTTATTATTTATGATATTATTTTGGGGTTATTTGAGTCGGGTTCGAATTTTAACTCAATTCGACTTGAAACGGGGACCCGGGGGGTAGTTTGACTCTAGTGGGACCCACACACTAGTTAGGCATGGCCCACATGATATTAATTTTAGTCCACATGATATTAATTTTAGTTAGTAGTTAGACTAATTATTTATGGATAGGTTTAGTTTAATTAGAGACTTAAAACTAGACTAAATTGACCTCAACCTTTAACCCATTCCTAATTTAAATCAAATAGATTAGTGGAGGGCATTTTGGACATTCAAATAGGGGACATCTCACCATTTTTGGGCAGCACCTATGGGGGGATAAGGAGTGAGTCACTCCTTCATTCATTTGTTTTCATCCACTTTCTCTCTCTTGTTCTTACCCAAATTAATTTAGAGATGAACCTCCATTGATTTCATCTCCAAATCAACCCCTTCTTCCACCAAATCTTCTTCATTTCTTCTCTACTCCATGGTTAGAGGGTGCTAGCCAAGTTTGGGAGGATTCAGAGCTCGTTCGTGTCCTTTTAGAATCTCTACGTGTCGGTGTTGTGTCGAAAGGATTTTTCTTTGAATCTCTCTTTCGAAAGGTATATTCTCTCCTCTAATCCATCCCTATATGCATATAGAAATATTTTGAACCCATAGGAATGACCCCCATGGTTGTATCTCCATTTTTGTCCATTTCGTGTCCATTTGGAGGTCATAGGAGTGTCTTTTGTGTTGTGGTTGTGTCCATGTGGGAAAACCCCAAATTTGGATACACTATGTGTTGTTGTTATATATGAATGAATTATTACATATTTAATCTCATATTTTTGTATTGGAGATGTGTTCTATAGTGTCTTATATATATATTAGTGTATGTTTTCCATAAATAAATTTACTTTATTTATTGTGTTTCTGAGAAAATTACAACTATAGGAATCTGATCTAGAAGACAATCACTTTATCCCTTGGACGATGCGATGAAGAAAGCTCGAACTTCGAAGAACTTGGACAGCAACTGGGCAATCTCTCTGTTCTCTCTGAATTGAATGTAGTCCCCGATGAAGATGAAGAAACTCTCTTTTATAGAGTTCTGGATAACTGTTCTGAAGCATACGCTCAGTCAGTTACTTGACGTGTGCATAACTGCAGGGACGCGTGGCGAATTTTGATGGAGACAAGTTGAAGTACGGTTGAAAGTAGTAGAATATATCTAGGAGAGATTGATGGCATGGATGCCACATTGCATAACTTCTGAATAAGTAGGTAACTGAGTACAGGACACGTGAGAACGTGTGTTGACTATACGTTTTAAAATCATCCTGAATGCATTTGCTGTGATACGCTATCTTTGTTGAAGAGGAGTCATACGCTACCTTTTGAAGACATATGTCTTGCATATGCTGACTTGGATAGTATAGAGTCATATAAAGCTGATACGCTCACTTTATTAACAAGGAGTCGTATGGAGTCCATGCGCTCACTTGATTGATAAGGAGTCGTATGGAGTCCATACGCTCACTTGATTGACAAGGAGTCGTATGAAGTCCATACGCTCACTTGATTGACAAGGAGTCGTATGGAGTCCATACGCTCACTTGGATCACTTGGTTGGTAAGGAGTCGTATGAAGTCCATACGCTCACTTGATTGACAAGGAGTCGTATGGAGTCCATATGCTCACTAGGTTGGCAAGGAGTCGTAAGCATTGAGGGAGTAGACACGTGGCTGTCCTCAATCTTCTCAAATACGCCATATCTTCTAATAACTGACAAATATCTCTCGAGCGTCGTGTTGCAGATATGATGGCTGACAGACTGTCAGAAATGACAGTAATGATGGCTGTGCATTTATGATGGCTGATGAGCTGTCCTCATAAGAGACAAAATCAATTCTCGAAAATCCATACGATGGTTAATCTTCATAGGGCAGCTGTCTTTGCACGAAAGACGAAGTATCAGACTCATCCTCCATTAAATGTATGATGTGCTGTCATTCAAGAAATAATAAAATATTCACTGAGCGTACGACTTTGGCTGAGCGTATGGCCTTGAGCGTATGGCTTTGGCTGAGCGTATGGCCTTGAGCGTATGGCTTTGGCTGAGTCTTATGTCAGCGTGTCATAATTTTTCATACCCTACAAGACCCCCTTCAAAGTTTTTGAACTTTATAAATTTCAAAAGTTCGAAATTACTTTGAACTTAAAGTGGGAACAAGTCTTGACACGCTGGCATGATTTTGTTATTTTCCTCAATATCAGTGCAAATCTTTAGGGATTCTGTTTAAAGAACGGCCGCCGTTTAAACTTCTTTTTTTTCTATAAATAGGTCTTTCAAAACCTAATTCATTTCTTTACTTCTGCATTTGTCTTCGAGAGAGAAAAAGCTCCAAAACTCAAACTTCTTCTTCTTCGACTCAATCTTCATCAATGGCGCCCAAAGTCGACACTGCTGCGAAGGGAAAGGGAAAGGCTCCTGCGGAGTCATCTCGACCTGCCGCCGCTGCTACTAAGAAGACTGCTGATGAGCGTATTCGATGAAGTGAACGCCCATTGAAGCCCCTCTATGGTGAGGATGGAGATGATGAACAGTAACTATCCCCTATTTAGGGCTCTGGTTAGGACAAGATCATAAAACGTATCCCCTTTTTAGGGTCAATACGTCAGAAAATACGCTTCCCTCTTTAGGGTTTAGTCGTATTCCATATTTTTCGTTTGTACGAAAAATATGTTTGGAGCGTATTCTGTAAGATACGCGTATCTTTGATAGAAATGTCAAAATACGCTGCTTTGAAGGAATATGTTATGTCAAGTTGTCTCACTGAGATACGCTAACTCCTTTGTTGGCATATTTTTGATGAACATCTTGTCAACCATACGCTGATACGCTTAAGAAAAAGATCCAATCATCCTCTGATCTTTGAATAAAAGCTGAGCGTAAACTGAACTTAAAATTTATCATACGCCTAGGATAGACTGAGCGTAAAAGTGATCTCTGAATTCGTCATACGCTTAGGATAGACTGAGCGTATGTTGATCTTTGCATCTGTCATACGCTTAGGATAGAGTGAGCGTATGTTGATCTTTGAATCTGCCATACGCTTAGGATAGAGTGAGCGTATGTTGATCTTTGAATCTGTCATACGCCTAGGATAAACTGAGCGTATATTGGTCTTTGTCATCTCTTTGTGTTGAAGATTTCTAACTTCTTATTCTTCTTTTGTAGTGGATATTCTGGCTCAGGATGCACAATTTGAAGGATGTGTAGGGAACAACTATACAAGTGACCTATCACATGTCCGTTTTCCTCAATTTGATGGACCTTCCACAAGGATAGCTATTCTGACAAATCAGGAGAATGACATCCTGCTGAATTTGATGAGTGGACTGCCTCTATAGAGTGTAGATAGTGCTACCCACTCGAAGCCAGCATTTCTTTTTGGAGATGCTATTGATATAAAATCCCAGCCTGCTCTTGATAAAGTGTCATACTCATATTATAGAGATGGTGATGTGAATCAGCCAATGTATCTGACTGGTTTGTCCAAAAGCATCAACATAGCTCGCTTATTCCACACGAGTCATCAAAGGCAAATGAAGTGGGATATCACTCCATTCCGTCAAGCAAAAGCTGGATGGATAGGATATAGTCAAGGAAGATTCCGCAGTGGTACTGAACCACATGTCTCAGTTTTACGAGGATTACTGCCAGCTACCATTCCTCCTGAGGACTCGGCACTTCTGAGGCCAGTTAGAGTCCAAATCTTTGTAAATGAATTTGTTCAGCTAGAAAATGCTGTTTACCCAAAACAGTCTATAAGGCTTACTGGTCTAGTGAACCCGGAGAATACCAGATGGACTGTTCTTGTAAGATGGATTCTGAACAACTTTGGGGAACAGTTAAAGGTAATAGGCCTATATAATGCCATCAAGTGCACCGCTTATGGTTTTAGGCCAAACCCAGATTTGTTCTTGGCATTAGCGAAAAGGTATAATTACCGTACCGGCACTTTTATGACTCCAAGAGGCGAGAGGGGATTCGCCCTCCATGAGATGGCATATATCTCTCAGCTGCCAACAGGAGATTTGCCATATGAAGAGTATATTCCTTTCATTGATGAAATGAATAAAATTTCCGATGCCAACCCACTGGTTCTTCATGTATTTGAAGAATTAATGTGCCATTACAGTATATGTAAGGCTTTTTATAAGGCACAAGGTGCAGAGGAAGGTTCCAACTGCTATTCTTCTAAGTGGATGGCCTATTTATTCCAAGGCCGCACTGAAGAAGTTCAGAAGAAGAAGAAGACTGATCAATATGTCGGTCGCTTTAAACCCCTGAGTCAAGCTGAGATTGACAAACTAATCCAGGACACCACTCATGACGACATCATCATTGAAGAAGACGAAGACACCTACAAAGCTGGTGATAGGTTGGAGACCTATATAAAGTAAGGTGGCCGGAAATTATCTTATGAAGGTCATCTGGCCGGATTTATATCCCTCTGGCTGAGAAAATTTGTAGTACCCGGCACCTGTTCAGCAGACAGGATGCACAGAGGAGTTATTTTTGCAGCAGTCCGTCTGACTTTCGGGTACAAGATGGATTTGCTGACAGCAATGACATGCCGTCTGAATGCTGGCTTACGGGCATATACAGACAGGATGTTTGAATTGGCGAAGAAGAAGCTCACAACTTTTCCCCGGGTAGAAATGTCATTTACATATTTATTTGGGTGGCTGCTTCTCCATTTCGAATCTCTCATGAATGTTGGAATGGCTAGACCAGACGATACCTTTTTGGAAAGATACCATCACACACCAAAGTGGAAGTATGACACTCTGACAGACTGTAGAACCATATTAAACAGGGGAGAATTATGGAGTTTCACTTGTGTTCCTCCACCTGTTGGTTATGAAACCATATCTGGGAAGTTGATTGATGGCATTGGTGCCAATGAGTTAGATGATATTCAACATGAATGGCTGAAGAGGATCAGGCCATCTCACTTGATCTGTCGCCGTGACGATGTCACCTATCTGGAGCCATATCTTCTGAGTAGGTTTTCTCGGCAATTTGGCTATGATCAGTTGCATGTGGGAAATGCAACGACATGCTTTGGCCACCAAGGCGGATTAATCGATGGCGCCAGAGCTTGGATATACTATATTGCTAAAGGTACCGGAGCTACTTTTTCCATGCCAGATCCGGTTACTTATCGGAGAGGAGCTAGAATGTTGGCGTCTTATGCCAAATTCTATGTATCGGCTAATACCTTCGATGAAAAATTTAGCATCTTAGGTAAAAGCTTCATCTATGTTGATAAGAGATCAACCAAATCAGCCTTGCCAAGAGATTGTCATGACCGAGAAGATCCTCTGGCTACTGATGAAGTTTATGATGAAGTTTTAGAGAATCTCTTCTCTGATGAACTTCATCAGCCATTACATGTATCCATTGGAAGTGCTGAAGAGAGTGTATCTGCCGACAGTACACCGAAAAGGAAGCGGGGCAAAGATGCTTCTGGGCCTGCTCCAAAAAGGGTTACTCGGGCAGAGGCTCGTAATCGTGGAAGACGAATCAGAGATGCGGACGAAGCAGGTAGTGACTCCAAAGATGATTATCCTACTATTCCACTAACAAAAAGAATAGGAAGGAAGGTGATAGTTTCAAAGACTAAATCTGTGATTTGTCTCGATGCAGAGAGTCCCACCAATCGTGCCGAGCGATTGGATTTAGAGAAGCAAGCTGCCTTTGCTTCTACTGTAAAGATAGAACCTATTGAAGAGGATGTGCCTGAACCTGCTGAACCATCTATGCCTTCTGATATGGAGTTAATTTCGCCAACGGTCGATGATGCGCAGGTGATTAGTCAACCCGCAGTGGAGGCCGAGAATCAGACTAAAACAGCTAATAACTTACTGATTTCGAGAGAATCAGTGAAGGAAGCCACTACTCTCAAGCCAATTGCTGAAGTTTCGGAGAGCAATAAGAGTGACGACGAACAGGTTGACTATGAACCTTCGTCCCATTCCTTAGAAGAAGAGGACATGGAGATAGAAGATGAGCCACCATCTAAAACTCAAATTGATGTACTGAAGACAGCTGGTCAACATTCAGGGTTGACTCCAGAGCCGGAGAAACTTCTAGAAATAGAAGTCCATGTTCCGAGTACTTCTGGGGCGGGCAGCAGTGAAAAAAATCCAGTGTCAGAAAACACTCTGAACAGACTACGAGCTGGGCTGAATGATCCAAAAGAAACAGAATACGAACCAGCTTCGGGTAATATTTTATTCAGCAAAGTTTTGTCTTTTCCTTGCTTTATTGTCTTTTAATTTTGATCATGCTTTTTTGATTCCAACAGTTGTAGGAACTGCACCGGCAATGAGCTCGACTCAAGCCCCACTTGTCCAGACTGATATGGGTGAGGGGAGCTCACGTTTGTCTAGTTCCCCAAAAGCACCCACTTCAGCTTCCAGAATATAGGTTACTTCTGCTCCTTCCTTTACAGTTGCAGCGACTCCCGGTTTTGAAATAGGGATAGCAAAGGTCATGGGGATGTATTCAGAGATTATTTATTCATATCTGGATACATTCTCAAGGCGACTTATGAAGGATGAAACTATGCCTTTTTCGAATCTTCGAGCGGCGATTAGTTTCCCGCTTTTAGCTTTGAGACAGGCTGGTTATGAGACCCAGTGTGTCTTCTTTGAGCATCTCCTGGATGATTTAGAAGCAACCATCCATAAGTACTGGGAGATCAAAAATGAGGATATTAAGTCTTTGACTGCAGCTGAGATTGCCCAATTAGAAAGTGAAGCTCAAGCTCAGCACACTGCTTTGAAAGAATTCCTCGCTCTGTCTTCTGAAGAGTTACTGGTGAAAGATGAAAAAATAATAACCACTCGTCAGAATATGGAGCGTTTGGAGAAAGATGAAGCATCAAAAGCTGAAGAGCTTAAGAAGTTGAAGGAGGAGCTGGCTCGTCTTCAGGAGCAAATTGCCTCTATGGAAAAGGAGCAATCAGAGATTGCCACTGCTCGTATATCTGAAGCTGAACGCTGTCAACTTTTACAGCAAGAGCGGGAACTGATACAGGCTAATCAGATTGAAGAGACAAATCGTCATAGCTCTATTATCGTAGATTATGACCAACGAATGGTTGGAGTTGAAGCAGCAGAGCGAATCCATAAAGCTCATAAAGAAAAGATGAATAATGTAATTGTTCGTATTCAGGAGATAATTACTCCTCCTAAATAGATCTTTTACATTTTTTATGTGTTGAATTTTTGATACCCACTTGTAATCAATATTTTGACTTTGATTGAAGAAATGAATATCTTGACTTTATTTCAATTCTGTGGATGATATTTTTGTAGAAAATATGTTCAGAGGTAAATAATACATGACATATTTCAATAGAATAAAATATACAAATGAACTTTGTAATTTTATCAGATGATATTAAACCAAAGATAATTTTAGTTTAATACTGATTAGAGAAAACAGAATTCAGATATAAAGATATCTTTGGACTCTATTTTCCATGATCTTTGAACTCGAAAATCAAAAGACTAGATATCATTTTCATAGAGTAGAAAATATGATACTGAGATAGAAAATTCAGAGGTAATATGGACGTGATTTTCTATATGAGATCTTTATTAGATCCACTGGGGATCTAATAAGACAGAATATCAAATTCTCTGGGAAGATGATACGTGGTAGAATATCAGTTTCCGCTGGGGATAACGATATTGAGATAATTTTTGTAGAGAAGAATTAACTCTGATTTTATATTTGCTGGGGAATAATGAAAATATTATATTGATGAAATTTATACATAATATTTCTTTAAGAATTTGCCATTGATAGACATCATCGTGACTTTACCATCCATAGAGGCAAGCTGATATGCTCCATTAGAGAAGACTTTGTTTACTACGAATGGGCCTTCCTATTTCGTGTCGAATTTGCCTTTGCTCATATGTGTCATAGTCATAGGACGTCTGACGGTAAGGACCAGTTCTTCCTTCTGATATGCTCTGACTTTTACTTTCTGGTTAAATACTTTTGAAATTCGGGCCTGATACAGTTCGATATTTTGTTGAGCATACAATCGCTTTTCATCTAGAGCTTCCAGCTCTTGAAGTCGAAGACGATCATTATTTTCTGTTGTAAGTTCATTGGAGATTGCTATTCTCAGAGAAGGAATCTGGATCTCAAGGGGAAGAACAGCTTCACACCCATATACCAAAGAGAAAGGCGTACATCCAGTCGCATTGCGAATTATGGTGCGGTAGGCCCATAGACATTCACCAAGCTTCTCGCTCCAGTTGCGTTTGTTGGAAGAAACGAAATTTTTTAAGAGTTTGATGATCATTTTATTGAAAGCTTCTGCCAATCCATTAGCTGCTGGATTATATGCTGTAGAAGCTAAATTATTGATTCGATGGTCGTTGCAGAATCGAGTAAATTTTTGACTGACGAACTGCGGTCCGTTATCATGAATAATACGCCGAGGAACACCAAATCGATAAATGACATGATGTTTGATGAAGTTGATAACATTAGAAGTTTTGACTTCATATAACGGGATTGCTTCAGCCCATTTGGAAAAGTAATCGGTTATTGCTAGAATAAACCGATGTCCTTTTGATGATGGTGGGTTGATAGGACCAATGACGTCCATGCCCCAAGCCTCAAAGGGCCATGATGCCGATGTTGGATGTAAGAACTCTGATGGTTGATGGATAAAGTCTGCATGAATTTGACAGGCTTTATATTTCCGAGCATATTGAATGGCGTCAGCCACCATCGTGGGCCAATAATAACCCATGCGTCGGATACGATCTTGAAGTTTAGGACCTGGTTGATGGGCTCCGCAAACACCATCATGTGCCTCACGGATAATCTGTTGTGCTTCTTCACCAGCGATGCATCGGAGGAGAAGACCGTCGTAGGCCCGATGATATAGTGTCTTCGTTGTATGATTATAATAGAATCTGAGAGATCGACGCCGAATAGATGCTGCTTCGCTCGGATTGTCGGGAAGTATGTCATACAACACAAAGTCTAAAAACGGACGTCTCTAGTCTTCAGTTATGGCTTCTGTTTTGTTAGAAAAGACATATTCCATAGTAGAATCGGAAGAAGACGAGGACACTCTGTCAAACCTTAATCCAGTGCTAAGGTTGGATGAAAATTCATCAAGGTTGAGAGAATTTTCGTCTGGATTATGGAAAAAACCCAAAGCCAAATTATTCTCAACATAGAATAGTTCTCGGTTATGAACCACTATCACTTGCTGACGTCTGATTGGTATGGCTAACACAGCGGCAAGATTAGCCAAAGCATCGGCTTCTGCATTATAGGCTCGTCGAACGTGTTCAATAAAGAAACCTTCAAAGGAGGAGGCCATAGAGAGTGTTGCTCGATGATAAGGTATCAAATCCTGATGACGGACTTCATACGTTCCTCTGATATGATTGATGATAAGCTTGGAGTCTCCATAAACTTCTAAATATTGAATATCCAGATGTTTAGCAAGTTGAAGACCGATGAGCAATGCATTGTATTCGGCTACATTGTTTGAACATGATTGATCCAGAGAATAAGCCCTTTGAATAGTTAGTCCTTCTGGGGATACGAGAACAATCCCAACTCCGGCGACAATATCGCCATTAGGACCTATTCTAGATGCTCCATCAAAGAATAGACGCCAGGTAGGAGTTTCTTCAGAAACCAGATTCGAATCCAGAACTTCATCTGGAATCTCTTCATATAATTTAGAATCTTCTAGAATTGCATGAGCCGCCAGAAAATCAGCAAGAGCCTGTCCTTTAACTGACTTTTGAGGAATATAATGCATGTCGTATTGAGCTAACAAGATTCCCCAATTAGCTAGTCTAGAGTTGAGAATACCGGGTTTCTTCATCATAATCCTGATGGGATTCACTCTGGAAATGACATGAATCGTTTGACCGATAATATAATGTCGCGTATTCTGAACGGCAAACATTAATGCTAGGCATTCTTTCTCGATTGGAGAATAACGCGGTTTAGCACCTGTCATTGTGCGACTGAGATAATAAATAGCCTGTTCATGGCCATCTTTATTTTTCTGGGCGAGTAATGCACCGAGAGAATGATCCATGGCTCGAACATATAGAAGGAATAGTATTCCCGAGAAGGAAGGTACCAAAACCGGAGGGTTCATGAGGTATTGTTTGATATCATCAAATGCTTTTTGACATTCTTCGTTCCAGACGAAGGATACACCTTTCTTTAAAAGTTTGTTGAACGGTCTGCAGCATCCTGATAAGTTAGAGATAAATCTCCTGATATAAGCAATTCTTCCTTGAAATCCTCGTAGCTCTTTTAAGGTGCGTGGAGGACGTATCTCTTGGATGGCTTTGATCTTCTCGGGATCCACGTGTATACCTTTAGCGATAATGACGAAGCCGAGAAATTTGCCACTAGAGACGCCCAGGAAGGACTTAGTAGGGTTCATCTTAAGTTGATGCTGACGCATTAAATCAAAAATAGTCTTCAAATCTTGGATATGATCCTCTTTTTGTCGACTCTTGACTGTAATATCATCAACGTAGCATTCGACTATTTTCCGAAGATGTTCGCGGAATATAGTGCTCATTGCTCGCTGATACGTTGCTCCTGCATTTTTGAGACCAAACGGCATCACCGTATAACAGTACGTACCGATCGGCGTTCTGAAGGAAGTATGTCTCTCGTCATCTGGAAACATTTTGATTTGATTGTACCCCGAATACCCATCCATGAATGACATTCGTTCGAAACCACATGTGTTATCGATCATGACGTCGGTAATTGGAAGAGGAAACTCGTCTTTAAGACAAGCTGCATTGAGATCGCGAAAGTCTATACAGACTCGGATCTTGCCGGTCTTTTTGAGGACAGGAACGATGTTAGCCACCCATTCAAGATGTTGTTCCTCTCGAATAAATCCGGAAGCCATAAGCTTGTTGACTTCAACTTCAATTGCATCCATAATGTCTGGACGAAATCGTCGTTGTTATTGTTTGACCGGTTTAGCATTTGGCATGATATTAAGTTTGTGCATTGCGATCTTCGGATCTAGTCCTGGCATATCCTCGTAGCTCCAAGCGAAGACATCGATATAATCATGAATAAGCTTGATCATGTCTTGCTTATTTGTTTCTGAAAGACTTTCGCTGATGAATATTGGTTTGGGGGACCCCTCTTCACCAACATCAATTTGGATCAATTTATCTTCAGTGGGAGGTTCTCTTTGCTCGAACCTGAATTCTCATTGGTTATCTAATCTTTGAGCCCATTGTTCTGATTCGGGTGATATTTCAAAATCATCCTTATCTTCATCATTTTTTTACGGGCCATCGGCGAAGACCATATTGATGGATAGAATAGAATGATGAAAATCGCCAATACTTGTATCAGAATCCCAAGAGAGGGAATCAGAAGACTCAGATCGTTCGTCTCCATCAGATTCTGAATCCTCATGGACTGCGTTGATAAAGAAGATAGGAGCAATGTAACCTAAACCACATTTTGTCCTTCCGTATGTTAATGGAGGAATTCGAACAGGCATTCTTCTTCCTTTTCCATTATTGAGGCTAGTTCTGAAATTATAACCCATATTCTTGATGATATTTTTGGACTGCTGACTGTAGCGACGTAGTTGTAACCTTCCAGTATCGTCGTTTTTGTCATCTTCTTCCAGGTCAGGAGGATTCTGGGGTCCTTTATAAAAGAATATTGGATTTTCTCCCAACTTTCTAATAGGGACCATGAAGTATGATTTTTGTATAGACTCTAATGATACTTCTGTGTGAAGAGTTTGAACAACTCCTATAGTTAGTGGCTCTAAGCTATCTAACAATTGTAAATAACTTTGTACATGATTACAGACATCAATATACTGTAAAGGAGATGCTTCATTAATATTAGATGCTGTATTTACAGAAGAAGGCTGAGCCTTATCAGACTTAGTCAAATTAATGACTAAAGGGGGAGAAGAAGAGCGATCAGAAGTTTTGTTTCGATTAAGATCGATAACAAAAGGCTCAGAAGAGGTGAGCTCCCTTGAAGAAGATCGTGGATAAGTAGTACGTCCACTGACTGGAATGACTAGAGTATCTGGTCTAGCCTGAGAAGATGGAGGGGGAGTGGTGCGTCCACCGACAGGAATTATCAGCGAACTTTGTGGGGTTTGGGAAGACAATGCAGTAGTACGTCCACTGACAGGAATTATCAGTGAACCTTCTTCAGATGGTTTAAGAGACTGCGGATGAGTGATACGCCCTTTTATAGGAATAACAAAGGTGTCGACTTTTGATGTCTCATCGTCGTCATCCATAGCTTGCAAGACTTTTGAGTATTCATCTTTGTACATGCGAGAGTCATTGAAGTAAGCTTCGACTCCTCTGAATGGATAGAGATCTGCAACTTCCTTTTGAACCTCTCCATTATCATCAACATATTTGAAGCATTGATGAAGAGTCGAAGGAACAATATTATGTTCATGCAAGAATGGTCTCCCCAATAGAGCATTATATGAGCAACCATGATTATCGATGATGTAGAAAGTAACCTTAGTGTGAAGATTGCCTATTTGAAATTTGAGGCGAATCTTGCCCAAAGGCTCACTTTTTCCTTGATTGAATTCTAAGATGGTAGTGATAGCACTGGAAAGACTATGTACGGGTATTTTCAGTGCATCTAGCATAGTTTTTGGCATAATACTGAGAGCGGATCCTGGATCAATCAGTAGACGATCAACCTTCATAGAATCAACATATCCTGTATAATATAAAGGACGGTCATGTCGATTATCCTCTAGCAGCATATCGTCCTGCGTAAAGGTAATGTTTGTAATTAATTCCAATACATTATGGCAATGAAGACGAGAGACTGGTTCTGTTTCCGACATCTTGAGGAAAGTCAGGCAGGTTTCTGCTTGCAACAGCGCTTCACTCAGAGTTTCTCGAGTCTCTTTAGAGAGGCGTAAGAGCTCGAAGATTGATAATTTAGCTGGTGTATTGGCTAGTTGAGCCAATATATCAAAATTATAAGGCCTTTCAAGTCATGTAGGAGATGACTTCTTCAATGGTTTGTCGAAGCGGACTTGTTGTTTGCCTTTGTCAGCTGCTATTGGTTTAGAAGGAACCGTCTCAACAGGAACATTTGAAGGTCCTTCGTTAGAGATTTGTGTTGGAGTTGTAACCGGAGGGACATCAGGAGTTTCTTCAGGAATTTCAGCATAATCTTTCAGATATATTTTTCCTGACCGAGTTCCGGCAAGAACTTCGACTTCAGGCTCAGGTTCAGGGTCTACCGAAACCATGTTGCAATTCTTCATCTTGCTCTTGGCTCTTTTGTGCTTGATGAGAGTTTCATTCCAGAAACCAAGGCCAACACGAGATTGATTATGTCTCATAGTGATGGCTAAAGGTGCTTGGAGTCCTTTGCCTGAGTTTAAACCAGGAGCAATGGCTAGATCATAACCCATCTTCGCCATTAATTCACGAGATTGTGAACTATATAGATGGAATGTAGGCTTATATCTATCTTCAAATTGAGGTACAATTTTTTACTTCCGTAGGGGGTGAATTTCCTGCCAAGATGAAAGTAGAGGTTAGAGAAAGATTGGGTGTGATACTAGAAGTCACATTACACGACTTAGTCTTCCCAGGCTTCTTTTTAGACTAAGGAGTCTTCCGAGGAGAAGAGGAAGACGTCACGAACTCCGCCATTAAATCCGGGGGAATCCACATGATCTCTCCCTTTTTAGTTGTGACAGGAACAAGTCCTTCATTCTGTGCTGGTGGGATGTTCACAACTTCAAGAGTTGCTTTGGGGATAGGAACAATCCCACTTTCTACCATTAACGGAGGGAAGTCACCGAACTGCATTGAAATCACATTTGCTGTGACTGTCTTATCATTAGGTGTCAGTGTCACTGCTCCTGATTTAATCATTTTCTGGATCTTTTCTTTTAATACATAGCAAGACCGGATTGTATGACCCAGCATTCTATGATATGGACAGTATTTTGGATGATCCGTCTTGTTGGCTTCATCAGGCTTTTTGATTTCTGGCAATTGTATCTTGTTACCTTTGAGCAAGCATTCAAAGATACCCTGAACATCGTCATCGTCGAAAGAATACTCTTCCTTCGGCCGAGGAGGTCTCTGTTGTTGATTTGTTGGAGCTGGGGTAGCTTGGGTAGTCATTATCTCTTGACTCTTGCTCTGGAGATTGACTTCAAGAGCCTATTTTTCTTTACGATTGTTGGGTCGAGCATTATTACCAGTACTCTGATTTGATTCCTTGGGAGTCATTTGTACCCCCAGGCCTTTGAAGGTCTCAGCACTGACTTCGGCAGCTTTGGCACTGACGATGAAAGAAGGCCAATCTTGGAATTGAGTAGACTCTGTCCACATACTGATGATTGGTAAGAGATTTGACTTGCAAGTATCGATAGTAACAGCATCAGGAGTTCCGAGAGGCATTTTTGGGCTTCTCTTCTGAATCTTTCAATGAAGCTCTCCGTGCTTTCATTATTTGTCTGTTTAATTCTTATGAGGGCCGACATGGTCATGTCATTGACGCCTTCATAGAATCGTTCTAGAAACATCTGTTTGAATCCAGCAAATAAAGTAAGACACCCATCAGGGAGACTTCGATACCATTCATAAGCGGTTCCTTTAAGACAACCGACGAATACCCAAGTGAGGAGGGCATCGCTTGGTTGCAACTGATCAGTCATTACTTCAAAGTGATTAATGAACTGACTTGGGGAGGTAGTCCCATCAAAGAAAGAGATGGTCGAAGGTTTGTATTTTGGGGAATACGATACCTCCTTACATTGTATGGGATAAGGCTGCTTGATACCCCATCTTTGTAAGCCATCTTTTTGCTTGAATGCTTCGAACTGAGACCGAAGATTTTTCAACTCTTCAGTGACAGCTTCGGAAGATTGCGGTGTTGTTGCTTGTTGAGTATAATTGGGAGGAGGGACTGCAGCATATGTATCACCCCCAGCTCCAGACTGACTTGGAGTGGGTTGTACAGGAACATTAGATTGTACCCCAAGAATAGTAGAGGGTTCCGGGTTTGGGGCAACAGAAGTATTTAATACCACTGGTGGTACTGTTGTTTGAACTTGCTGAGTTCGTTGTTTAGCTTGTATAAGAGTATGCATAGCAGTCAATGTATCTGCCATAGCTCGTAACTGTTGTTCCAAGGAAGAAATCCTCTGTTCATGAGCTTCAGTGCTAGTCGAAGGCTCTTGATTACCATCTACCATATAAGCGGTAATCGTTCGAGGAATAGACGATGAAACAGTCTGTTCTGAATCATCGCTGTGAGAATCAGTCTCTTTCCCGGGGCTATTTACGGGAGTCAATATCGGGAAATTGGACTCTCCAAGGAAGTCCTCTGTGATCTCCGGATTATCACTTGGATGAGAAGAAGAAGAGACCCTAGTCGAGGCTCCGGTCCTGGATCGGGTGCCGAGGTAAACACCATCTTCAGAATCTGACATAGCATCAGATCTTATTCTACCCCCAATATTTCTAAAGGTCATGTTGACAGAAGCATAAAGAGGTTCATCTTCGTCCAGTATTGGTTCATGTTGAATCCGTTCGAAAATAGATCGTCTTTTTGGAGAACAACAACACTGAATCACAACCTGAGGTTGGAAGTTATAACCATGCTTTTTATGGCAAATATGAGCAATGTCACAGCCAGATGGAGTGTCGATTCTCCGTTTGTTTTGCAAATGTTTCCGGAGATCTGTAGAAACAGATTGGGAAGTACTTGAAGATAGTTTCTGTGTAGAAACTTGTCTTTTATTCTTCCGTCTTCTCGGTTCTTGAGTGTATAAAGACCGATTAATTTGAGCGATATAGTTCTTGGCATATTCTGCATCAGGGTCTAGTATACTTGTCTCAGTTTGATAAGGCTTCTTTATACCGGAAGTGGAATCGAGATGATTCCGGTTAAGCTTGTTACGAAGATCCGTAGGAGATATGACTTTAGTATTAGTCTTGAATACTTGGAATTTGCCTTTTTCAGATCGAAAAATTTTGAGAGAAGGAAGATGGACATTATTCCGACTGGGAGTCGGTAATAATCCATCTTTAGAGGAAGTAGCCAAAAGGCGTTTTCTTTTGTTTGATCTAGTAAAAGTACTAGTCAAATTAACTCCAGAGGTAAAGATCTTAGGAGTAGAGGAGTTGACTAAAGAGTCTTTCTCCTTGGTTGGCACAAGATGTGCAAGTTGTGGGGGAATCATTTGTATATTCTGTGGAAGAGAACCCCCAGCCTAATTTTGAGAGACAGTCAAAGGACTGTATTGGTTGGCATACGCTGACTTCAGTTTGGAATTCTGGTCATACGCTGCCTTTTTACTAGCATACGCTGGCTTTGGCTTAGCGTACGCTGCCTGCTGTTGGCTTTTGTTGTACGCTGCCTTTGCCGTACGCTGCCATTTGACTGACATACGTACAGAGTCATTAATGGCTAAAGAGCCGACTGCTGTCGTAAGGGTAGAAGGAGAAGAAACTTTGACATATCCAGAGATGGTTTTCCTTGGACACGCTGACTTGGTTAAAGAACCCACTTTGTCAGCGTGACTAGGAGAAGCCACTGTTGCCGTGTTCAGAGAAGCCGAGGCGTGCTTCGTTGAAGTTGGAGACGTGTTCTTGTCAGCGTGAGTGACAGAAGCATCTCGGGCCATCGAAGAAGACTTAGGGACATAGACAGAGCGTCCCTTCTTCTTGGCAGCAAGAAGAGCGGAGGAAGCAATTCGTCCCTCCTTCGCTTTGAGCATTTCTTCGTAAGCAGATTGGTCGAATTGTACGACCATCACTTTCTTCGTCGAGCCGATCGACGAAGTATCGCATTGAGTTGTTGCTATCTCGTTGGAGGAGACAGCTTTCCCCAGTAGAGTCGTCAATTTGTTTTCCATAAATAAATTCACTTTATTTATTGTGTTTCTGAGAAAATTACAACTATAGGAATCTGATCTAGAAGACAATCACTTTATCCCTTGGACGATGCGATGAAGAAAACTCGAACTTCGAAGAACTTGGACAGCAACTGGGCAATCTCTCTGTTCTCTCTGAATTGAATGTAGTCCCCGATGAAGATGAAGAAACTCTCTTTTATAGAGTTCTGGATAACTGTTCTGAAGCATACGCTCAGTCAGTTACTTGACGTGTGCATAACTGCAGGGACGCGTGGCGAATTCTGATGGAGACACGTTGAAGTGCGATTGAAAGTAGTAGAATATATCTAGGAGAGATTGATGGCATGGATGCTACGTTGCATAACTTCTGAATAAGTAGGTAACTGAGTACAGGACACGTGAGAACGTGTGTTGACTATACGTTTTAAAATCATCCTGAATGCATTTGCTGTGATACGCTGTCTTTGTTGAAGAGGAGTCATACGCTACCTTTTGAAGACATATGTCTTGCATATGCTGACTTGGATAGTATAGAGTCATATAAAGCTGATACGCTCACTTTATTAACAAGGAGTCGTATGGAGTCCATACGCTTACTTGATTGATAAGGAGTCGTATGGAGCCCATACGCTCACTTGATTGACAAGGAGTCGTATGAAGTCCATACACTCACTTGATTGACAAGGAGTCGCATGGAGTCCATACGCTCACTTGGTTGGCAAGGAGTCGTATGAAGTCCATACGCTCACTTGATTGACAAGGAGTCGTATGGAGTCCATACGCTCACTTGGTTGGCAAGGAGTCGTAAGCATTGAGGGAGTAGACACGTGGCTGTCCTCAATCTTCTCAAATACACCATATCTTCTAATAACTGCCAAATATCTCTCGAGCGTCGTGTTGCAGATATGATGGCTGACAGACTGTCAGAAATGACAGTAATGATGGCTGTGCATTTATGATGGCTGATGAGCTGTCCTCGTAAGAGACAAAATCAATTCTCGAAAATCCATACGACGATTAATCTTCATAGGGCAGCTGTCTTTGCACGAAAGACGAAGTATCAGATTCATCCTCCATTAAATATATGTTATGCTGTCATTCAAGAAATAATAAAATATTCACTGAGCGTACGACTTTGGCTGAGCATATGGCCTTGAGCGTATGGCTTTGGCTGAGCGTATGGCCTTGAGCGTATGGCTTTGGCTGAGTCTTATGTCAGCGTGTCATAATTTTTCACACCCTACAGTGTAGAGAATGAGTTCTTGATATATTATGTTATATACTTGTGTTTCTTTTGTCTCAAACTACCTAAATTCGTCATAATTTTTATCCACGTTTTTAGTAGCTAGAGCAAATTAGAAATACCATAACTTTTAGCTCATAACTCCAATTAACCTCCCGTTTTTTTAAAAGAAGCGTATCGAAGTTAGATTTCCAAATATATATTTTAATAAGCCAAATTCTTTCTAGAACTTTCTGTAGAATTGTTTGAGTGTCAGTTGTACGAAAGACGAACGTGTTTTGGTGTTTTCACGATTCCGGGAGCTTCCGTACACGAAAATGCGATCCGTTTAAATTTTTGAAAAGCTAACACGAAGAGCTACAACATACTTTAATCCTAGAATTTAGTGAAGGCCCAATTGGTATAGTATTGATTTTAAGTAGAAGAATGACTATACGATATATGCATTTTGTGTAACCTATGAGCCTATGTAGTATAGATATTAAATGAATATAGAGTATGTAATGTATGATATGTTAGATGAATAAAATAATATATATATATATATATATATTCTTTTTACATTAATGTATATATATGGTTGAATACAAGCATGTAGGAATGCAATTAATATAATGCATATAAGCAATGCATGAATGAAAGAATGATATACAATGTATGCATGAAAGTATATAATAAATGCTAGATATAAATGCATAATGTATAAATATTGTAATACAATATATAATGATAACATGTATGGTAATATAGAGTATATGATGCAAGCATGAATGAATGGAGGAAATACATGTATATAGGTAATGTAGAATGTAATATATAAAAGAAATGAATGATAATATATAACATGATATATAAGGTAATGCAAGGTATTGAAACATGTATGCAAGTATCCATATGTAAGTAAGTAACGCAATCAAGTATGAATGTATGCTATATATGAATGCCAACATGATAGGAATGTATGATGCCATATTCGCACTTAGCACCATGTTCATATGTTAAAACCCCCTTCTACATGTTGACAGTAACCCCAAGCATGAATACACATAAAACCTACTTACTGTTATGAGTAAACCCTTTGATGTATAAATAAACCCTTTTGTTATGATTAACACCCACACACACACATGCTAAACCTATGCTTTACATGTTATTTCTTCTATGTGATACAATAAACCCTTGCTAAATGTTATCCTTCTAACATAACCCCCTCACACTTGAACACATTGTACTGCTATGTACACATTACCATATCCACATTCATGTATCACTCACTCCTTGTCTTTATGCACCTTGTTTGTAATAAAAATATATATGAATATATATGTACTGTGTGTTTGATAACATGTGTAGCTTTGTGATTTTGTGTGAGTGTTAGTCTAGGCTTGGTTAGGCCTAATGAGACTTGTTAGTCTAGGTTTAGACCTAGTACTGCCTAGTTAACCTAGTTTGACTAGTACGGTTGACCAGAGTTGACCAAGAGTTGACTTTGACCTAGATTGACTTAGAATCATGTAGATTGTATTATAATTTTAATTACCATATAAATTGAACTCTTTATAACCTGTGTTGCTATAACTAGGACTCTGTGAATCCAGTTGGCCATCTTTTTATATCAGCTGTTCAGGATATCAGGCGAGTACATTCTCTGATCGTTTTATACTTGTCACGACCTATATTCTTGCTCTAGATTACTTTACTTGATGCTGTCATGTTATCATCATAGATTGGTACTATATGGATCTCTTTTTGGGATGTTATCCCCCTTAGCGGGCGCATCGGATACTTTATAACATGTGTTTCATGTACATCATGTATTCCATGCTTCTGCGTTATTCATGTACACTCATGTTCTCTCATGTTCTTTCATATACGTTCATGTACTCTCATGTTCTTTCATGTACGCTCATGTTTCCTCATGTGTTTCCTGTATAACCAAAACATCATGTCCGTAACGTAACTTGAACGGATCCTTGTGTATTGATTGTGGGTAGGGGTGAGTATAAATGGTCATGTGATTTATCCATCATGTTCACTCTGTTACTTTTCATGTTTTATCATGTACAACACAGCCTTATTGGCTGATGTCCCACATGTTCACTCATGTACATCATGTTCAACCTAAGCCAATTACATGTCATCTCGTACTCTAAATCACTAGTCACTTATAGTTCTTATTTATCATGTATATATTTCCAGTTATCAAATGTCTCTCCTGTTTTTATGTACATCTTCTTACAGCGTTTCATGTATCTTACTCTATTGCTTGCTTTATATTTCCTGCCATGATATGAACTGCATGAGATGTACTGTGCTTGCTCCTGTCCTGACTGGACCTGTTGATAAATTTTACAAATAGCTTGGAGGTTGCCTGCTAGCCTAGAGGAGACACAGTAGAGGTTGTATAGATAGCTAGGATTTTGCTCATAGTTTATTTTCAGTTGTCTTGAGTTGTATTTATGGATTACTGTATTTAAGCTTTGAGATGTATTTCTGGGTTTGTGTATCTTAGATACTTAAACTTCTATCTGCTGTATCTCTTTGTGGATTTCATGTTTTATCTATCTTCCATTATGCTCTACCTTAGATGTGATTGAGTTTACATTCTGCTATGTCACCCCCATTCGGGGAGTATAAACTGCTTAGCATTATATTGTTAGATGTTGTGACCTAAGACAGCATTCTACCGTCGACACTGCGGCGTAGGCTGGACGTACCCACTTCTCGTGCCCTTACTCTAGGGTGCGGGTCGTGACACATTTTTAGTGGTGGTCCATGCAGGTCGAGTTTATGTAGTGGTATTCGAACTAGAGTACCACTACAGCCTGCGGTAGGAATAGGATATATTTTTGAAGATACTCAATCACAATTAGGATCCCTTGAGAGATTCCTGGGACGACCCTTGAGAATCTTGTGTAACTTCGATTTGAAAACTTTTTTCCTTGATTTGATTTATCTTTACTTTCTGTTGTTGAATTTGATTTTAATGTATTATTATTGAATTTGAATTTGTATTTATTGATTTTGATGAAGATTGTGGAATTTTGAATCTTGATGTTAGCTGTAGCATCCGAGTTTGTAGTTATATGATTTGAAGGATTTTGTTCATTTCTGAATTTTGATGTTCGTTGATAAATTTGATTTTTTTGGTATTCATTGTTGATTTAATTTAATTTTAGGCAAGATGAAATTATATGGACTAGGTCATCTAAGTTATGGAAATCTTGTCTTCTATAGTCACATTAGCCAGCATGGTGAGGACATATAGTCTGACTTTGGATATATTTCTCGGGTGTAGGAATTTAAGGTTTTCGCAGTCAAGCTAGCGGCATCGCAAAAATGTTAAATACCATGATTCTAGAGGTATGTGCATAAGTCAAGGACTCTGTGATTATCGTAGCCTTGCTTACTAGTATGACAAGGATTTAGAGTACCATGATTTTGGATAGACGCATATGATTATCAGATTGTACCTTAAATATTTTCGAACATGTTTTCTCTACTTTTGTTTCAGTCATTCAAAAAAAAAGGAGAAAGAATTATTATTTGTTTGTTTTGTTTAGTTTCTTATTATTTAACTTAGGAGTAGGTTTAGATGTTTTATATATAAACCTTTGTGTAACTTCTTGCTATAGTTCTTCATAATACAAGGAATCAATGATTTTGTTAGACCTTATCTTGGATTTGATATTTTAGCTCTGGGTTTCAAAATGGGTTCTCCTTTAAACAAATAAGCAAAACAGATTTTATCGTTATTTCTTTCTTGCTATTATTCTTGTATTAGATAATAATAAATTGTCTTGATTACACCAATCACCTACCTTGCAACCTTGGTAGGAATCTAATTGTTGGACTTAACGTAGAATTAAATTTTATATTGGGACATGAGAATATATATATATATATTGGACACAGACTCTTTGCCTGACACGTATGCATGCTACACTTGATTTCCCACCTGCCTAAATACATATTAATATGTCGTTAATGTTTAAATTTTCAAAATCCCACTATTTCTGGTTTTCTGCTTTTCTAGTTTAAATTCGTAATTCAAATATAAATTTCATGATAATAGTTTTGTTTACATCACTGCACATGTATGTTATACATAGGATTTCAATTCAAAAAAAATGTATTTAGTTGAGTTTTGTGTTTGAATTTGTCAAATCTAAGACTGTGTGCATATTAACCCTTAATACAGGATTTTAAATGTTAGTTCAAATTGTTGTTTTAAATGTAATATTTAGAGCTGTGTACATTGTTCTATGTAGGGATATAATGTTAGATTTTATATTCTTACATGTTAGGTTGTGATAAACATTGAGTTAATTTTGATGTGCAATTCTCCAAAATCCTGAAAACTGAATACATGTTAACATTTTTACATTGATTTCCATGTTTAGTTCTATTTCAGATTTAACATGTAATATTGAACTGTATGCGCAGATAAATGTATGGATAATATGTTAGGGTTTCATTTCTATCATGTTAGGATGTATTGGGAGCATCGAGATTAGTTGTGATGTTTCAAACTCCTAAATTTTGAAATTACATTATGTTAATATTGCACTGGTTTAAATGTTAGCTTATTTTCAGATTTTGTATGTAAATGTTGAACTAAAACTGGGTTTAACCTTTCAATACTAAGCTATAACCCTGTACAAGGACACACACCCACCCTAACTTAGTATACCCTGTCATGTAACGTAACCTTTCCTCTCTATGTTATGATCATGTACCTGTATAGATATATATAGAGAGTTTATGCATACATGTTATAATGTATATAGATACATAACTAAGTTCCCACCTTTTATATATATATATATGGTTAGCCATGCATGTTATGAGTAAATAGGTTGTGTATTGTAGATTGTTAACACATATGCCATGAGTAGTGTAACTGAATAGCTATTGTTTGAAGCCCAAATCCTCATATACACTTTCATGTATATTTCACACACACACATGCCTACTATCTAACCATATGAACATGTCCACATACATCCATACACACACGAACTACATAACTTGTACATAATGCTAGCTTTTCTCTCTCTAACGCTATATATATAAATATATTGTGATTGGATTTCCATACAATTGGCTTTCATTCTTTAACTTTTGATTTTGATTTTCTTGAATAGTACCCCTTATTAGATAAATGGTAGTTAACTTTATTTTATTTTGATAAGTACCAGTTTTCATATAGGATGGTAGACTGCCTTATAGTCTTGATGATTGTTATTTCTGTATCCTTTCTAGTTTAGCACCCTAGATTGCTTGTGTGTTTTGATACCCTATGACCGTTTTGGTTTAGCATGACTAGTATACCTAGATGAGACTTTCACTACCACCGTATGCCATGATCCTGTATGTCATCCTTTTAAATCGTATAATTGTTTAAGTTCTGAGACTTTGATTGTGGGGGGTTTGACCTAGAAGGAGTATCAACATTTTAATTTCGAGGACAAAATTTTTCTAAGGTAGGTAGACTTGTAACACCCAGTTTTCTAAAATGAGGGTAATTTTGAAATTTTGAAATTTTAATCATTTATTGATTGGACATTTAAATCATGATATGATTTTTGGTAATTTTTAAATCATTTTAAAACTATTTAAAATCATGACTTGTGATTTTGATGTTTTGCTAGTGAAACCCTGGAGACTGTTTGACCTAGAGCCTAACCATGTGATTAGGATATTTTAATGTCATTTCTGGCCTAAGGATATTTTGTATTTGACCTCCTTGAATTATTTTGATATTTATTGCGTTGGTAAAACCTTTGATAGGTGTAATTTTGTGATGGTTTTGTGTCCGTAGCGGACACGTATCAGTTTTTATTTACAAATGTTTGATGTGCCTCAAAGAGATTTTTTTTTATTGCTGATTTTTTTTTGAAAAGTATTTGAATGAACACTACAAGAAAATGCATGTTTAGCAACATAAGCAATATGTAGCAGAAAGTTAGATTTGTGTCGCCAAAGCATTTTTGTGACATATCTGGCTATGTCGCATACATGTCGTCGTAGCCTTGTCTGGGAAAGTCTTTGGCGACATGAAATAACATATGTCGCAAAATGTAAGTACTTTCTGCGACATCATACTTTTGATTTTAAAAAAAAAAATTGGCGACATGTGTCTTGTGTGTCGCAGAAAGATGATACTTTGGCAACATAACACATGTCGCCAAATGTCTAGTTTTTTATATATTTTTATTACTTTCTGCTACACAATTTAATGTCGCAAAAGCTAATACAACCAATATAAATACACTTCCTACTACACAATTTGATGTCGCAAAAACTAATTTATATTTTTTATATTTTTTTGTATTAATGTTTTTCATATATATGCACCTACATGAATATAAAAGTCTTATTTTGAAAACAACACAAATATTGAAATTTATATTCAAAGAACTTGATAACAAAGAATAAGTTAACACAAAATAATATCCAATACAATGTCTTCAAATATCTCTAGATAAAATAATCCAATAATGTAATATTTTAACAACATCAAGTAACCATTCAAAAAAAATACGTATTGTAAATTTGGTGTGCTGTCGTATGCACCCAAAAATAAAACCTTACTCTTAAAATTATATGTAGTAGAGAGAGTAAGGATCGATCCCACGGAGAGTAATTAGTATAAATTTTATGCTACGTGAACAAGGATTGGGGGAGAGAGTTTTGAAAAGAAAATTTAAGAAGAGCTAAAGCAATTAAAGTATTAAAATCAATCAAGGAACAAATATTGATCTCAGTGAACATTCACCATTGGAAATCATAAAATTGATCATTGATGCAAGCATAAATTAAATCATACTTTGAACATTTACCGTTGGAAGTATCTTCCTATCTCTCTTAGGCTTAGTTAATCAGATACAAGCGACCTAATTAACTTTACTTACTAAATAATCTAAGACAAGCGCTATAGATTCAATCTAGCAAGTTCTTAAAGAACAAAGAGATCGATAAAGCAAAATAATACAAGCACAAGCGGTTGCATTTAATTTTGTCCAACGTTTTTCTCCTAAGATCTAACAAAACAAAGCAGTTTTATTAAAGCTTGGTTGCTTCACAAATTAGAACAAACGTATTGTATTCCAGCTTAGACAACTCTAGTGTAAACTAAAACACATGAATTGAATGTCTCCCAAAAAAATTAGCCCATAATAGATCTCATGATATGAATGTCTTCCTCCACGGCTTGTTGCCTATATGATCCTACAAATAAACAAAAAATTTGTAAGTAAAACAAAAAATATACTAAAAGAATGACATGTTTACGTGACTTATATGCAAAAACAAATCTACACATATATAAATTGACAGACGCCGCAGGCAGCCTAGACATCCCAAACATCATTTTCTATAAAACTTCTATCCATTAGACAATGTAAATTAATTAGGCGAAGTAAATTAATATATATGAAAAAGTGTATAAAATTTTGTGTCTCCTCGTGGAAATGCCATTCCTTCTAAGACACAAGTCAAAGAGCGAAAAGAAATGGCATTTCCATGAGGCGACAAAATTTTTAGACACTTGCTCATAGACATTAATTTACATTGCCTAATTAATTTATATTTTCTAATGGATAGAAGTTCTATAAAACGGATGTCTCAGACCATCTCAGGTATAAAAGAATACCACATAGCAAAAAATAAGATATAGTACACTTGGAAGGGAATTATTGAGAAGCAAATTAAATTCCACTCTTGAGGAGCTTCTACAATGATGATAAGAATATGTTATCAAATAAAAGACGTACTTCATTTTGTGATGCTTGGATCTCAATGTGTTTTACACGATGGGCAAACTTCATCGTGTTATGTGTTTCTTCTGAATTGCTTGATGATGGAGTAACAGTGCAAATTAGCTGTGTAAAAAGAGAAGCAAACCATTAGAATTTTCGTTGGAATATTACATTACATATAAGGCTATTGCTAGTCAAACTTTTAAAAAATAATTTCTCTAATGCATACTGCAAAAGGGGGGAAATACAAATTAGTTGTCACTTACTAAAACATGTCCTGACCACTCAAAGTTGATTGGAGAAGCTGGGTTAATTTAGAATCCCTATGGAATATGTGTAGCTTTTCCATATGTAAGTTTTACAATTACCTGAAAGAAGGAAAACATTACATGAATTTTTAAAATTATAATTGACAAATTATAGTTAATGCACGTAATCAAAATCCTCATGAAAGAGGCAAGTGGAATGATAGCCATTAATAAATAACTGAGACAGATATGGGATCGAAGCAATATAAACCAGGATGTACAAGAATTTTATAAAAAAATCATTTGCAAACAGATGGTAAGGACAATAACCGACATGTAAAGTGGAAAGTTCAATCATCTCTATCAACTGCAGATCTAATCAAAAGTTCTCACTGATTGCTCCTTAGTAGGAGGAGGAGGTATGTTTTTTCGCAATGTGAAGCAGCTGATTATTATGTTACTAGTCTTATATACACATGTAGAGTAGATTCATATTTAGCATGTTTTATGCATGTTTGTTTGTAATCAGCTACGTGGTCACAGTTTTAATGTTGAGCTCTTCTTTGGTTTTGGTTAGGCAATTTGGAAAAAAATATGTTGAAAAGAAGGCCAAGATACCATGTCAAGAACCAAAGATCGATGGTAGTAAGTATGCATACCATCGTATCTTTTGTTAATGTTGCACAGCCAGTTAACAAAAGCGGAAACACCAAGGGATTGATTTCCTTTCCTTTTCTTTCCTTTCCGAGAACTAAACGAGGCCTTAGTTGTTAAAGATCCTCTGTGGGAAGAAAACACTATGCATATGGGTGGAAGTGATATCTAAGAAAAAAGTAATGCTAGTGTCCATACCTGTAAATTCACATTTAGACCTTGGTAAGATAACACCAGTGTTTGGTTGCACACAATAACGCTTGGGAGATGTAGTCTTGATCTGGACAATATGAAAAGTTGAGTCAGCTGCCACTTCAATATTATTGAAAGTTTTCTTTATTCAAATAGTGATGGTATCACTTCAAGCACCAGATAATAAACAAAGTAAACTGCAAAATTTTAACAGGTCTCTAATTTTTTTGGTTTCAAAACTGCTAAATTTTGACAGAATTATGTATATTTATACCCAAAACTGCCATAATTTTAGCAATTCTAGACAACAAAAATTAGAATAGCCCTCTCAAAAAATGTTGTATCCATAGTAATTCCCAAACAAAAATAGTATTGAATCCAACTTTTGACAAGCTTTCCACCTGTCAATTGCCCTTACTAAATCTATATAACAATAAATAGTACTGAATCCAACTCAAAGATGTACTAAGTAAGTCAATTTGTAATAAAAAAGAGAGATTATCCTCCCGTATCCTAAAATCCTTCTCTCGTCATCACTCCCCCCACCCACACGATCATCTGATCCGCTGACTATATACTTGTGATATACCACCAATATACTTCGATTATACTGGTGAGTCTGAAATATGGTACCAATAACTCCATCTTCTTGACTTCTGCACTCTGATTTTTGGGCTGAATTGTTCGTTGATTGTTCTGGAAAGTGGCATGATGTAATATGAAGTTAAAAACCAACTGTCATAATTTGTTTAGACAAGAATCAATGAAATCGGAACAAATTTGCAGTGATCAAGGCATTTGCCAAAGCAAACTGATGTATCTGTCAGAACTTATAATACTAGTGTTATACCGCTAATATACTACTAGTATATTGGTGAGTCTGAAATAAGGCACTAATAGTCCTATTTTTTTTTTAACTTTGGTGCTTGATTTTTAAGATGAATTCTTCAAAGTTTGTTCTGGAAAATTACCTATGTGTACCTCCCTCAGTTGCAAGATTTGGATCATAGGATTTGTTATATCAAATTTATTTCATTTTTACCAATAATACAACTATTTTCTAATATTCTTATATTTGGTTTTGACCTATGTCCATAGGTCGGTTTAAACTCATACTCTATAGTATCGATTGACGATTGGCTGCCATTAGGAATATCATTGTGGTTTAGTACGTTATAGTACCCTTGCTTGTCAATGCTTGGTTCATTTCAATATTTTACTTTGTTTATTTTGAAATTTCCTATAGCATGGATATCTTGTGTCACTACACCAAAACAATCTTTTCCTAACGACTATAAGCGTTAGGAAAAAATTTCTAACGCTTTTTTGCCGTTGGAAATGTGGCCCGTGTCAGATATCGCTCACCCATGTTTAGGCTCCAATGAGACCCAAAACATAATTGAAAGTAATTTTGATGTATTTGTGGTCCTGCCATACATAATTGAGAGATAAAAATTTAATATTTCTAGATAGACATGGTTTACCAATCAACATCTGGAGCCATACCTGAAAAATCTAAGAGAGTTCTTGATAAAATTCATGTTGTTGATATTCTCGTACAAGTGTATGAAGACTTGACCATAAACGGTTATCAAACAACAAGTCGAAATTGTAGTGGTGAAATCTGCAAAAGGATCCTCCAGAGGAAAACAATGATGATGTAAGGTTTTGGTAATTAAGTTAGGCTAAATTACAACTTGATGCCCTCAACTATTTGAGTTTTTAACTTGATACTGTCAAATTGATGAGTATCAACTCCATATGCTAGATTTCAAAATTGACAAAATTATCCCTTTCTTTCCTCCTCCCTCCACCGGCAGCCACCACCCACATCGCCACCCCGTGCGCCACCCCCAAGCCTCCTCTCCTCGCTGTGGCTGCACCACCCCTGCGCCCCGCCCCCTCCCCGCACTGTGCCCAAGTCCCACCTCCCTGTGTCTGTATTTGTGCAACATTGTTAACTAATTATTGTACCAGTTTGACAATATCATATTCTGTATCCATATCAGTATTGGTCCCCACCCTTCCCCGTATTCGTGTGACTTAGTATCAGAAACATGAATGACAATATAAAGGATCATTCTCCATATTCCTATCTTTATATACATAAGATCTATTTTTGTTTTTCCTGCCACATGTTAAACTTATAACTTGTTTCTTCCTGTCCTCTAAATTTGATTCATTATTTGCTCTTGTCCTATTTGCACATATATCTTGAACTTGAGGTTTCTTGCAAATTACAGGTATTTTAGGGGCAGCCTCTTTGTTGACACTATGGCTTCAGAAAGAGCCATCAGTCATGCTCACCTTGCTACTGCTTAGCGCAGGAAGTGCGGGGTTGACTATAGAAGATGTTACGATCGATGCCTGCATCACACAAAATAGTATAAGCCACCAGTCGTTGACTGCTGACACGCAAAGCCTCTGTGGATTTAACTCCTCTGTCGGTAGCCTTTTGGGGTTCGGTATCAGTGGCCTACTCATGCATGCATTTTCTTCTCAGGTTAGCTATGAAATATATTCAGTGTGACAGAAAAACCAAACCAGAAAAATATTCATTTCCCTTCAGATTCTAGAGACAAGATCTACTGACCCAACTTTAACTTATATTTTCAATAAACTTTTATTCTTCAATTATATGTATATATTTTGATTGCAAACATGTTTTCCTAAGAAGTTGTACTACTAATCTTATGAAATGTTTGAGAAATCTAGTAAGTAACTGTTTCTTGTTCAAAAGGAGTACTGGGACTGTTAAGCAATACCATTTGTACTAGTGTTTTCAGTTGGAAGAATGTAGTTTCTGATCAAAAGTGATACTAGAGAGTTCTGATACTTTTAAGGACAAAGACAAATAAAAATGTACATAAGTATCTCTAAGATGAAATTGACATTAACTTTATTAGGTGCTTACGTCATAAGCATAATGAAGTTAAACTCCGTAGAACTAGACATCACAAGTTCAAAAAAAAAAAAACACTTGGAATGTATATTGCAAGATATCTAAATTCCTTTTGATGAAGTGCGCAGCAAAAGGAGCAGACAGAAATATTTGAAAAAGAGACATAATGACATCATGTGTGCATGAAAAAAAATTAGTTTTTAACCACATCCAAAAAACCAGATTAAAAAACATTCTCAGAAACATGCATGTTGTTTATAGGATGTGAATAAATTTCCACAAAGGCACAGTAGCAAATCCAATAAAATTTATGGCACAATCAGCTTAAACATGAATTTTTTTCCCCTAAAAAAAGAAAAAGAAAAAAATAGAATCAATATGCATTATAAATCACAGATTTTGAAACTCACCACTGGAAGAGAGAAGAACATAGAACTGTAAATGAACAAAGTAGATGTGTAACACCCATATCTCGGAATACGTATTTTGTCAAGCTTGCATGTATTTCAGACCTGTATTTATTTTCTCGAATTTTGGTATGTACTTGTAATTGGCTTGACTTGCAGATTTTGGTTCTCGTGATTGGGTTTTACCTGGCTTGGTTTATTTTGTGGAGGAGAATTGGTTTGATTTGGTTTGGTTTGGTTTAACATGCATTGGAGCACTTTAACCTACACTCCACCCTCAACACAACACAACTCACCCTCATTAAAACTCCACCTACTTTTATTTCTCCTCTTTATTCTCTCATTTATTTCTCCATCTTCTTCTTCTTCCTTCCTCTACACAACACTCCACCCATAGGCAAGTGCACCTTGCCACCACATGAGAACCACATTTTATTTGTTCATTAGCTAGATTAGGCCATGGTGATCAACATTAGAACTTGACATTTTGTGATTTGGAGTCTCCATTGTTCTAGATCTAGGTTTTAACTATTTTTAGATTTACATGGTTTTGATCTATTTTAGTTGGATTTTTGTGGGTTTTGATGCTTCCATGTGGAAGATAATTCAATTTTACTCAAGTTAGACCTTTGAAAATCTAGATTTGGCTTTGATTTGACAAAGATATGAAAGATTGAATTTTTGGGTGTTCTTGATGTTCCTCTCGGCCTGGAGAAGAAGATCTACAGTCTGCGCTCTTTAGCGCAGCACTGAACCTCGCAGCCTCCCCGCGCCGCGCTCTTTAGCGTTGGTCGCTGACTGCACAGCCTGGTCGCTGCCCAATTACGCAACCAACCCTGCGCCATCGGCTCCTGCGCGCTTGACCCCTATGCAACCTGCATCCTGCGCCCTCCATTGCCTGCGCAGTCTAAGCCTGTGCAGTCTGTATCCTGCGCCATCCATTGCCTGCACAATCAAACCCCTGCGCAACCTGCATCCTGCGCCATCCATTGCCTGCGCAGCCTAAGCCTGCGCAGTCTGCATCCTGCGCCATCCATTGCCCGCGCAATCTAACCCCTGTGCAGTCTGCTCATGCGCAATCTAACCCCTGCGCAGTTGGCTCCCCGCGCAATCTAACCCTGCGCGCTTGGACCCTGCGCACTTCATCCCTGCGCAGCTGACACCCTGCGCAATCCAACCCCCTGACCCCTTGCGCAATCCATTGGCTCTTGGAGTTTTGGTTTTATTTCTTTAAGCTTGGCTCTTCTATAGCCCTGTATATTAATATTTTATTAGATATTTTACGTCTATTTTATATCCTTACGCCTTTTGTCATGAACTTGATTTTACTTAATATGTTTGGAATGACTATTGTACATGGCATGGTATGACAAGGAACTAGCATAACACGACAGTGACCCGTAGTGGTGCACTCCTGACATGACCAACCTGACATGATAGTAGCCCATCGTGGTGCACTCCTGACAAGTATCCTGACATGATTTATCTTGATGATGTTGTGACGGCTTACTTGACTCGAATAATCGACTTGACACCGTGGGTGTTCCTGCTTGCTACTTGTCCAATCCACTTGTCTTGTCTTGCATCATGTCTAGGACGTGACTCCCTGGTTCCCACGGTCAGGGATTTATGCTGAATATGGATTAGGCTAATGACTAGATCAAACTATAGTTCATGGAGAATTTCCAGTCACAGGCAACGTCGTTATCTGGGCGCTCTTAATTGGACTTGTAGCTTGCCGACGAGTAGAGCACATTTCCAGCGCACTGTCATGTGTTGCACCCTCTAAGTCACCTAAGGGTATATCGTCTCTGGGGCGATGTACCCAACCATACTCTCAACCCGCGGAAGGATAACTGGATGGTCTGCAGGGCTTGGGACTGGGAAATTCTCACTTGCATCTTGTTAGTAATTAGGCTTGTGATAACCCTAGTTAGTTAAAGTAGTAAGCCGTAGAATTTGCTTGGCCGCTTGTGAATGGATGGAGTCCAGCCTTGTCTAAGTCTTGTCTAGTCCCTGTACCTGGCTACTCTTGTACATGCTTGTTTTACTTATCTCTAACAATAAATGGGTAGAGACAGAGGACCATTCAGGCGAATGGTTACAACCTCGGTCCTTGTCTGGTTTAAGGGTTGTAACCTGGCTCCCGGAATGGTCCCACATTACTAGTCGTTTATTGTCCTGTTGCACTCTTTATTTACTTGTACCTTCTTCTATTTTTTTTCTTATGTTCTGATATGCTGGTTTTGTTCTTATTTTGTGGCCTCCTTTGTGGAACTTGCTCTTTCTGGGGTTTGACCCAGCTGGTTTTGTGTGGCCAGATTTCGGAGCAGCACCCGAGGATCTACCGAACCTCCAGCCCGATGGTGGCGACTAGAAGGAACCCGGGCTACGAGTGGGTTTTCTATTTTGTTTCGCTCACTCTATTGTAAAGTTATTCTTTTGAGGCGTTTAGCCGACGAGCACCTGTTAGCTCGACGCACCTTTACTTACTGTCTGCCTACGGGCTGTAAACATGATTAACAAATCCTAGGGTTGATCGTGTATGACTAAACTCTTGCTAGTCCTCGCATTTTGTATGACTAGCTTCATGATCAACTGAATATGTAATATTTGGGACGCCTTTTATTGTATATTTGGTGGTTAAACATCTTGTACTTATATTACTTGCTTGAGATTGAGACAATAGGCTTGACCTTAAAAGACCGTTAGCTTGCAGTAAACCCTCATATCTAGACAGCCGTGACCGTATGGCGAGATGGACTTCATTTCAATATACGTAGCTGGCTATGTTCGCCCCCGCTCTCCAGTATTCTGGTTCTAGGGCGTGACATGGTTTAAGTGGTGGCCCATGCATGTCTTGTCAATCAAGAAATGTGAGGGTTTACCGATAGATGTCTCAATCAGTACTCGTTCTTGATCTCCGTTCATATCCTCTGAATCTCTGGAATCTTGACTTGATCACATGCTTGTATCGTTGATCTGTTCTGGTCCTTCCTTATTGTTTCCTTGTGTCATCTTCTTCAGCGGTACTGTACCTGACCCCGCCGATCAGCAAGGTGGAGCACCTCCCGTGGACCAGCAACTAGGAGATCAAGCCCAATACTTCGGAGTAGCCTCCAGAGTTGTGCCTACTAGAGGAGAGCCCCCAGTTTAGCCCGTTCAGCCTGCCGAGCCGGATGATGGAACTTTAGTAGGTCTCATCAGGGCCTTGATAACTTTTCAAGATCACAGAGGAGATGCCTTGCACCAGGCAGTGGAAGATGCTTTGACCAGAGGCGGTCACCCAGGGAACAGCGCGGCCAACAGCTTTAAGCGCCTGAACCCTCCCTTCTTCGACGGCAGTGAAGATACGATTGCCGCGGACGCTTGGCTTCAGGATACCGAGGTGATTCTGGAAGCAGCTAGGACACCTGAGAATGAAAAGGTGGCGGTGGTACGCCTATAGTTGTTGGACTTAGCTCGCAGTTGGTGGGCAGCGCAAGCGATAGGATTAGTGGCACCCATTGCTTGGGCGATGTTCAGAGAGAGATTCCAGACGAAGTATTTTGATGCTGTAGCTCGGTACGACCTGCAGACTAGATTTACCAACCTAAAGCAAGGAGGCAGAACAGTCGACAGTTATGCATCTGAGTTTTCTAGACTCAGTAGGTTTGCCCCCACCTTGGTGGCGACCGAGTTTGATAGGGCCCAGCGGTTCCAGCAGGGACTGCATTTAGAGATCTTATTGGCAGTCGAGCAGTTCGAGCACCAGACGTTCGATGCAGTATTGAGGGCAGCTAGGAGGCATGAGTACACCTCCCAGCAGATCGTAGATAGGACCGGAGATAGGAAGCGGTCCCACAGTCAGATGCACCAATCATCAGCTCCAGCCCCGGCAGCTAGGGGATTGACCATTGGAACTCCGAGGCGGGCGGCCTCAGTAACGTCGGTTCAGCATTCGACCCCGACGTACCCGCAGCAGCAGAAGCATAAGCAGACTTACGCGATGGGATGTTCTCATTGTGGGAAGCCAGGCCATGTAGTGGCAGATTGTCGTAGGGCGCAAGGATTGTGCCTAGCTTGTAGAGCGGCAGATCACAAGATAGGAGCCTGTCCGAATAGGGGTAGTTCTTCCTCTTCCAACCTAACCAGTCCATCGGTTAGGGGACCAGCACCCATGCAGCAGCAGCAGTACCCAAGGCCATTGTTGCCTCAGGCCCAGGCATTCCAGCAGCAGTGTGCCCAGGCTCCAGTACAGAGCAGGTAGAGAGGTTTCCAGCAGAGGGGACCCACAGCTAGAGGACAGGCCATGATGATGACTATGGAAGAAGAAGTTGCACCAGGTGAGGTAGTGGCAGGTACTATTCTCGTCAACTCCTTTCCAACTTCAGTATTATTTGATTCTGGTGCATCGCATTCATTCATGTCTGCACGATTCGCGACACGGATAGAATTGGAGCCCGAGTCATTATCAGTGAGGCTCAATATACTTACTGGTAATGGTCTTATGGGAGTAGATCGAGTGTTTTCCTCGTGTCGGATCGTAGTTAGCGGTAGAGAGTTCCCCGCTAGATTCATAGAATTTCCTATGGCAGACTATGATGTAGTCTTAGGCATGGATTGGTTGAGGAACCAGTATGCTAGGATAGACTGCCATGTTGGCAGAGTTGTTTTCAGCATTCCAGGAGAGCCAGAGTTTTCCTTTTCCAGAGGCGCGGTGGAGCCATCTTCTCTAGTATTACGGATGGCAGTAGCAGCAGTACAGTTGCCTAGGATAGTTGAAGAGTTTCCAGATGTCTTCCCAAAAGAGCTTCCAAGAATGCCGCCAGAGCGGGAGATCGAGTTCACTATAGACTTGATCCCCGGGACAGCACCAGTATCAGAGCGAGTCTACAGGATGGCGCCTTCAGAGTTAGAGATTTTGTACAAGATGATTGAAGAACTCAGGACCAAGGGATTCATTCGTGCAAGTGGATCGCCTTGGGGAGCCCCGATGCTTCATGTGAAAAAGAAGGATGGTACGTCTAGGTTATGTGTAGATTATCGTACCTTGAACTCAGTGACAATCAAGAACAGATACCCTCTCCCGAGGATAGATGACTTGTTTGATCAACTCAAAGGGGCTTCAGTGTTCTCAAAGATAGACTTGCGTCAGGATACCACCAGATCAGAGTCAGAGAGCAGAACATCCCGAAGACAGCGTTTAGATCGAGGTATGGACATTGGGAGTTCCTTGTTATGCCCTTTGGAGCAACCAATGCGCCAGCAGTATTCATGGACCTCATGAATCGCATTTTTATGCCTTACCTGGATCAGTTCATGATCGTGTTCCTAGATGATATCTTGGTCTATATCAAGAGTGAAGCAGTGCATTAGCAGCATCTCAGAATCGTCCTTCAGACGCTTAGGGAGCACCAGTTGTACGCCAAGTTCAGTAAATGTGAGTTCTGGCTCGATCGCATTTCGTACTTGGGTCACATCATTACTCGAGGAGGAGTGGAAGTAGATCCCCAGAAGATTATGGCTATCGAGACTTGGCCAGCACCTAGTTCAGTGGCAGAGGTTCGCAGCTTCCTTGGATTGGCCGGCTACTACCGACGATTCGTTTCAGATTTTGTAAGGATTTCAGCACCGATGACCCAGTTGACTCGTAAGGATGTGCCATTTGTTTGGACAACGGAGTGTCAGGAATCATTTGAGAAGTTAAAGCGAGGTTTGATAACGGCTCCCATTCTCACACTTCCAGATGGGACCGGAGGATTCACAGTTTATTGTGACGCTTCAGGCAGAGGATTGGGATGTGTCTTGATGCAGCATGGGAAGGTAATATCTTATGCATCACGCCAACTTCGTGACCATGAGAAGAGTTACCCGACCCACGACTTGGAACTGGCCGCAGTAGTATTTGCACTTAAGTTGTGGAGGCACTACTTGTACGGAGATAGACTGGAGATATTTACTGATCACAAGAGCCTGAAGTATGTTTTCACCCAGAAGGACCTTAATATGCGGCAAAGAAGATGGCTTGAGCTATTGGTGGACTACGATGTGGATTTGCAGTATCACCAAGGGAAGGCCAACGTTGTAGCAGATGCGTTGAGTCGGAGAGCCGGAGTTTATTTCCTGACGGCGCAACCAGAGTTATTAGCAGATTTTTAGAAGATGGGAATTGAAGTGGTTCTTCCTACTAACGTGGCGTTGATGGCTAGCCTACAAGTTCAGTCCAGCATAGTTGAGAGGATCCGGATGGCGCAGTCTACAGATTCCAAGCTTCAGCGGCTCAGAGCAGAGTGTGAGGCAGGAAGAAGGCCAGAGTTGTGCATTCATGAAGATGGTACACTTCGACACGGCTCTCGTCTTTGTGTACCCAGTGGAGATATCAGACAGAAAGTTATGGCAGAAGCTCACAGTTCGCAGTATTCTATTCATCCCGGTGGAACGAAGATGTACCGTGATATCCGTCAGCACTTCTGGTGGAATGGCATGAAGAGGGAGATAGCCCGGTTTGTCTCTCGGTGTTTGGTTTGCCAGCAGGTTAAAGCTGAACATCAGAGGCCTGCTGGACTTCTTCAGCCCTTGCCGATTCCAGAATGGAAGTGGGAGCATGTGACCATGGATTTTGTGACTGGATTGCCTAGATCCCCAGCTGGTCGAGATGCTATTTGGGTTATAGTTGACCGGCTCACGAAGGTGGCTTATTTTCTTCCATTTAGAGTTGGGCAGTCAACGGCTCAGTTGGCAGAGATGTACCTTAGGCAGATTGTCAGATTGCACGGTGTGCCAGTCAGTATCACCTCGGACCGAGATTCAAGGTTTACATCGCACTTTTGGCATAGCTTGCAAGAGAGTTTGGGAACTCGTCTCCAGTTCAGTTCAGCTTATCATCCGCAGACAGATGGTCAGTCAGAGCGCACAATCCAGACTCTTGAAGACATGTTGAGGTCTTGCACACTTGACTTCGGTGGTTCATGGGAAGATCACCTGCATCTTGTGGAATTCTCGTACAACAATAGTTTCCAGGCCAGTATCCAGATGGCTCCGTTCGAGGCTCTGTATGGTAGGAAGTGCAGATCCCCGCTAGCATGAGATAATATCGGAGCGAGGCAGATGCTTGGTCCAGAGATGAATGCCCAGACAGTTGAAGTGGTCAGAAGGATCAGAGATCGACTTCGAGTTGCCCAAGATCGCCAGCGGCATTGGGCTGATGCTCATCGTCGACCCTTAGATTTTTCTATCGGCGACCATGTATTCCTTAGGATCTCGCCTAACCGCGGCATCATTCGCTTTGGCGTGCGGGGAAAGCTTAGTCCTAGGTATATAGGGCCGTTCGATATCCTGGAGCGAGTAGGAGATGTATCCTATCGTCTTGCTCTTCCGCCGTCGTTAAGTGAGGTACATGATGTATTCTATGTCCCAATTGCAATGGTATATCCCAGACCCGAGCCATATCCTAGACCATTCAGAACTGGTTGTTGGTACCAACCTTTCATATGAGGAGAGGCCCATGTCTATATTGGACCGGAGAGAGAAGATACTTAAGAACAAGACTATTAGTTTAGTCCGTGTTGCTTGGGGTCATCACTCTCTAGGTGAGTCAACGTAGGAGCGTGAGGATGATATCCGATCACGATATCCCTACATGTTTGACTCGTAAGGTATAATGTCTTCCTTATGCCTTATGTTTTCCATCCCTTGCTTGCATGTATGATTGTCTGATTGCTTGCCTGGTTATAGCTTGCCTGTGATTAATATAGCTTGTCCTTGTCTCTCTAGCCTCTTAATTAAATTCTGAGGACGGAATTCTTTTAAGGTGGGTAGAGTTGTAACACCCATATCTCGGAATACGTATTTTGTCAAGCTTGCATGTATTTCAGACCTGTATTTATCTTTTCGGATTTTGGTATATACTTGTAATTGGCTTGACTTGCAGATTTTGGTTCTCGTGATTGGGTTTTACCTGGCTTGGTTTATTTTGTGGAGGAGAATTAGTTTGATTTGGTTTGGTTTGGTTTAACATGCATTGGAGCACTTTAACCTACACTCCACCCTCAACACAACACAACTCACCCTCATTAAAACTCTACCTACTTTTCTCTCTCCTCTTTATTCTCTTATTTATTTCTCCATCTTCTTCTTCTTCTTCTTTCCTCTACACAACACTCCACCCATAGGCAAGTGCACCTTGCCACCACATGAGAACCATATTTTATTTGTTCATTAGCTAGATTAGGCCATGGTGATCAACATTAGAACTTGACATTTTGTGATTTGAAGTCTCCATTGTTCTAGATCTAGGTTTTAACTATTTTTGGATTTACATGGTTTTGATCTATTTTAGTTGAATTTTTCTGGGTTTTGATGCTTCCATGTGGAAGAGAATTCAATTTTACTCAAGTTAGACCTTTGAAAATCTAGATTTGGCTTTGATTTGACAAAGATATGAAAGATTGAATTTTTGGGTGTTCTTGATGTTCCTCTCGGCCTGGAGAAGAAGATCTACAGTCTGCGCTCTTTAGCGCAGCACTGAACCGCGCAGCCTCCCCGCGCCGCGCTCTTTAGCGTTGGTCGCTGACTGCGCAGCCTGGCCGCTGTCCGATTGCACAACCAACCCTGCACCATCGGCTCCTGCGCGCTTGACCCCTGCGCAACCTGCATCCTGCGCCCTCCATTGCCTGCACAGTCTGCATCCCGCGCCATCCATTGCCTGCGCAATCTAACTCCTGCGCAACCTGCATCCTGCGCCATCCATTGTCTGCGCAGTCTAAGCCTGCACAGTCTGCATCCTGCGCCATCCATTGCCCGCGCAATCTAACCCCTACGCAGTCTGCTCATGCGCAATCTAACCCCTGCGCAGTTGGCTCCCAGCGCAATCTAACCCTGCGTGCTTGGACCCTGCACACTTCATCCCTGCGCAGCTGACACCCTGCGCAATCCAACCCCCTGACCCCTTGCGCAATCCATTGGCTCTTGGAGTTTTGGTTTTATTTCTTTAAACTTGGCCCTTCTATAGCCCTGTATATTGATATTTTATTAGATATTTTACGCCCATTTTATATCCTTACGCCATTTGTCATGAACTTGATTTTACTTAATATGTTTGGAATGACTATTGTACATGGCATGGTATGACAAGGAACTAGCATAACACGACAGTGACCCGTAGTGGTGCACTCCTGACATGACCAACCTGACATGATAGTAGCCCGTCGTGGTGCACTCCTGACAAGTACCCTGACATGATTTATCTTGATGCTGTTGCGACGGCTAACTTGACTCGTATAATCAACTTGACACCGTGGGTGTTCCTACTTGCTGCATGTCCAATCCACTTGTCTTGTCTTGCATCATGTCTAGGACGTGACTCCCTGGTTCCCACGGTCAGGGATTTATGCTGAATATGGATTAGGCTAATGACTAGATTAAACTATAGTTCATGGAGAATTTCCAGTCACAGGCAACCTCGTTATCTGGGCACTCTTAATTGGACTTGTAGCTTGCCGATGAGTAGAGCACATTTCCAGCGCACTGTCATGTGTTGCACCCTCTAAGTCACCTAAGGGTATATCGTCTCCGGGGCGATGTACCCAACCATACTCTCAACCTGCGGAAGGATAACTGGATGGTCTGCAGGGCTTGGGACTGGAAAATTCTCACTTGCATCTTGTTAGTAATTAGGCTTGTGATAACCCTAGTTAGTTAAAGTAGTAAGCCGTAGAATTTGCTTGGCGGCTTGTGAATAGATGGAGTCCAGCCTTGTATAAGTCTTGTCTAGTCCCTGTACCTGGCTACTCTTGTACATGCTTGTTTTACTTATCTCTAACAATAAATGGGTTGAGACAGAGGGTTATTCAGGCGAATGGTTACAACCTCGGTCCTTGTCTGGTTTAATGGTTGTAACCTGGCTCCCGGAATGGTCCCACGTCACTAGTCGTTTACTGTCCTGTTGTACTCTTTATTTACTTGTACCTTCTTCCATTTCTTTTCTTATGTTCTGATATGCTGGTTTTGTTCTTATTTCGTGGCCTCCTTTGTGGCACTTGCTCTTTCTGGGGTTTGATCCAGCTGGTTTTGTGTGGCCAGATTTCGGAGCAGCACCCGAGGATCTACCGAACCTCCAGCCCGATGGTGGCGACTAGAAGGAACCCGGGCTACGAGTGGGTTTTCTATTTTGTTTCGCTCACTCTATTGTAAAGTTATTCTTTTGAGGCGTTTAGCCGACGAGCACCTGTTAGCTCGACGCACCTTTACTTACTGTCTGCCTACGGGCTGTAAACATGATTAACAAATCCTAGGGTTGATCATGTATGACTAAACTCTTGCTAGTCCTCGCATTTTGTACGACTAGCTTCATGATCAACTGAATATGTTATATTTGGGACGCCTTTTATTGTATATTTGGTGGTTAAACATCTTGTACTTATATTACTTGCTTGAGATTGAGACAATAGGCTTGACCTTAAGAGACCGTTGGCTTGCAGTAAACCCTCATATCTAGACAGCCGTGACCGTATGGCGAGATGGACTTCATTTCAATATACGTAGCTGGCTATGTTCGTCCCCGCTCTCCAGTATTCTGGTTCTGGGGCGTGACAAGCTGCAAGCTCTATTTGACTCGGATTGATAAAATATGGACTACTTTTCATCAACGAATCGAGCTTGAATAGGAAAATGAGCCCTATTGAGAAAAATACAAGTGTTAGTATTAGGTTATCCATTATAACTGACAGACATATTTGAGATTATTATTATCAAAGCTTGTAGACCGTAAAGGAGATGGTAAGGAGAGAGAGAGAGGAGAGAATGAAAAGGAGGAAGATGTAAATCTTTAACCACCAAAACTTCCACAGGTTCTCACCCTCTCCAATGAGAGGACCCATATAGGATATTAGCAAGCACTGGAAACTAACTAACGGTTTCGCAAAACGCTTCCTGTGTAAATAGAGTAAAGGATGTAGTTGAACCATCATTGATTTATGATAATAATCATCAACATCTTAATATTATTTCATAAGATACTACCTTTGAGAAACATAACAATACATTTTAATGTATACTACTTCTAGAGAAATTTACATAAGAATTATGTATTAATTTTAATTTAACCTTTCACCACTTCAAATCATGAACTACAGTTAAAATATTAGAAACTGTACAAAACTTGGCATATATGGTTCTAGGAGGAGAATCTTCAACGTGTTACATGATGGAAATCTAATATAAGTTGTCATCATATGCATTTTTTTTAAATGATAAATCTTTCTAAAAAAAAGTTTTCAGTGACTAAACGAACTTATAAAGTGAGCATATACTACTTGAACACTAAACATTATTAATGGAGATTGTGCAATAAATAAAGGTTTTGTTAAGTCGAAAAAGTTGATATTTCATATTTCTCTAAGGGGTCAATCAAAATACAAAATATTAAATCAACGGAAACAAAAAAACAAAGCTCCAACCAGTCAACAATGAGAATTTGCTAATTGAAGAAAAAATGTATAATTTAGCATAACATGTGATGCTCGATAATGTTAACAATATATGTCCAATAGTAACAAACTCTTTATACTGTACTTCATTTGATGAGTTGCAAGATCAAAGTTTTTCTCAACCATAGCTGTGTATCAAGTAGAAGAATAAAATGCATTTAAAAAGGTCAAACTGTTCACCCTGTTAAACCAATACTTTCAAGTATATAGCTTGAAATTCAAAAAATATCAGCACATACCAGAAGATATAGCATAATATCAGCCAGTACACAATCTCTGGCAAATTTACATACATCACCAATAAGAACACTGTATGAAAATTATGTATTCCTATAAATGAGACCATGATAAATTAGTCAACAATTCCAAAAATTTCCTTGTAAAAACATTTCTTTGAATGGATACTGGGTGGAATAATTTGAATGTGCTAACGTAAACATGAGTGAATATAAAATGATATTAATTGCTCAAACTACCCTGTTATCTGCTTTAGTAGTGAATAAATACGAATAAAGTGGCAAAATAATTTGGGGGAAAAAATAAGAGAAAAAGAGGAAGGGAGGGAGGGAGGGAAAGAAAGAAAGAGAGACTCAGATTTGGTTACTAATCTATTCGACCAATACATATAGATTATCTGTCTGTCCATAGCTAGAGTTAGAACGTTCTTACGTATAATGTATCAGTAACTAAGCATAGGTGACGTGACTAACAGATTTTAATAAGTTAGCATACACATGAATGTGAGGAAAGCACTAAAAGTATCAGAAAGTCGCCGATGTGGATGTCATCTTTTTCTAACATAGTTCACGGTATCAGCCAAAACGCCTAAACTACTGAAACCAACCAATTCAACTGCCCCAAAACTGGGAATTTAGATAAGTCCAATACCGATACTGGAACCATGTTCTCTATGATGTGAAATCAGTACAAAATACTAATTTATGAAAAGAATAAATTAACGTTGAAATACCTCACAAAGAAATAGCTCACAAAAAAAGTGTTTTATGGTCGAATGCCCAAAGAACACTCATTAATCTCGTCTGCTAAAAAAGGGTGAGAGAGACTAAAGACCGATTAGGACAGCACTTATGTTTTATTTGGAATTCCATTGGGCTAACACTTTCTTCTCTGTAATGATCATTGGACTAACATTTTGGAAACTCTCATTTAAGCCCCAAAATGAATAGCATATTTGAAAAGACATCCAATTTAGATGAAATCCGTTTAACCACTTCTTGTTTTTGACACTAAATTAAATCCCAGATAAAAGGTATCTGCAATCAAAACTAATCTAAACTGGTCCAAACATTCTCACTTTTCACAAATCTAGGACATACTTACAAAACATAAAGGATGCAATTTATTAATTTTGCCCTTTATATAGACTAATATACTAAATGTATCAGTACATAAGCAAAGTTGAAATTTCATCTTCCACTAAGAGGTCAAACCAATGTAGACTATTAAATTGATGGAAACAAGGAAGATCCAAGCACTTCATAAAGAAACTATTATACAAGAAATTTTGTAATATAGCATGTCATGTGACACGAGCTAAAGTTAAGAGTGTTTCTTCGTTGATCTGTTTCCTCCCTTTACTTCAAGGACTTGCATCATTTGTTATCAAGAAAAATAAATCAAGTAATTATTCTATGTAAATCAAGTAAAATTGAGCAAAAATAACAAGAAAAAAGTGACAAAATTTACCTATGTCAGGGAGATGGGATCGAGACCTAGGTGGAAATCGGAAGAAGAATGTAGACTTGGACCTGAAGGAGAAACCCTTTGCTCGAGTTGGAGTCAACGTAAGAGACGACGCGTGGGTCGCAGAAGTCTACGAAAGAGTCGGAGTCGGGTCCTGCCTCCGCGTTCGAGCAGGTGTCGCGGAGAAGACCAGAACCGAACCGAACCGAACCTGGATCGTGTCCCAAATCCCCTTGCTCGAGCATGAGTCGACGAAGTTGTCGGGATGGAGTAAAGAAATTTATGACTCTGTTGGAGGGAGTTTTAAGATTTAGGATTTTGAATTTTTAAGAAAATTTGGGATTTTTTGCTCTGAAACTGAAAGAGAAGGGAGTTTTGGGAAAGGGGGTGCCAGGTTTAGGGTTTTTGCGGGAAAGGGGATGTTTGGGTTGGGTTTTTCTAGCGGGTTGGGGATTGTTACTTTTGGAGCTAGAGAGAGAAAAATAGAGCGGGATATGTCACGATTGGAAATTTTAGAAATGTATTCACATGTTATCAATGTACGGTATCGTTCTGCGACACAGGTATATGTCGCTAAATGTATTGTATTTTTCTGCAACACACATGTATATGTCGCCAAATGTATGGTGCCTTTCTGCGACATATGGATGTCGCCATATATAAAGAATTTTTGGCGGGATTGCTATTGGATTTTCCTCTAGTAAAATTTATGTACATTATACGACATACTAAAACAAATGTCACTAATACAAGCAAAAAAAGGAGCTTTTGGAGACATAAAAGACCCTATGTCGCTAAAATGTGTTGCTAAAAATACAATTTCTTGTAGTGGAGATTGTTTTCTTCATGTGTTTCCTGTGATTGCTTTGTTTTAATTTCGAGGACGAAATTTTTTAAGGTGGATAGATTTGTCACCCCCAGTTTTCAGAAATAGGGGTATTTTTATCATTTTACATTTTTGAATATTTTTGAAATTTATTTTATTATTTATGATATTATTTTGGGGTTGAAATTTATTTTATTATTTATGATATTGTTTTGGGATTATTTGAGTCGGGTTCGAATTTTAACTCAATCCGACTTGAAACGGGGACCTGGGGGGTAGTTTGACTCTAGTGGCCCACATACTAGTTAGGCATGGCCCACATAATATTAATTTTAGTCCACATGATATTAATTTTAGTTAGTAGTTAGACTAATTATTTATGGATAGGTTTAGTTTAATTAGAGACTTAAAACTAGACTAAATTGACCTCAACCTTTAACTCATTCCTAATTTAAATCAAATAGATTAGTGGAGGGCATTTTGGACATTCAAATAGGGGACATCTCACCATTTTTGGGCAGCCACCTATGGGGGGGATAAGGAGTGAGTCACTCCTTCATTCATTTGTTTTCATCCACTTTCTCTCTCTTGTTCTTCCCCAAATTAATTTAGAGATGAACCTCCATTGATTTCATCTCCAAATCAACCCCTTCTTCCACCAAATCTTCTTCATTTCTCCTCTACTCCATGGTTAGAGGGTGCTAGCCAAGTTTGGGAGGATTCGGAGCTCGTTCGTGTCCTTTTAGAATCTCTACGTGTCGGTGTTGTATCGGAAGGATTTTTCTTTGAATCTCTCTTCCGGAAAGTATAATCTCTCCTCTAATCCATCCCTACATGCATATAGGAATATTTTGAACCCATAGGAATGACCCCCATGGTTGTATCTCCATTTGTGTCTATTTCGTGTCCATTTGGAGGTCATAGGAGTGTCCTTTGTGTTGTGGTTGTGTCCATGTGGGAAAACCCCAAATTTGGATACACTATGTGTTGTTGTTATGTATAAATGAATTATTACATGTTTAATCTCATATTTTTGTATTAGAGATGTGTTCTATAGTGTCTCATATATATATATATATATATATATATATATATATATATATATATATATATTAGTGTAGAGAATGAGTTCTTGATATATTATGTTATATACTTGTGTTTCTTTTGTCTCAAACTACCTAAATTCGTCATAATTTTTATCCACGTTTTTAGTAGCTAGAGCAACTTAGAAATGCCATAACTTTTAGCTCATAACTCCAATTAATCTTCCTTTTTTTAAAAGAAGTGTATCGAAGTTAGATTTCCAAATATATATTTTAATAAGCCAAATTCTTTCTAGAACTTTCTGTAGAATTGTTTGAGTGTCAGCTGTACGAAAGACGAACGTGTTTCGGTGTTTTCGCGATTCCGGGAGCTTTCGGACACAAAAATGCAATCCGTTTAAAGTTTCGAAAAGCTAACACGAAGAGCTACAACATACTTTAATCCTAGAATTTAGTGAAGGCCCAATTGGTACAATATTGATTTTAAGTAGAAGAATGACTATACGATATATGCATTTTGTGTAACCTATGAGCCTATGTAGTATGGATATTAAATGAATATAGAGTATGTAATGTATGATATGTTAGATGAATAAAATAATATATATATATAATATATATTCTTTTTACAATAATGTATATATATGGTTGATTGCAAGCATGTAGGAATGCAATTAATATAATGCATATAAGCAATGCATGAATGGAAGAATGATATACAATGTATGCATGAAAGTATATAATGAATGCTAGATATAAATGTATAATGTATAAATATTGTAATACAATATATAATGATAACATGTATGGTAATGTAGAGTATATGATGCAAGCATGAATGAATAGAGGAAATACATGTATATAGGTAATATAGAATGCAATATATGAAAGAAATGAATGATAATATATAACATGATATGTAAGATAATGCAAGGTATTGAAACATGTATGCAAGTATCCATATGTAAGTAAGTAACGCAATTGAGTATAAATATAAATATATGCTATATATGAATGCCAACATGATAGGAATGTATGATGCCATATTCGCACTTAGCACCATGTTCATATGTTAAAACCCCTTCTACATGTTGACAGTAACCCCAAGCATGAATACACATAAAACCTACTTACTGTTATGAGTAAACCCTTTGATGTATAAATAAACCCTTTTGTTATGATTAACACCCACATACACACATGCTAAACCTATGCTTTACATGTTATTTCTTCTATGTGACACAATAAACCCTTGCTAAATGTTATCCTTCTAACATAACCCCCTCACACTTGAACACATTGTACTGCTATGTACACATTGCCATATCCACATTCATGTATCACTCACTCCTTGTCTTTATGCACCTTGTTTGTAATAAAAATATATATGAATATATATGTAATGTGTGTTTGATAACTTGTGTAGATTTGTGATTTTGTGTGAGTGTTAGTCTAGGCTTGGTTAGGCCTAATAAGACTTGTTAGTCTAGGTTTAGACCTAGTACTGCCTAGTTAACCTAGTTTGACTAGTACGGTTGACCAGAGTTGACCAAGAGTTGACTTTGACCTAGATTGACTTAGAATCATGTAGATTGTATTATAATTTTAATTATCATATAAATTGAACTCTTTATAACCTGTGTTGCTATAACTAGGACTCTGTGACTCCAGTTGGCCATCTTTTCATATCAGCTGTTCAGGATATCAGGCGAGTACATTCTCTGATCGTTTCATACTTGTCACGACTTATATTCTTGCTCTAGATTACTTTACTTGATGCTGTCACATTATCATCACGGATTGGTACTATATGGATCTCTTCTTGGGATGTTATCCCCCTTAGCGGGCGCATCGGATACTTTATGATATGTGTTTCATGTACATCATGTATTCCTTGCTTCTGCGTTATTCATGTACACTCATGTTCTCTCATGTTCTTTCATGTACGTTCATGTACTCTCATGTTCTTTCATGTACGCTCATGTTTCCTCATGTGTTTCCTGTATAACCAAAACATCATGTCCGTAACGTAACTTGAACGAATCCTTGTGTATTGATTGTGGGTAGGGGTGAGTATAAATGGTCATGCGATTTACCCATCATGTTTACTCTGTTACTTTTCATGTTTTATCATGTACAACACAGCCTTATTGGCTGATGTCCCACATGTTCACTCATGTATATCATGTTCAACCTAAGCCAATTACATGCCATCTTGTACTCTAAATCACTAGTCACTTACAGTTCTTACTTATCATGTATATATTTCCAGTTATCAAATATCTCTCTTGTTTTCATGTACATCTTCTTACAGCGTTTCATGTATCTTACTTTATTGCTTACTTTATATTTCCTGCCATGATATGAACTGCATGAGATGTACTGTGCTCGCTCCTGTCCTGACTGGACCTGTTGATAAATTTTACAGATAGCATGGAGGTTGCCTGCTAGCCTAGAGGAGACACAGTAGAGGTTGTATAGATAGCTAGGGTTTTGCTCATAGTTTATTTTCAGTTGTCTTGGGTTGTATTTATGGATTACTGTATTTGAGCTTTGAGATGTATTTCTGGGTTTGTGTATCTTAGACACTTAGACTTCTATCTGCTGTATCGCTTTGTGGATTTCATGTTTTATCTATCTTCCATTATGCTCTACCTTAGATGTGATTGAGTTTACATTCTGCTATGTCACCCCATTCGGGGAGTATAAACTGCTTAGCATTATATTGTTAGATGTTGTGACCTAGGACAGCGTTCTACCGCCGACACTGCGGTGTAGGCTGGACGTACCCACTTCTCCTGCCCTTACTCTAGGGTGCGGGTCGTGACATTAGTGACACTTTTATCATATAAATCTGTGACACTTTAGTGACACTTTTATCAGTGACTATGAGATTTTTAAAAAATCTGTGATGTCTATCATATAAATATGTATATTTGTTTTATTGTCATATGTTATTATCAGGTATGACTAGACCAGGAGGAGGAGGACGCAGAGGAAATTATATTAGATAGTCCCGTCTGCCTCGGACTGGGGATACAGATTTCGTACCCTCATCCTCATCTCCTAGTACGTCAGTGTACCGTTCTGTTCCCGGTCCATTACCGGGACAGGGCAGTTCCAGCAGGTTGGCGACCCCTCCTTCGTCGTCTCGCATTCCTGATCCCGTGTCCAGCATTCCTTCCGCATCCAGCATTCCTCCTACCGACGGCTCCATGGGGACAGCCGATACCGAGCATATAGAGAACGGTGATCAGAGTGATCCTGTCCAGGCAGGAGGTGAGAGCGACCCTCCATGTACTCCCCCGGACGAGACGCGTATGAAGATTTGGACGGACGGGCCTACAAAGTAAGTTAATTAGTTAATATATATTTCTCAAATGATTATATGTACATATATATTCATGAAATTTATTATTGTAGAGATATCGGCCTCCTGCAGTACAGAGACAGCTGGGGTTATTTCTGAGGCAGAACTATGGTGGGCCTTGGATTAACTACTCAGATGCTCCCGCAGATAGGAAGGCCTTTTGGTTGGCCCATTTCATGGTAAAAAATTTATTTTTTTAAATTTTAATAATTATTTGTGTATATTATATAACTTTTCTATTTTACTTCTTGTAGAGGACCTATTTCTATCAACTACACCGGACGGCGAAGATCGAGGCCTAATTTTCTGCCGTCGCAGGCAAGCTCATCCGTGATGCGATCCACGATCAGAAGTCTCGTAATCGCTCCGGAAAGTCGATCCATGGTTGGATCACACCAGAGCAGTGGACTGCGATGAATGCTAGATTCGGCGAGGCCAGGTACCAGGAGCGGTCTGACAAGGCCAAAGTGGCACGGTCGAGCGCCAGTAAGTGGTGTGGTGGCTCCATTCCGATGACGGAGCATTTTCTTCGTCTGGTACGTTTCCTATGACGGACATCATTTTATATATAGTTGGATAGAATGTTTAATACTAATAATAGATAATATATTTTAACAGGTAAAAAAGGGTGAGGACCCCAACATGGTGACCGTCTTCTTGGTCACCCATCGAGGGCTGGGGAGTTCATTTATGAGAGGGCGACACAGGCATATGTATGTTCTATTCTTTATATTAATTTACTATAATGTAGAAAACTGGAAAAATAGATATCAATATAGACTTTAGCAAACACTTAGACGTTAGCAAACATTGTTCTAGGCTGAGTTTCTTCTGCTACAAGAGGAGGCGACTGCTGCTGCTAGTGCGCCAGCAGAGGGAGGGGTTGGTACTTCCTCCCAGCTGCCTACAGCTCCATCGCAGGACGACCTCTGGATGACCGCCGTTGGTGGTCTTCAGAAGGGTACGTACTGCGGTACGGGATCCTACGGTGCCTATTTGGCTTCAGAGTCATCCCGGGCTCCCTCTGTCAGTGCGCAGTCTCCAGCTTCGTAGGCGTCATCACGAGCTCAGGATATTGGGCGTTAGATCGACGAGCTGCGTCACGAGTTGCAACAGCAGATTTCTGATCACCATACCGCAGAGCGACGATCCGACGATTCGATGATCACCGGACAATTTGATGCGGTCGAGCACAGTATACAGGAGCTGATGAGTCTGCAGCAGGCTACAGCTGCCAGCTTGCACACGCTCACCGAGTCTACGCAGCGTACAGAGCATAAACAGGTCGAGCTGGAGGGATCGCAGAGGACCATGTCTGCCTCACTCACTCAGGTACAAACTTCGATTGAAAAGAGTACTCAAAGGATGGTGAGTACCCTTGCTGCGCATGGTGAGCTACTGCGAGAGCTGGAGCAGATACGTCCTCCCGGTCCATCGACGTCGCCGACTCTAGACATTGTACTGCCTCCTACTGTCCCTACGGTGCAGCTCACACAGGAGCAGTATAAGTACATGCTATCTCAGATGCGTGGCAGGGGTCCTCAGTGATCCAGTAGATTTTTTTATCATCTTTGTATGTATTGGCCCTATGGGCCCATTGACCGTTCTGTACACTGATTTTCATTATTATTTGACTCTGTTGGACATGTATGTTTGTTGGACATGTATGTTTGTGATATTTAATTTATTGGTATTTTCATTGAGTACATGTATGATATTTAGTTGTAGACTGTTATGATGGGAGACTGTTATTCATCTATTAGTTGTAGACTGTTATGATGGAAGACTGTTAATTATGATGATATCTGCGACGGGAATGACAAATATACCTACGCTGGGTTATAATCGATGATCTGATATACAAAGGAGGTGATGTCCAAATTTTTAAAAAATATAATGTGTATTTTTGTTATGCTGTGTGTGTGTGTTTATAGTGTATGTAAAATGCAGTGTTCGAAACCATTCGAACACTGTACTTCACACACACTGTAAACACAGACACACTGATGGATCTGGGGATTCCTAGGACCCTTCCTTTGGTATGCGTATTGATCGATAGAAAGTTAAACAGATCAAATACGTGTTCTAACCCTTCATAGGCGGAAACTAGGGTTCACGAATTATACCTGCGGCGGAAAGGAGACAAGTAATTCCTGGCAATCTTGAGCGGACGACCCCAAGATCTTCTGCACGTATTCCTTCCTCGAGTTGGACGTCGTGTGGGCGACGATCTCCCAACCTTTTCTTCTCCTTGGCAGCACTCTCTTTCTCTCCTTACGTGAATCACAAATTTAGAGAAAATTTTAGATTTCTAATCATTAATCTGGCGGCCAGAGAATAGAGGATATATATAGGCTACGGCAGGGACCATGAGAAGAAATTAGGGTTAGGCCTCCTAACGGATCTGGATATCCCGTGTTCAGCCCGAACACACAATCCAGGCCCATTAACAATAGCTCGGTCCACTAATGAGCTATTGTTGTACTACCTCCTAATCCCAAATTATGTTTGTGGGCTCCTTTTATTATATGCTCGTTTGGCTCTCCATGTTAAGATATCGTATGTCCGTCGATCAAATTAAGTTACTGACAACTATATTAATTCGACAGCTTTTATCCTTAAGTAGTACCGTTCAACTTTATTTGTCATGTCGAATATAATTTACCTGCAGGGTTTACATGACAATCCTTATGAGCTCCTTAAGAGGACATCATCAACCCGATGTATCGGGACATGGATTCCATTTATAATCAACAGCCCATCATACATACAATGTTATTACCCAATTCATAGAGGTTGTTGATCCATAATAAATCTCACTCTTTTATGAGTCAAAGTAATGCACATTGCATATACATGTCCGTTATTATATCCGGATTAAGAGTATAAGCATCCATAATAACAGAGGTGTTTGTTCTCTTATGTAGTCAGTACAAAGAGAACAATCTCAAGTGGTCCTGTTCAATACACACAAAGTGTACTAGTGTAAACCTATAGTCAAGATAGACTAATACCAGATTACACTACAACCTTTCCAATAGATTGTCCAAGTCCATCTAGGTTGTGAACTATTTATATACTTCATAGGAAACTGATAATATGATCTTCTGTGTGACACCACACACCATATTATCTATAATATAGAATATCAGACATTTGCATTAACACTTGCAACAAATACAATATGCAAACATTTGTCCATATGATTCTCATTCAAAATTTAAGAAAATAAGGTTACTACAAAAGTGATGCTTTTAGTATATAACCCTAACAATCTCCCACTTATACTCAAAGCATTGCTTTTCAGTATACTGTTACAAATCTCCCACTTATACTTAAAGCCATGCTGCTACACATCTGACTCCCATTCTCTCAACATGACTGTCAAAAGCCTTAGCTGGTAAGCTCTTTGTAAAGGGATCAGCTAGGTTGTCGGCTGATGCTATCTTGATCACAACAACTTTTCCTTTCTTTACGAAATCTCGTATCAGGTGGTACTTGCGCTCAATGTGTTTGCCTGTCTTATGGGCTCGTGGTTCCTTCGAGTTTGCAACTGCACGACTATTATCACAATAAAGTGTAATAGACTTAGGCAAACTAGGTACCACATCCAAGTCCAACAGAAAGTTTCTGAGCCAAACCGCTTCTTTGGCTGCCTCAGAGGCTGCCACATACTCGACTTCCATGGTGGAATCAGCAATACATTTTTGGTTGATACTCCTCCACACAATGGCTCCACCTCCCAAAGTAAACACATAACCTGAGGTAGATTTCCTAGAATCCCTATCTTATTGAAAATCTGAGTCTGTATACCCCAAGGGAACTAAACTATCTGCCTAGTAAACTAGCATATACTCTTTAGTCCTTTTCAGGAACTTCAAAATATGCTTTACGGCAGTCCAGTGCTCTTGTCCTGGGTTAGACTGATATCTGCTGACCATGCCTACGGCAAAGTAGATGTCTGGTCTCGTACATAGCATTACATACATTAAGCTTCCTACTGCTGAGGCATAAGGAACTGCCTTCATGTTCTCTATCTCTTTAGGTGTCCTCGGACACTGCTCCTTTGATAGAGAAATTCCATGTCTAAAAGGTAAGAAACCTTTCTTAGAATTTTGCATACTAAAACGAGTTAGTACAGTATCGATATAGGAAGCTTGGGATAAGCCCAACATCATTTTCTTGCGATCTCGTAGAACTTTGATCCCAAGGATGTGACCTACTTCTTCCAAGTCCTTCATATCAAACTGTTTGGATAACCATACCCTTACATCAGATAATACCTTTACATTGTTTCCAATGAGCAAGATGTCATCCACATAAAGTACTAGGAACACCACCACGTTTCCGTCACACTTTCTGTATACACATGATTCATCCTGACATTGATCAAATCCATAGGATTTTATCACCTGATCAAAACAGATGTTCCAAGATCTGGAAGCTTGCTTAAGTCCATAAATGGACTTTTTGAGCTTACAAACAAGATGCTCCTGGCCCTTTTCAATGAACCCGTCTGGTTGCTTCATATAGATGTCTTCCTCAAGACTTTCATTAAGGAAAGCTGTCTTGACATCCATTTGCCAAATCTCATAATCGAGATGAGCTGCAATAGATAAAAGAATCCGAATAGACTTAAGCATGGCTACAGGAGAAAAGGTTTCCGCATAATCGATACCCTCTCTTTGAGTAAAACCTTTTGCTACAAGCCGAGCTTTAAAGGTTTTAACCTTACCGTCTGATCCTCTTTTTCTCTTATAGACCCACTTGCATCCAATGGCTTTTACACCAACGGGTGGTTCTACAAGCTCCCAAACCTGATTAGAATCCATAGATTCTATTTCAGATATTATTGCTTTTTGCCAAGACTCTGCATCTTTATCTTGGAGTGCTTTATTGTAGGTACAGGAATCATAATCTTGTTCCTCAAGGACGAAGTCTGACGACTCTCCCAAGAACATATATCTATCAGGTTGTATCACAACCCTCCCACTACGACGAGACACTATCGGTTGTGGTGTAACATTTGTGACACGTTGTGCAGTTATTTGTGGTTCATCCTCTTGTACTGTTGGTACTGAAGTACTTGGTGTCTCACGTCTCAGTACTTCTAGAACAACTCTACTTGCGGGTTTATGGTTCATCACATAGTCTTCCTCTAAGAATCGGGCATTGGTGCTAACAATGACCTTCTGATCCTTAGGACTATAAAATAAACCTCCTTTCGTTCCTCTTGGATAGCCTACAAACAAGCATACTTCTGTACGAGATTCCAACTTATCTGCTTTCCCATTCAGCACATGTGTTGGACTACCCCAAATGCGAACATGTTTCAGACTAGGCTTACGCCCAATCCACAGCTCTGTGGGAGTAAGAGGTACTGACTTAGAAGGAACCAAGTTTAAAATATAAGCTGCAGTCTCTAAGGCATATCCCCAAACCGAATCTGGCAAATCCGAATAACTCATCATTGATCTAACCATCTCCATAAGAGTTCTATTCCTTCTTTCGGCTACACCATTCTATTGGGGCGTTCCAGGTGCAGTCAATTGGGATGCAATCCCAGTCTCTGATAAATAATCCCTAAACTCTCCAAAGAGGTACTCGCCACCACGATCTGATCGTAACGACTTGATACATTTTTTATGACGTTTTTCCGTTTCAGCCTTGTACTTTTTGAATTTCTCAAAGTACTCAGACTTACGGCGCATCAAATAAATATATCCATACCTTGAATAATCGTCAATAAATGTGACAAAATATTCAAAGCCACCTCTAGCTTGGATAGTCATGGGTCCACACAAATCAGAATGAACCAATTCCAACACATCTTTGGCCCTATACCCCTTTGCCGTAAAAGGCCTTTTGGTCATTTTACCTTCCAAACAGGATTCACAGACTGGTAGTGCCTCCACTTCCAATGAACTCAAAGGTCCATCTTCAACCAGTCTTTGAATTCTTCTTAGGTTAATATGCCCCAATCGTAAGTGCCAAAGATATGTTTGGTTCATACAAGAAGGTTCTTTTCTCTTATTTAAGTTAGATGACATATTATTCATTTCCATAAGTTGCATTGTGGGCGAAATAGGATTAATAACATACAAATTATCGACCAATACACCAGAACAGATAAAATGTTTATTCTTTCTAATAACAATATTGTCATTAAAATAAACTGAATATCCATCCTTAACTAACATAGAAACAGAAACTAAATTCCTTCTAAGTGAAGGTGCATAAAGACAATCTCTCAATGTCAAAGACTTATTTCTACCAAAAGATAAAGTAACATCTCCTAATACAACGACCGATACTTTTGTAGCATCACCCATAAATAAGCATATCTCTCCATCACTGAGCCGTCTGGTTTCCTGGAACCCCTGCAATGTATTACAGACATGATTAGTGGCTCCTGTATCTACACACCAGGTGCCGGTAGATAACACCGCTAAACATGTTTCAACTACTAGTAAATGAGATATACCTTCTTTGTTCCCTTGTTTGAGAAGTGGACAACCAGTCTTCCAATGTCCTAACCCTTTGCACTTGAAACATTTGCCTTTCGGCTTTTTCACCGCGCCTTGAGGTCCCATGCCCTTCTTTGCTAAGTTTGTCTGTTTCTGAATGTTATTCTTCTTCTTACCGCCTTTTCGCTTAGAAGTAGAAGCCTTTTCAGAAACAAAAATATGTCCACTCTGCCTAAAGAGAGATTCAGCATCCTGTAGCTCTTTTGCAAGTTCTGCCAAACTATACAACCTTTTGTTCATGTTGTAATTAAGGCAGAAATTGTCAAAACTTTTAGGCAGAGTCCCGAGAATGATATCGACCTGGGTTTTCCCATCGATTTCAGCTACAAGGATCTCCATCTCATTCAGATGACCCATCATCTTGAGAACATGATCCCTTACTGGTGTGCCCTCGGCCATTTTTGTATTCATCAAACATTTCATAGCAAACTGCCTAGCTGCTCTACTCTGATGTCCGAAGAGTTCGTTGAGGTTATACATCATGTCATAAGCTGTGGCCATGGCCTGATGCTGATGTTGCAGTACATTTGACATAGATGCCAGAATGTAACACCGCACCATCTCATCTGTCTTTTTTCACTTCTTATAAGCCTCTTTGACCTCTTCATCAGAGTTAGCATCAGGCTTAGGTGGGCATTCCTCAACAAGTACATATTTGTACTCCTCAGCAGTCAGAACAATGTCCAAATTACGTTTCCAGTCAATATAATTAGGTCCAATAAGTTTATTTTCTTTAAGAATCACCATAAATGGACTGAAAGAACCCATTTTTGAAATCCTAAGAATCACATAAATAAAATTATGTAGGGCAAAAAAAACTTTTTGAATTAACTAAATATTGATTCCCTCAAAACAATAATAAAAATTCACCAACACCTTGAACACCATGAATTTAGCATGCCACGATAGTGTGGACGTATACAAATTCAACTTTATTCAAGTAGATTTTTCTTATTAATTTTACTATCATGTCAATATAACTTTATGACAAATAAAATTAATATGCTGATCTTGCTCTGGTCATACAAATAATAGCAGTGACTCCGATGGGGAGGATACCATTATTTGTATCTAAGTGTATACCATTACTTAATACTAAGTCCATTACCTTGTAATGAGTTCCTTCAGATGGAGAAGTGAACACATACTAGGTAACTTTCTACAATTATCCCTAAGAAAGTTTGTACTGGTGATCCATAATTATACTCATCCGATATGGAGGAAAGCACTAAAGCCAACACGCAAGTATAATTACATCACCTGCAAACCAGTAATGGAGACCATAGGATTTATACTAAATAAAAATCCTCTCCCACTTAGTTATTTAACAATAAGGATTTTTCTACTAGTTGATATTATGTCCATGTTGTCCATTATTACTGTAGGCTTGGTTTTTCAAAAAAATAACCACACAATAATAAACATGCATAATTAGAAAAAGCAAAATGACAAAAATAAGAAAAAATATCCAACTATTATGGTCATCTTTGCTGCTCCGTCCTCAACTATCCGAATCCAAAATTTGGCGCTGCGCAGATCTATACGGGGTTCGACTTGCCCGGTCAGGTCGCGGGGTTTGGGGCAGCGCCCCAATTTTTTTTTAGGTTTTGGCTGTCGATTCCTTTATCGAAAATCATCTGTCGGCCTCTGGATTGCTCAAAACCAGCATCTCGTCCGGCGTCAGAAACAGCCACCACCGCCATCACGATTGATCAAAAATAATTAAAATTACATCAATCCTATGCCTCCCGAAGGAGTTCACACATAATCTAGATTGAAAAATTAAATTAATAAGAACGATCAACCCTCGTGATTTTAATTACATCCACAGCAACAACAACATCCACGATATGTCCGTAGTTTAAACAACACAATAAAAAAACATGCATTGGACCATAATAGTTGGATCTAAGATGCCTGCAAAATCGAGTTAGAACAGATCTACATCTACCGACTATTACATAGCGCAAGTTTTATTGGACAACATGGACGTATCAATCAATACGTAGATCCAAAGTGGCTCTGATACCAATTGATGGAACTGGAGATTCCCAGGACCCTTCCTTTGGTGTGCATATTGATCGATAAAAAGTTAAACAGATCAAATACGTGTTCTAACCCTTCATAGGCAGAAACTAGGGTTCACGAATTATACCTGCGACGGAAAGGAGACAAGTAATTCCTGGCAATCTCGAGCGGACGACCCCAAGATCTTCTGCACGTATTCCTTCCTCGAGTTGGACGTCGTGTGGGCGACGATCTCCCAACCTATTTTTCTCCTTGGAAGAACTCTCTTTCCCTCCTTACGTGAATCACGAATTTAGAGAAAATTTCAGATTTCTAATCATTAATCTGGCGGCCAGAGAATAGAGGATATATATAGGCTACGGCAGGGACCATGAGGAGAAATTAGGGTTAGGCCTCCTAACGGATCTGGATATCCCGTGTTCAGCCCGAACACACAATCCAGGCCCATTAACAATAGCTCGGTCCACTAATGAGCTATTGTTGTACTACCTCCCTAATCCCAAATTATGTTTGTGGGCTCCTTTTATTATATGCTCGTTTGGCTCCCCATATTAAGATATCGTATGTCCGTCGATCAAATTAAGTTACTGACAACTATATTGATTCGACATCTTTTATCCTTAAGTAGTACTGCTCAACTTTATTTGTCATGTCGGATATAATCCACCTGCAGGGTTTACATGACAATCCTTATGAGCTCCTTAAGAGGACATCATCAACCCGATGTATCGGGACATGGATTCCATTTATAATTAACAGCCCATCATACATATAATGTTATTACCCAATTCATAGAGGTTGTTGATCCATAATGAATCTCACTCTTTTATGAGTCAAAGTAATGCACATTGTATATACATGTCCGTTATTATATCCGGATTAAGAGTACAAGCATATATAATAACAGAGGTGTTTGTTCTCTTATGTAGTCAGTACAAAGAGAACAACCTCAAGTGGTCCTGTTCAATACACATAAAGTGTACTAGTGTAAACCTATAGTCAAGATAGACTAATACCAGATTACACTACAACCTTTCCAATAGATTGTCCAAGTCCATCTAGGTTGTGAACTATTTATATACTCCATAGGAAACTGATAATATGATCTTCTGTGTGATACCACACACCATATTATCTACAATATAGAATATCAGACATTTGCATTAACACTTGCAACAAATACAATATGCAAACATTTGCCCATATGATTCTCATTCAAAATTTAAGAAAATAAGGTTACTACAAAAGTGATGCTTTTAGTATATAACCCTAACACACACAGCATAACAAAAATACACATTATATTTTTTTAAATTTTTTTCAGTATTCTGCGACGGATAGCGACGGATCTGGGACGTATAGCGATGTATGAGGACGTCACTAATTAGCGGCATTACGTCGCTAATTAGCGGCGTTACATCGCTGTACGTAGCTATTCTGCTGACGTGGCAGGCATGCCAGGTCATCACATAAATAGAAATAAACGTCGCTATGTAGTTGCACTACGTCGCTAATTTTGCGACGTAAAGTTTTCGTCGCTCTCCGTCGCTAACTTTACGACGACCCAGCGACACGGCAGTGATGTCGCAAACAGCGACGTAGGGCGACGAATTTGTCATCTGCGACTAGCTTTTTCGCGACCTTCATTTTTCGTCACTAAAGTCGTCACTAATTACTATTAGCGACGTATTTTCCATAATTAGCAACGTATCATGACGTCGCTAATTTGCCTTATTTTAGTAGTGTAATATGTACTTAAGAGCACATGATAACATATTAATAAATACATATTTTACATGGATATTACAACTAGCTTGACATATGCACATTTTACATCAATAAATACATATTTAGAAAATACTTTATACTATACTAATAATGTGCACGCAGGCACAAACTTTTTTAAAAAATTTATAGAATTCAGTCAATCAAAAAAAAGTAGTTCGCATTAATTGTTTAGTTATAAATAAACCATATTAAGAAATAAGTAGTTAATTTTAAAAAATAATTAATACAATGTTTACAATCCACTTATACAGTTCAATTTTGAGTCATCTTCGAACCATTATATCAGTAGAAGAGATGTTAACATAACCCTTTTATTATCAGAGATCCCACTAAACAAATTCTATTATAATAAAAGCATGACACAACAAGAATGAAGATGTAGTATAATGAAACTCTAAACAATGAATGTTAAAGTTGCATGTTATTATAACTTTAACCGACGAAAAATAGATAACACATTACAAGAATAGAAAAGAAATGATAATCCCCCAATAACAAATGCCAAATTACAAATGCCAATCAACTTGGATTCCCCCCTCCCCAGGTCTCTTTTAGCTTCGTACAATAGAAGCATAACATAATATAGTAAGTAATTAATAATAATAAATTAGCTCTCTTTCCCTCTCTTAGCATTAATATTGAATAAGTTTCTTAATCCCACCATTGGTGAACAGCAATTCCCTCATCCTTCAATCTCCCGTAAAGAGCCAAGCACTCCCAATAAGCCCTCTTACTCTTCATGCCCTCTCCTCCTCCGCTCTTCTTCTCCTTGTGCCACTGGTTTCTGCACTCGAGAAATAACTCGTCCACTAGACCTATCGTCTTCCCCTTCACCATCTCCAACACCACTTCGGCCTCTGCCTTCATCACCACGTACTCCTCCTCTTTAATGTTCCTCTTTAGCCACTCCGTCATTCCTTCCTCTTTTTCGCCATTGCCTTCGACCTCGACGTCAACCCTTATGATCTCAAAATCCAGGTCCCGGTTCGGATAATGCCTCTTGAACCATCCATCACTTGTGGGCCGTCCAGCTGCTCCTACATCAACAAACACCCGGCGGGGATATCCTGCGAGCGAGTCTCCCATAAGATCGGGAAGGTATCTCGTCCTCCTCCGGTACTTCTTTTTTGTCGGAGGCTCCAGAACCGCGCCTTCTAGTCCGTTCAACGCTTCTTTCTTCGATTCTGGAATGACAGAGAAGAGCCTCCGTCTGCCTACACCACCAGTCAGGGCCTCATTCATTGAGGCGGCGACGGCCGATTCTGCGAAGACAATATTTTCAGCATTATGTTCGTTCTTTGCATGCAAAATGTCCATATCTTGCTCACGTAGGTCATCCTTGGCCGCGTTATGCAACACAACCAACCAAAAGAAGGAGAGAATCACGACAGTGAGGAGGGTCGCACGGGAAATCAACCGGAGGAGTTTCCAATCGTAGGAGAGTCGGATCACCATACAGTGTCGATTGAGATCAACCATCTCCCTGCCGATTATTACTCTCTGATCCCACATTTTCTTTAACAAGTAGCCGAAGGAAAACTAACAATAATGCTCAAATTGCGTACCTATATTCGTGGTGATGATGATGATGATGAAGAAGAAGAAGACGACGACTAGAAATATTACTTACAGACAAGGAAGAGAATGAGGGTGAAGAGAAGGGAGGAAAGAGGGGGCGGGAAGATTAACGGGTGCAGAAGCGGGAAGCGGTATGGTTACCACCCACAAGAGCCACACGAGCACTTTGGTTCCTAAGTACCAGGAGCAACAATTGTTTCAAGCGGCGGACATCCATGGCTTTCTTTCTCAGATTGAATCTATTTTTGATGGGACAGTTAGCTCATCTGGGTCTCCCACCGGCTACCGCGGAGGAGGGGAACGCGACTAGCAGGAAAAGGGAGACTCAGATGGAGAGAGAGAGAGAGGGTGGGAGAGAAGAGGTACAAGCGGAGGAATATTAATAGAGAAGAGAGATGGAAAGAGTCGTGTGGGTGGACGGAAGATTTGTGGTTGTTATACGTTCACGGTGATTCTTTCTATATTCAGGTTTTACCGAAGATTAGGTCTCCTTAATTAAGGTTTTCAAATCATATATAAATAGGAATTAATTGTTCTATTATGGATGTTATTTTCACCGAATAACTCGGACTGGCACTTCCAGACTTCCTAAACCGAACCCGAAACAATACTTGGACTTGTAGTTCGAACCTAATTTGTGTAAGGACCTAGGATTTAACGCATTGAAGAATAGAGTTTGTCTCTTGCATGGTTTGAGGAACGGTGGTTTTGATTGTTAGATCTGCAGAGCACCTCGGATCTGTAGCCACAAAATGGGCAAGTACGTATTAGTTGGATAAACTATTAATTGAGAGACTGGCCAAACGATAGCAAAGAGTGGAGATTAGGGGCCCGTTTGGTTTGCAGGATTGGACAACGTAATGTAATTGGCATTACGTTGTCAATCTAACTCGGATGTTTAGTTGGACCAAAAAAATTAGATGTAATGTAATTGCGATTACAAGTTTGATTACATTACATCAGTTTCTTCTAAACTCAATTACATCATAAAACCTATGTAATCGCAATTACATTACAACTTAAGCGGAAGGTTGGTATGCTATAATTTGGTCTTTTTGTTCGTTTTTTGTCATTTTTTGTTGTTTTTGTTTATTTTTGGTCATTTTTGTTCGGTTTTGGTCGTTTTTTGTTCGTTTTTTTGTCATTTTTCTTCGTTTTTGGTCATTTTATGTTGATTTTGTTTGTTTTTTGTCGTTTTTGGTCGTTTTTGTTCGTTTTTGGTCGTTTTTTTGTCGTTTTTGTTCGTTTTTTGTTATTTTTGTTCGGTTTTTTTGTTCGTTTTTGTCCTTTTTTTTGTTGTTTTTGTCCGTTTTTTTGACGTTTTTGTTCCTTTTTTGTCGTTTTTGTTCGTTTTTTGTTGTTTTTGTTTGTTATTTTTGTTTTTTTTGTTGTTTTTGTCCCTTTTTGTCGTTTTTGTTCGTTTTTTTGTCATTTTTGTTCGTTTTTTCGTTGTTATTGTTTGTTTTTTGTCGTTTTTGTTATTTTTTTTGTTGTTTTTTGGTCCTTTTTGTTCGTTTTTTTGTCGTGTTTGTTCGTTTTTTGAAATTTTTGTTTGTTTTTTTTTTTCATTTTTGTTCGGTTTTTGTCGTTTTTGTCCTTTTTTTTCGTTTTTTTTGTCGTTTTTTGTTCGTTTTTGTCATTTTTGTTCATTTTTTGTTGTTTTTGTTTGTTTTTCTTGTTTTTTTGTCGTTTTTGTCTTTTTTTGGTTGTTTTTGTCCATTTTTTTTTTTCGTTTTTGGTCTTTTTTTAGCAGAAAACAAACCATTTTCTCCCTTTTTATTATTTATTTTTAATTTTTTTCTTTTTTCTTTTTAAATTTTTGAAATTTTGTATTGATCAACTTTTTAAATTTTATGTTGTATTTTAAAAAATATTAAATTAAAAATTCAATTACATTACATGGTAAACCAAACACATGAATGCAATTAACATTACATTACATGGTTTGATTACATGTTTCAACCAAACATAGTAATGTAATTGTAATTCCATTACATTACAAACACAATTACATTACAAACCCAATTCCATTACGATTACATTACAATGAACCAAACGCAACCTAGGTATTAGTTGAGAGAGTGACCAAATCGATAGCAAAGAGGGGAGACGATATCTTGTCTGCTTGAGGAGCAGATTATATATGATAGATATGCACTTTCGAGGAATTGTTATTAGTGCCCCAAAATGTGTTAGAGGCAACAAACATTTTGTTAGTTCCGAAAATGAGAACTGACTATCAAGGAAATGTAAAATACATCAACAACATGAAAAAACACAAATAAAGCACAAGGAACAGACTACAAACTGACTATCAACAAAATATTTAAAATACATCAACAACAAGAAAAAAATGTTTTTCTCTTTGCGCTCGCAGACGCTACAATGAGATAGAACATGTATACAAGAAAAAACTTTAAAAGATAAACACCTTGTTGGGGTGAACAAGTCACTGGTGCTCAAAGCAAATATGCCACCAGGAACCATCAAGTTCACAAATGAACTTCTAGAACACTCTGGATCACCTTTAGAAAGACTTGGCACTCAAAAGGAGCCAGAAAAGCTCTCTACATGCGCATGCATAGGCGCATAGAGCTGCAGTTCTATGTCACAAAGACTTCTTAGAATTTGTGGGCTTACTACATTCTCTCTGGTTTTCCAACAACTTTAAATGAAAAGACTGGAGCTATATTTATAGAGCAGACCAGCACCTATGCGTGCATGTAAATGCAAATGCGCGCATATGCGCTACCCAACCAAATCCTACGGAATCTGGATTGCAGAGTACTAGATGACGATACTGCAGCGTGCCGCATACTGACAGTGCTGACTTCGCCGCCTGCGTCGCCCGAGGAAAGCATAGGCGGCCGACCACATCTGACAGTGCTGAAAGCAACCATGCATATGCGTCTAGCGCATAGTGCCTAACTGCATATGTGCATGACCACATATGCATATGACCGCATAGCGCATGGCCGCATAAGAGTTGGAACTCAAAAAGAGCTAGAAAAACTCTCTGCGCATAACTGCTGTAGGCGCATATGGCTGCTGCTGCTGCTCTCTGACGTATAGACTTTATGGAATTTGTGGGCTTTCTACACCCTTCCTATTTTGTACAGACCAATACCTATCCGCGCCTGTAAATGTAAATGCACATGCGCGCATTTGCAACCATTTCAAATGAAGAGAGTGGAGATCTATTTATATAGCAGACCAGTACCTATGCGTGCATGTAAATGCACATGCGCGCGTACACTCTGTCCAGCCAAATTCTACAAAATCTTGGTTGCAGAGTATGTCACTACCACATTCCTAGATTGGGTTATTTTTGTTATTGGACATTATTTTGTGTTTATACCTATTTAATTAATTACATATGATGGTTGTATTTATTTGTAGACTAGCCTATTTATTTAACCATTGATTAGTGAACCTATTTGGACTTGTCATGACCCATGGACCCACATTTTAGGTTGGACACAATTAGACTCATTTAAGTCATAATAGGTCATGAATATGTTTAGAACTAATCAACCAATTAGGCTAGAAACACCCCTACATTAACTTAAGTCTTCATGACAACTTAAGGACATTATGGATATTTTTCTATATGGCTGGCCAAACGAGAAGAGGATGCTCATTCCATACATCGTACTTTGGAGCTCCAAAACCCTAGTTTGGTGTTCTCCCAAAAAAACCCTCTCCATTTTCCATTCACTTCTCCACCAAAATCCCTCAAAACTCTATCAAAACTTCACCTATTCTTCGTCCTAGAAGGCTTGGAGCTTGGAGACCAAGGATCACAAGAAGATGAGGCCAATACCTTGAGGGATTGTGTCCTACTTGACACTTGAGTTCTCTTTGGTGCTATATTGGGAATCAATCTCCCAATAGATATACTACTAGACTTTTCTCTATATTTAGACACTATTTATTCTATAACATCATTAGAAAACTCACCCATGGAGTAGGGGAACCCATAGGAGGAAGAACATGGCTCTAATGACCATGTTGGTAGAAGTTATATAGGCTTTTTGTGTCATTTCTGGGAATATTCTAGAATGGTACAACAATTGTTTGTCATAAGTTTTGATAGGCTAAATGGACATGTAATTGATGTGTGTGGCTAGAAATGTGTCCACAAATGGATACTAAAAGGTTGTGTCATGTTACATTAGGACACTGAGTCAATTCGAGAGTTTTACTCCTCCTACACTTGTCACAACATGTCATATTTTATATGACACATTGCACTAGCTAGACACCACTCTCAATAGATTATAATTATCATTTTAGGCATGTTCATGTGTTTTGGTAGGATTAGGACAAGGTTTGGTAGAGTAGCTTGAACATATTGCAAGCTTGTGCACACAAGTGTTCGATACGTGTCCTCATAGAAATTTTTATGTCCTTTTTGAGTTGAGATTTGGAATACGTGTCCTAAATAGGATACGTGGTGTTGTGTCATGGTATCTCATAATACGCACGGTTAGATTTGGATATCTGATATGTGATATGTTATATATATATATATATATATATATATATATATATATATATATATATATATATATATATATATATATTAGTGTATGTGTGTATACCTATGTACCTATGTACATAGGCATGTTCATGTCATATTTTTTTTGTGTGTATGTGTACCTATGTACACAATATGTCATTTATTTTTGTGTTCATGTGTTTTTACACACATACACTTTGTATATATACATATGTACATACCAGTGTGTACAACAGGTCCAATTCTTGTTGTTTGCAACAACAAAGGCAGCAGGGCCCGAAAGGGGTTCCAGTCCAGGTGAGCAGCAAGTTAGGGGGAAGGTATATGCACCTATTTGCACACAGGCAAAAGCAAGGTGAGTCCAGACACCTTTCAGGAGCAGACTGCTTTGAGATCCATGTCATGGTTGATAGGGGCAGTGTCACGACCCGCACCCAGTGTAGGGGTACGAAAAGTGGGTACGTCCAGCCTACGCCGCAGTGTCGGCGGTAGAACGTTGTCCTAGGTCACATACATCTAACAATTATAAGGTACCTATACAATATATACTCTCCGAACGGAGGACAGTACAGAAATGTACAACTCAATCACAGCTAAGATAGAAGTACAATAAGGAAGATAGATAGATAAAAAGTCACCAAAAGAAATACAACAGGAGAAGAAGTCTAAGTGTCTAAGATAACATCTCCACAACATCCAGAATAACAACAATATCCCAAATAAATACATAATGTATCCAACATAAGACAAGATAATAAAGTAAGATAACTAGTCTAGCTAACTAGCCTAGACTTATGGGATAATGTCCTCTGCAAGGACTGGATCCTCCTGGGAGTCCAGCACGCAGGTGTCATCTAGGTTTGTTCCGTAGTACGTAGGACAGAACTCCTCAATGTCATCTGTAATATTTCAACAGGTCCAGTCATGACAAGAACGAGCACAATACATCTCACACAGTTCATGTCACGACCCGCACCCTGATTAGGGGCACGAGTACGTGGTTACGTCCAGCCTACGCCGCAGTATCGGTGGTAGAACGCTGTCTAGGTCATCTATAAATACTACAACTAAACAGATAAAGGTACCTGTACAGTATATACACTCCGAATGGAGGTGACATAGCAATACAGTCTCAATCACAAGGCAAACTAGGATAGATAGCATGAAAGGAAATATGATAGATGAAAGCAGGAAATAAGTTCAAGAGCCACACAAGCCCAAAGCTATAAACAACACCACAGAGTCACAGAAAATAATATAAAATACTATTGTCTGAAAAGTACTAGCTGGCTCGCAGGCCAGGCAACCCTAACTAAGCTACTCTACTCAGGGTGAGCAAAGTCTAGTGGCTCTACTAACAAGCCATGGTCCAGGTCTACTCCATCAGACTCCACCCCATAATAGGTCGGGCAATCTGTCTCAGAATCATCTGTAATATATCAACGGTATCCTGTCAGAAAAAAAGTAAGTACAAACACTAACAGCAGTTTCATGTGAATTGACAAATTCTATAAGAGACAATATAATGAAATACAAGACAAATATATAGGAAGACTTGGGAACCGTTCGGAAGCTGAGTTACAACCCTTAAACAAAACAAGGACCGGGGTTGTAACTCTTCTCCCGAGCAGAACTTAGTCTCCAATCAAGGTACAATATAAAGGCATGTATAACATGTGAGTAACTGAATATCATAGCATGGTGAGAAAGTACTGAATGTAGAACAGAACAAGATATGTGATAAGATAAGTAAATATAAAATGTGCCTTGAATTATTAGAGCGTTATATGATCGGCTTGGGAAACATGATCAGACTTTCCATCCGACCGGCTATGAACAATGTGTACAATAGAACGGTAAGGCCGGTCATCATGGAAAGCTATGAACGATGTAGGGTAAGGCTTTATCCGTCGTGAGACGAGGGTATAGCTATGAACAATGTGTATAATATAACAATATGGGAATTTTGATCACACAACCACTAATAACTTCCCATCCCCGAATAGTATAAAGGATCCGGACATAACACGTCATGACACGGGATTCAAAAGCAGGTGATCAGCCCACTCCCAAGTCCATGTCTATACAAGTATAAGTAACAAGTCGAGTCATGTACCAATATACCAAGTAACCCAAAAACAATATCTCATGACAGGATCCGACATATACTAGTCCGTGAACTATCGTGTCTGGAAATCAAGTAAGACACTACAACTGAATCGGATATAGCAGATATTAAGACAATAAAAACTATCAGTGAATGTACTCACCTGCTGTCCTGAGCTGTAGGATATATCAATGCTCAGAGTGGTAATCAGAGACCTAATAGATAAGATATTGCATGTTAATTTAGGTTTAACAAAGTTATGAATGATTATAATGAATGATATGAAATACAGGTCAAACTAGGTCTCACTGAGTCACACTAAGTCCTTTCAAGTCAATCTAGGTCAGATTAAGTTATATCAAGTCAATCTAAGTCAGACTAAGTCAACCCTAGGTCATACCAATCATTGCAAGTCAAAACAAGTCGAAGCAAGTCAAACGGGGTCAAGAGTTGGCCTACAGTTGACTTTCAGTCAACCCTGATCAATTTTGGTCAACTCTAGGTCAACCCTAGGTCAAACTGGTCAAATGTTGACCAACAGTTTACTTTGGTCAACTGGTCAACTCTAGTTTGGATTTGGTCAAATTTAGACAAAGTGTTGACTCATCGTTGACTTTTAGGTAAAAAGTCAACTCTGGGTCAACCGAGCCAGAATTGGTTCAAATATGACATTTGTAGGGTGTACCTAACAAGTCACCTAAGTTTTAAGTTAATCCGAATACCCGAACCCCGTATTTTGACATTACCCGATTATCCTTTATACATTACCCTTAAACCATTCTAACCTTGACGCCAAGTGGCTTTTCCTTAGGAATTCCACTCCCGGCTTCCTAGGGTAGTAGGGTACGAGCCTATACAACCATTACCTACCAAGTTCTTTGGGTAGAGTGGAAATCCAGTCCATCTTACGGTCCATATTGGTCGATTACCCGTTATCTCGAGTACCGTAGGATACTCAACGGTATCGTGCGATACCATCTTCCTAATCCCACACGAAGTCCCGATTTCTACCTAGGAGCCTACCCGCAAACTCTATTTTATACTAACTAAGTCCCCTCCAAGTTTGGATGCGTTCCGACGCTCCTAACTCAAAATTACCCTCTCACTAAATTCTCACACAACCACTCAATCTCACTCTCAAACACTCATTTCCCACACTCACTTAGGACTAGTTTAGGGGGTTATTTTAGTGGGTTTTATAGGTTTAAATAGAGCTATATATAGGATTATATATATGTATATATATAGGTATACATATAGGAGTATACGTGTGGGGTTATGGGGTTCAAAGCGGGGTGCTACTGCTGCTAAAACTGCTGCTGTGCTGCTGCTGCTTGCTGCTGCTACTGCAGCTGCTGCTGCTGTGTTGGGGGGGGGGGGGCAGCAGCCCCTTGGCCTCCCCTAGCTGCTGCTATTTGCCTTCCTCTACATCCCCTCTTCTTCCCTCTAATTCCTTTCTATTCTCCTCCATTATCTCCTCTAATTCCTTCTCTAAATCTCTCTAAAAATCCTCTCTAATATATATAAACTCTCACACATACAATCTCCTATTCCTTCCCCTCTCTATATATATAAATACACACACAAGTATATATATATATAGACACACACACACACACACACACACACACACACACACACACACACACACACACACACACACATACACACACATATATATATATATATAGACACTCTCTCTCTCTCTCTCACAAAAAAATAAATAAATATATATATATATAGAGGAAGGATAGGCATCCCCACAATTTTTGCATCCCGATGCATCCCCATATTCACATCCGTTGGATGTACTTTAAGTCATCTAATCTTAACCATTGGTAAATCAATGGTTAAGATTAGATGACTTAAAGCACCATCCAACGGTACAAATAGGGGGGATGCATGGGGATGCAAAAAGTGTGGGGATCTTGATCCTTCCCCATATATATATATATATATATATATATATATATATATATATATATATATATGAACACACACACACTATATATATATATATATATATATATATATATATATATATATATATATATATATATATATATATATATATATATGAACACACACACACTACAACAAAATTATACTTTAATGACGGCTAAAAACCGTCATTAATCACTAACCATGACGCTTTTTTTCTTAATCCAAGCGTTATGAAATCGGGTGTTATAAATATTTTTCAAAGCGTTATAGATAAATCGTCCGAAAACGTCATTAATAGATTAAATTTCTACTACGTTCTATTTTTAACGCGTTATGGATAGTTATGTAAAAAACGTTATGAATATTTAATATGGTTGGAAGTCAGGACATTTTGAAAGCATTATGATTAGGCATTTGTATAACATTTATAACGCTCTATACTGCATGTTATACATTCCAAACCCTGCTCAATTCAATTCGAAAACAACCACTTAATTTGAGCCATATTCACAACAAAATATTGAAATGTAACATTAATCTCCATTTCATTGTCTCAAAATAGGGTACATTCCATTGTCTCAAAATAGAGTACACTTTAGCTATCATTCCACATTTCTCAGGCCATATATATACATCTTCACAAAAATCTATAGATCAGTATCCAATATAGCTAATACACTTTACATCAAAACTATCCACATATCCCACACCATAACATACAACTTAGTCACATGAAGACCTGTGTCCACAGCACATGTACCCTGCAAAAGATAAAACAAGCTATGTTTAATAAATGTGATATAATGATGTATATATATGTAACTATAGGATCTTGAATGATGTATAAGTCCTAATAAAAAACACACATTAAGATCACAATTCAACATATGTTGTGGGAAACTGTTGTGTGGAGTTTCTGTCAGATTCATCTTGTGTATATATAATGTAACTATCAGAAAGATGTTGGCTAAGGCCTGAGGCTATTGCCTGCAGGTAGGGCAAGTGGCAGCAGGCCAGGCCAAAGCAGTAGGCTACATTAGCAGCAGCAGGGGACTCATTCCCCCCTTTCCAGCTTGACCTGCTGTAGGCAAGTGGCAGCAGATGTTGGCTAAGGCCACTGATGCTGCAGATGTTGGGCTAAGGCTTGAGGCTATTGCCTGTAGGTAGGGCAAGTGGCAGCAGGCCAGGCCAAAGCAGTAGGCTACATTAGCAGCAGCAGGGGACTCATTCCCCCCTCCAGCTTGACCTGCTGTAGGCTCTTGGCCATAGGCCTACGCAAGTAGTGAGCCAGTGCCAGTTAATGAGTATTTGTTTTATGTTAGAGTATGACAGGTATACAAGACCTGGGAACAAATTTAGGTCAACAACATACACATATGGACAGGTACAGGCAATCTAGGAAACTTAGTGTACCCTTAGAGTATCAATGGTCGAATTGGACAGGTAGGGTATCAGAGATCTCTGCACATGAGGCAGACAAAGAACTGGGACACAACCTTGGGAATTACATGTATAAGAGATTAGGAGGCCATGTATAAGTGATTCATCCATAAGCTGCTTTGTGTGTCAAGTTGGCATAAGTGTCAATGACAGGTATATATAGGCATGTGTTTCACCATATGTGTCGTGTTAGAGGGGTGTTCCAGAACTGAGAATCTATGTTGAGTTTGTTTATAGTTTTAAAAAAATGATGGAACTGAGAAACTATGTTGAGGTTGTTTGTAATTTTAAAAAATGATGGTTTACATTTGTAAAACCCCAATAATTTCTAATTATTTTAGTGCTTTAAAAATTATTTTTCTATATTATTTAGAATTAATTGGTATATGTACGTAATTATAGATGCATATAATAAATGCATGTTTGTGTGCTTGATATTTTATATACTTCTAAATATAGCCTACCTTGTTCTAATATATTTTGTTACTTTATTAAGGAAAATTTAGAATTTTCCTTGTGATTGTATACATATATATATATATATATATATATATATATATATATATATATATATATATATATATATATATATATATATTGTTAGTGATTGAAAAAAAAAAGATTGATGGAGGCCGAACCCCCACTATCAGCAGCAACAGCTGCAGGGGGCCCGACCCCCTAACATCAAACCAAAACCAACAACTCCTAAGCAACAACATAGCTGCAACCCTTTAGCAAACCCAAACTCGAGCCAACACTTTAGCCCAGCACCCGAGCCCCCATAATCTAAATCCTAGTTATATTACAAGTAATCAGTGGGCAGCAGTATATATATTTGAAGGCGAAAACCAAACCCTAACTCACACGAAAACGAATACCACCCCTTCGCCCGAGCCTTCCTCGTCCTCACGCGCGTGCCCCAACTGCCGCGAGAGCCGCTGCCAGCAAAGGAAGCCCCATCGACCGTCCATTCACAGCAGGCATACTGCCGACCCCGACTTCGTGCATGACTTCCACGCCGCACACCCTACCGTTTCATGTTCCGTCTTCTGAGGTACGAAGACCATCTATACGACTGTATATTTCTTCAAACACTTCGATTTTAGATGTTTCGTATCGTCCCCGAAATCGAAGCCAAAACCGGCGTTTGATTACTCGAAAACAGAGCATATTTTACACTTGAGCACCCCACTTTGGAAGGCAAAAACTTGCCAATCCAAGACCAATTTCTAAAACCCATATGAACAATTTTTGTTAACAACATATAGGGCTCTGCAATGGAGTTCATACTTTCAAATTTAATTGTCTGTGCAGGAAGTTACGAGTCTTGAAAAATCCATAAAAACCTACTTATTTTGTTTTTAAAATTTTAGAATTTTCTCCGATACGACGTACGTCCCGACAAACCGGGCGACGTGGTCATGCGCTATATGCATCGAAAGGCGCGTATGGACGTTACCGACGTGTGGGAACTGACGGAACTCAGTTTCGTCGTACGTGCGTGACAAAATCAACGCGTATCCGTTAGATACCCCTGTATCGACGTTTTGCAAACTTGCCCCTAACTTCATGTACAGTCGTCGAATCGAGAGGAAACTTGCGCCAACAGGTCCGGATCGAAATTCTGTTCCTGTATGCCAAGTTTGGTTCGATCCTGAGAAGGTCGAATCGGAACCCATTTTTGGCGGGCCCGTGACCCACTCAAACGGGCGATTTTGTGCACGACCCCTCGGAATCTAAAATTAGACATACCATTGAGCTCCTCTCCCCAAACTGAAATCGTAGACATGTAGTTTGACGACTTTAGAGACCATAGATTTTGGCACACGTTTCGGTGCAAAGCGAGTCCAACGGCGGATATCGTTTTGACCCGAAATTACGATTTTACCCCTGTTCCAGAATTTGACTTTTGGACAGGCATTTCCTAGGTATATCTTCTTCACCGAGATCATTTTTGATATTTGTTTCAGCGTTTGGAGTCATCTGTGATTTGTGAGTTTTGGTGCTGACCCTTGCTACTCTTGGATTTGCCCTTCTCGTATCGCAAGCAAGATACCTTGCCACCTTACTCTGTGATTATTATATTCTTATTTTCAGTTGTTATTTTCAATATTTTGTTTCATGATATTTAAACTGTGCGTCCAAGTCACACTTGGGTGCAAGCGACTATCTGTCGTTTTTTTTGCTTTATTTGTTCTCTTGTATTGACTTAGTTTATTGACCACCCATTGATGTTGAGGTATTGGTATATCTCATATGGCCTTGACACTTGTTGTATCACGTAATATGAGTCACATGTAGGACACATTTTCGCGTAGTTAGCTGGCCACCGATACGTATGGAGCGTGCGACGGATAGGAGTAGCTGCCAATAGTATTGCACGTTAGAAGACTTGGCGGTTACTAGAGGTTCATATCAGTCATGGAGATGATGATACTAGACATTGGGTGGGGAGAACAATACCTGACGTATGGGCTTCTTTACACTTCCCTGATTACCTGTGCGCTCCTCTAGAGACGCAGGCTCCAGGCGCCCTCTGACGTTTCCCAGAGCGTTATGGACGTAGCCCTTGCACATGGTGCCCTCTGACGCTTCCCGAACATTATGGACGTAGGCCCCTGGTGCCATTTATGGGAACTATGCCGATCCCATTTACATCCAGGGCTCATGCGTCGAAGGATTGTATCTCAACTGCATATTCACAGTAGAATGGTCAGAAATCCGATTGTATGCATACCTTTTCTCTTATTTATCACAGTTTATATGGCATGGTATTTTCTTGTATCTTGCTATGTCCCCTGAGGACCTGGTTATCTCTCCAGGTTTAGACGATTTTCCACAGGAGTACGGAGCGGCATTGGAGCTATCCTACATTGATGACAAGGCAGTCACTACTGATTTCTAGTCTATTCTATATTTGAGACATTAGTGGACATTATTTTACATCTCTTTTCTTTCTATTTTGCGGAGGTTAGACTCCGATCTTGTGAGACTATTTTTTATAGCTGTTTGGAGTGAGTATGTTCACCCGGCTATCTTTTGATACTCTGCTTTATTTATTTGGACTTTATTATCTTCTGTGTTGAGCTGTGATGAGATTAGATATGTTATTCTGGCCTATGGTTATTTTTTTACAGCTTATGTACATATACGAGGATTCTATATATTGGAGTATTCTTCGTATGTATACAGCTGGCATGTTCACGTACTCAGTCCTATGTATTTGGGACTGGGGCGTTATATGTTTTTGTGGTGGCCCATGCAGGTCAACGTTAATATTGTTGGGTTACATGACTGTGCCCAACAAGCCTGCATATAGGAATAGGAATATTTCATCCAGAACTACTACTATCTCTAGACTTCCAATCTTTTCGAAACTTCCTTGATTATTCGATTTACTTCATATCTAATCTTTTCTAATATCAACTTATCTTCCTCGTGCCAACAGTATGAATCTACGAAGCGGACGCACTTCTGCCTTGGCCCTCACATCTGGTGAGGAGGCTACTTCGGAGGGACAGAATCCTTCCATGACTCCAGCGACACCATACCAGCCAGGACTGTCGCAGCCTACTACGACACCGACGATGGAATACCCGGATATTGTAGCACCCCCAGGCAGCCAGGCTGTACAGACTACTACTATGCCATTAAGAGGGAATGTACCACTACCTCCTCCACCACCATTCCCTCAGCAGTTTCCCCTACAGTCGGGACCTCAGATGCCTCCACCACCGACTGATGGGAGCCCTACTACTCAGTTTATGTATGCCATGATACAGGCCCAGTGGCAGCAGACTGAGCTGATGAGACAGACGATGATGGCAGCTATGGCTAGACCTCCACCACCACCTCTAGTACCAGTACCAGCACCGGCTCTGCATCCCTATGAAGGCTCTATCAAGAATTTCACAAATATGAACCCCAAGGCCTTTAGAGGGACGGAGAAGCCATTAGAGGTGTCACAGTGGCTTATTAGTACTGAGAAGCTACTGAAGGCATCCCAGTTGCCAGCTCGAGATTGGATGACAGCAGTGGACCTACTGCTAGAAGATAATGCTCACCACTGGTGGAAGGCATAAGAGAGACGATTAGGCACTGGGATCACCTGGAAGCAGTTCTATGATACATTTTATGAGAGATTCTTCCCTATTCATGTTCGAGATGGTCTCTACGACCAGTTCCTTCATCTGAAGCAAGAAAATATGACAGTTGATGAGCATGACTCAGAGTTCAATCGCCTGAGTCGATTTGGTACGGGATTGATTCCGACAGAGTTAGAGAAGGCGAGGAGATTTCACCAGGGGCTTGCACCAGAGCTCAAGTCTTATACAACTACCCAGTCTCGAGTTTCCCAGTCAGCTGTCTTGGAAGAAGCTCGTGCTTAGGAGATTCTTCGCAAGGAACAGCAGCAGACATCGAGGCGCCATACCCCAGCAGCTACACCAGCCCGAGCTACTCAGAGTGGACCTATTAGGAGGGCCACAGGACAGTTCCAGCAGAGGCCCTCACCTTATCAGAAGCCCGTTTGCCATTACTGCGGAAAATAAGGACATCTCCAGAATGACTGCAGGACTCGCCTCGGATTATGCTTAAGATGTGGATCCAATCAGCACATGCTCAAGGATTGTCCGGAGCAACATACAATAGTACAAGCTCGGCAGAACCCGAGACCCACAGCCCCAGCTCTCCCAGCACCACGGCCCGTAGCAGGAGCACCTCGTCCACTATTGCCTCCCCAAGGCGTACAGTACAACAAGGCCAGAGCTCAGGGCCCGGGACAAAATTATGGACAGGCATTCTCACTTGCGGTTGAGGATATAGAGACAGAGGCGGAGGTTATAGCAGGTATGGTTCTAGTCGCATCTTTTCCTGCTATTACATTATTTGATACTGGAGCCACACATTCATTTATAGCCACCAGTTTTGCCACTAGACACAGCATTCCCATCATACCTTTAGCTAAGAATGTTAAAATTCTCACTGGAGGAGGAGTTGTACCTGTTAGTAGTGTTTGTAGACTTTGCCCTGTAGTGATAAATGGAAGAGAGATGATGGCACGACTTCTTGTGTTTCCTATGCCGACATTTGATGTGGTTCTTGGAATAGACTGGTTGAGCCAGCATTTCGCTCTCATCGACTGCTATAGGAGCAGTATTATCTTTAGACCACCGAATGCGGCAGAGTTTGAGTTCACCAAAGAAGACGGAGAAAGTTGTGATGCACCCACATCGGGAACTCACATGATGATGCATGACACCCCCCATCACCCTATTATCACCGAGTTCGAGGATGTATTCCCCAAGGAATTGCCAGGACTACCACCTGACCGAGATATCGAGTTTTCTATTGAGCTTATTCCCGGAGCCGAGCCTATTTCATCCCGAGTATATTGTCTGGCACCCAAGGAGTAGGTGGAGATGAAGACGCAGATTGATGACTTATTAGAGAAGGGATTTATTCGTGCCAGTGCGTCACCATGGGGAGCACCCGTTCTTTTTGTGCCTAAGAAAGACGGGACAGTGCGCATGTGCATCGACTACAGAGCATTGAATGCAGTGACGGTGAAGAACAAGTATCCCTTGCCGCGTATAGACGATTTATTCGATCAACTGAGTGGAGCAAAAGTATTCTCCAAGATTGACTTACGATCAGGCTATCACCAATTGAAGGTTCGGAAGGAAGATATTGCCAAGATGACTTTTCGATCGAGGTATGGACACTACGAGTTCTTGGTCATGCCTTTCGGTTTGACCAACGCTCCCGCAGTTTTTATAAATTTGATGAACAAGATCTTTCACCAATACTTGGACAAATTTGTAGTAGTCTTTATAGACGATATCTTGATTTATTCCAAGAGTCAAGAGGAGCATGAGAAGCATCTACGGATAGTTTTGGGAACGTTGAGGAACGAGAGACTCTTTGCGAAGCTTAGCAAGTGTGATTTCTTTCTCAAGGAGGTATCATTCCTTGGTCATATTGTTACGGGCGATGGTATATCGGTAGACCCAGAGAAGATCACAACAGTCAAATCATGGCCCACTCCCACATCAGCTTCTGAAGTGAGAAGTTTCCTCGGACTTGCGGGTTACTACCGACGGTTTGTAGAAGATTTCTCTCGAATAGCGGGGCCTATGACTCGATTAACTTGCAAGGATCAGGAGTTTGTATGGACAGACGAGTGTCAAGCCGCTTTTGACGAGTTGAAGAAGCGATTGACCACAGCACCGATCTTGACACTACCATCGGGCCCAGGAGGATTTGTGATCTACAGCGACGCATCCGGGAAGGGATTAGGATGTGTATTGATGCAGCATGGTCGTATAGTAGCATATGCATCACGACAGTTGAGAGTGCATGAGAAGAATTATCCGACCCACGATCTAGAGCTCGCAGCGGTTATCTTTACTTTGAAGCTATGGTGACACTACCTGTACAGCAAAAAGGTTGACATCTATACTGATCATAAGAGCCTCAAGTACGTGTTCACACAGAAGGAGTTGAATATGCGACAGCGACGTTGGTTGGAGTTGATGAAGGATTATGAGATCGAGCTTCATTATCATCCGGGCAAGGCTAATGTCGTGGCAGACTCATTAAGCCGTAAGCCCATGGCACACTTTTTGACTACACAGAAGGAATTAATTAGAAACTTGGAGCAGCTTGGTATTGAGGTAGTATTGTCTAGAGCAGACGGCGTATTAGCCAACCTTCAAGTGTAATCATCATTGGTGGATCGCATCAAGGCAGCATTGCCTAATGATGCTAGATTTTGACGGCTGAAAGATAGGACTGAAGCAGGAGAGCAGACAGGTTTGAGGATCCACTCAGATGGGATATTATGATGTGGTGATCGCGTTTATGTACCCAATAGAGATCTACGACAGGAGCTGATGGCAGAGGCTCACAGTTCGACTTACTCTATTCATCCCGGAGGGACCAAGATGTATCGTGACTTACGACAGTATTATTGGTGGCATGGAATGAAGCGCGAGATAGCTCGTTTTGTTGCCAAGTGCTTGGTATGTCAACAAGTGAAGGCGAAGCACCAGAGGACGGCCGGATTATTACAGTCGCTACCCATTCCCGAGTGGAAGTGGGAGCACATTACTATGGATTTCGTCACGAGTTTTCCTCGGAGCCTTAGGGGACGTGACGCAGTGTGGGTGATTGTTGATAGACTTACGAAGTCAGCCCATTTCTTACCTTTTAGAGTGGGTCAGTCGACAGAGGTATTGGCAGAGATGTATATGCAGCAGATTGTGAGATTGCATGGTGTGCCTGTTAGTATTGTATCGGACCGTGACTCGAGATTTACCTCGCACTTTTGGAGGAGCATGCAAGAGAGTTTGGGCAATCGATTGAAGTTTAGCACATCATACCATCCACAAACAGATGGCCAGTCAGAGCGTACCATTCAGACGCTAGAGGATATGCTGAGAGCGTGCATGCTTGACTTTGGCGGTTCGTGGGAGGAACCATCTCTATCTTGTTGAGTTTTTCTACAACAATAGCTATCAAGCGAGCATTCAGATAGCTCCGTTTGAAGCGTTGTATAGAAGGAAATATCGGTCACCTGTATGTTGGAGCGACATAGGAGAGCGACAGCTATTGGGTCCCGAGTTGGTCTTGAGCACAGTGGAGACAGTGAAGAAGATTCAGGGCCACCTGCGAGCAGCGCAGGATCGTCAGAAGCAGTGGGCAGATAATCGTCGTCGACCTTTGGAATTCAAAGAGGGCGACCATGTGTTCTTGAAGATATCCCCCACTAGAGGTACGATTCGATTCGAAGGACGTGGCAAGTTGAGTCCAAGGTACATCGACCCTTTCGATGTCTTGGAACATGTTGGAGAGGTTGCCTATAGATTGGCTTTACCACCGTCGCTAGAGGGAGTGCATGACGTATTCCATGTATCTCAGCTGAGGAGGTACGTGGCAGACAGCAATCATGTGCTTGATCACTCTGAGATCACAGTTGGATCGAGTTTGTCGTACGAAGAGCAACCAGTAGGTATCCTCGATCGTCGAGTGAAGGTGTTGCGGAATCAATCTATTTTATTGGTTCACGTGGCATGGAAGCATCACTCGCCAGGGGAGTCTACTTGGGAGCGCGATGACGACATCCGAAACCGCTACCCACATTTGTTCGAAGACGAAGGTATGTCTTGCATCTGAAGCTCTTAAATTACTATTATATTCCTTGCATTGCATTGATCCCCCGACCTTAGTTTAATTTCGAGGACGAAATTTTCTTTAAGTTGGGTAGGATGTAAAACCCCAATAATTTCTAATTATTTTAGTGCTTTAAAAATTATTTTTCTATATTATTTAGAATTAATTGGTATATGTACGTAATTATAGATGTATATAATAAATGCATGTTTGTGTGCTTGATATTTTACATACTCCTAAATATAGCCTACCTTGTTCTAATATATTTTGTTACTTTATTAAGGAAAATTTAGAATTTTCCTTGTGATTGTATGTATATATATATATATATATATATATATATATATATATATATAAATATATATATATATATATATATATATATATATATTTATATATATATATAAATATATATACATTTTGTTAGTGATTGAAAAAAAAAAGATTGATGGAGGCCGAACTCCCACCATCAGCAGCAACAGCTGCAGGGGGCCCGACCCCCTAACATCAAACCAAAACCAACAACTTCTAAGCAGCAACATAGATGCAACCCTTTAGCAAACCCAAACCCAAGCCAACACTTTAGCCCAGCACCCGAGCCACCATAATCTAAATCCTAGTTATATTACAAGTAATCAGTCGGCAGCAGTATATATATTTGGAGGCGAAAACTAAACCCTAACTCACACGAAAACGAATACCACCCCTTCGCCCGAGCCTTCCTCGTCCTCACGTGCGCGCCCCGACCGCCGCGAGAGCCGCTGCGAGCAAGGGAAGCCCCGTCGACCGTCCATTCACAGCAGGCACACTGCCGACACCGACTTCGCGCACGACTTCCACGCCGCACACCCCACCGTTTCACGTTCCGTCTTCTCAGGTACGAAGACCATCTATATGGCTGTATGTTTCTTCAAACACTTCGATTTTAGATGTTTCGTATCGTCCCCGAAATCGAAGCCAAAACTGGCGTTTGATTACTCGAAAACAGAGCAGATTTCACACTTGAGCACCCAACTTTGGAAGGCAAAAACTTGCCAATCCAAGACCAATTTGTAAAACCTATATGAACAATTTTTGTTAACAACATATAGGGCTGTGCAATGGAGTTAATACTTTTGAATTTAATTGTCTGTGCAGGAAGTTACGAGTCTTGAAAAATCCATAAAAACCTAATTATTCTGTTTTTAAAATTTTAGAATTTTCTCCGATACGACGTACGCCCCGACAAACCGGGCGACGTGGTCGTACGCTATACGCATCGAAAGGCGCGTATGGACGTTACCGACGTGTGAAAACTGACGGAACTCAGTTTCGTCGTGCGTGCGCGACGAAATCAACGCGTATCCGTCAGATACCCCCGTATCGGCATTTTACAAACTTGCCCATAACTTCGTGTACAGTCGTCGAATCGAGACGAAACTTGCGCCAACAGGTCCGGATCGAAATTCTGGTCCTGTATGCCAAGTTTGGTTCGATTCTGAGAAGGTCGAATCGGAACCCATTTTTGGTGGGCCCGCGACCCACTCAAACGGGCGATTTTGTGCACGGCCCCTCGGAATCCAAAACTGGACATACCGTTGAGCTCCTCTCCCCAAACTGAAACCATGGACATGTAGTTTGACGACTTTAGAGACCATAGACTTTGGCACACGTTTCGGTGTAAAGCGAGTCCAACGGCGGACATCGTTTTGACCCAAAATTATGATTTTGTACTTGTTCCAGAATTTGACTTTTGGACAGGCGTTTTCTAGGTATATCTTCTTCACCGAGATCATTTTTTATGTTTGTTTCAGCATTTGGAGTCATATGTGATTTGTGAGTTTTGGTGCTGACACTTGCTACTCTTGAATTTGCCCTTCTCGCACCGCCGGCAAGATACTTTGCCACCTTACTCTGTGATTATTATATTCTTATTTTCAGTTGTTATTTTTAGTATTTTGTTTCCTGATATTTAAACTGTGCGTCCGAGTCACACTTGGGTGCAAGCGACTCTATCGGTCGTTTTTCTTGTTTTATTTGTTCTATTGCATTGACTTAGTTTATTGACCACCCATTGATGTTGAGGTATTGGTATATCTCATACGGCCTTGACACTAGTTGTATCACGTGATGTGAGTCACATATAGGACACGTTTCCGCGTAGTCGACTGGCCACCGATACGTATGGAGCGTACGACGGATAGGAGTAGCTGCCAATAGTATTGCATGTTAGAAGACTTGGCGGTTACTAGAGGTTCATATCAGTCATGGAGATAATGATACTAGGCATTGGGTGGGGAGAACAATACCTAACTGTGAGCCCTTAGCCCAATTTTCCTAGATATTTTTTTGTTATTTAATATGGCTGAATTAATAACTATTGCATATTTGTAATTAAATAATAAGATATATATGTCATACATATATATTAGGACTTATTATTAAATAAGGGATAGAGGGGTTTTCTTATATATATATCAAAGAGGAGGGACCAGTATATAGAGTGCATAATTGAGAGGGGGTAATTGCATTTTGCCATTCAAATTTTCAAGCCAGCCAACTCTTTCCTCTGCTCGAATGAAGGAGGGCTCGAAAGGATCAAACCAACAGTTTCAAATCAAGATTGCTCCCTATCTTTTCCTCCCCATTGATTGCCTATATATATGGGTAGTACCAGCCGACCCTCACCATCTACAAACCCTAAATTCCTGCCGCTCGCCCTCTCTTCCTGCAAGTCGAAGACAACTCTGGGATAGTCGTCAAATAGTAGCAGTCGAATCCTATAGACAGGTAATCCTCTCCTCTACATAACTACGTCTTTCGATTCCTTAAAACCAGTGGGCTGCTTTCTTGCCTTCAATTATAGCATGGGTGAATGTTAAGATACAGCCACTAAACAAGAAGCAATGTGTGTAAGCATAACTGTGATAGCATACTCTTCGAACTTCAAACTATTTCTTCGAACTTCAAACTATTTTGTGCAAGCAGTAAACTATCTGGGAGCAAGTATCTAGGTCATGCTCCAGGCATAGAGTCGAAGGACAGGGTGGGAGTTGTTGCTTGATAAGCAATGGCTGCCTATAAACTTGTACGAAGATACGAGGATGTACCAGTTAATGAGAGTATCAAAGTATCCCTTAACCATATACCGTGCCATGGCCAATATGAAGGGGGGATCAAGTCTAAAAGCACAGACTTGACACGGGTTAAGCTAATGCATATGCCACTCTGAAAACTCGGCCATCGTGACAGAACCTCTGTTTTAGTAGAGACCAATAGGCTTCTACTTGTGTCAATTTGTTACTGGACTCGTAGGTGGCAGACCCCTTAGACAAAGACTTGGTAATCCTTTGTAAAAAGGGAAGGAGTTAAGGTAAGGGTGATTCGTCAGACATCCCTTCATTGAAGTTCAGAAAGTATGAAAAGAGTATCCGGTAGGTCCTTTCGTATCAAGGCAACCCACCTCGAATCAGTTGTTGCCTGCCTGGTATCAAGTGGTTCTGCACATTATGCCGCCTAGTAGGAAGAGTGAATAGGATTAGTATCGTAGTAGATTGTATCAGTGATGTAGATGTTTCGGCTCGCGATAGGTTACCCAGAGGTCAGTGGGGGTAAGTATGTATCCACAGATCAGTTGTAGGGCAATTTCCCAAGGACCCAATAATCTTTGTTTGGTTTAATAGACTGAACCATGTCCTGCATACTACAGAATATCATAATGCATAGCATATTTGGAGTCCAACCAGAGCCTTGCTTTAGTAACATGCAGTTTTATCACCAGGGGATCGAGTGCCTCGCGTACTCTGATGTGCATCAGGTTGCACTAGGTTTTGGGCAACACTTCATGCATTATAAGATCAAACATTGGAATTTCCAATTTGCTTCCTGTATCAGTACTCGATCCCTAGTTTGCAAGTAATTCCTATCACCAATCAGCTATTGCATATCCCTGTAGGACATAACCTGGCAAGCACAGGGACAATGGAGATCGAATGTTAGTAGAGAGGGAGGGCTTAGGCTTTTAGACAGGTGGTTGTGTAGCACAAGGATGTCCTGCATAGGCTGGTGTGATTGTCTAAGTCAGCCCACAATCTTCTTAGTTCAGTTCCAGTTTTTGGTAAGGATACTATGCTTAGGAGGAGGGTATCCTGAAGGCAGGAACATGGGTTAGTAGTGTCTGTGTGCATCCAGTGATCACACGGATTTCAGTTTAGATCTACACGAGTGCTCGTTTGGTTTTGTCTTTTGTTGTTCTGTCGATTTTCATTACCTGTCCCTCCTAATCACCTCACTGGTATCCATATCATTTAAGGGAGCAAGGAGGATGACCTCTGGTGTATTCCAGGATTACTTTTGCTCTGCAAGCGGCAAGTGGCCCTGTTGCAGCTAGTTGGTAGAATCAGATCTGTCCATACTTCACCATAGGCTCAGTTTTGAATTGTTCAGTTCTCTAATGTGAACTCGGTTAAGTCCAGCCCCATTTGTCTTAGGTCCAATCAAATTCTTATCATTTACATGACCTATCCATTTCACTTTGAGTGATCAGTCACTTAATTTGTCCAGGAAATTCATTTAGCAGTCCTCTATTTTACCTTTGCATCTCAGCCATTCCACTTGTTCAGTCCATGAACACACAGGTATGTAGGAAGGTGTATACCAAATGCATGACTGATCTACATCAGTCCAAATATTACACTTGTGTTATACCCTGTTTTAGGATTAAGATGTAATCAATGGTATTTTTGAACTACATACATTAAATTGTATTTTGACTGTAATGTCCTGATGTGTTATTGAATCTTATGGAACTATATTGGATTCATAGGCAATCATTGAATTACTAGGAGGGTAGCAGAATCTTGGTAAGGATCCATAGTGTGTTAAGTGGATGATCAAGGTGTTAACTCTGTGTTCATAGTTTAGCTCTTTGAAGTTATTGATGTTTCAATACGAATCTGGAACTGGAATGAAGGGTAGGCTATTTTGGATATCAAGTTAGGCTGAGACTGCATGTTCAGTCTATTAAGACTGAATGATTCAGTCTACAAACTGAATAGTTCAGCCCTAAACATGTCTATGTTGTTACAGTCCCCATATCACATGTATTAGTCCCATCTATATGTAGGAAATTGTGGTAGCAGTCCACATCATAAATGAATAACTCTTGTCCAATGTTTTTGTCCCAAGCCAACCCTGTTCAGTCCACTTTAGAATAGTACCTGGGCAAGTGATGGACTTGGTAAGAGCAGGGGTGTGTAGCCTTAGCAAGACAATAAGAAAAGGAGACATCTGCACTAAATGATAGCAAGGCCTGTCCTGGCCTATGCTGGGCTTGACAAGGCCTGTGCAAATGAATGTGGGGCTCTTGCAAATTCAGGGGGGTAACAAGGACATGTGCTCTAGGAATACCTTGAGTATCAGTCCAAAAACAAGGATCAGAGGTGTACAATATGTGTGGTACAGTGCCCATGACCAGGACTAGTATGCGCAGGTAGATGTAGTGGGGATTTAGATATGGGTAACAAAGTTATGAAGGTATACACAGTAGTCACATAGGTACTTGGAGAGGGAAACATGAGTGTTCCCATGCTCTGTTAGCATGAGGAAGGTGTGTGTGAATGATAGGATAAATTAAGCTGCTAGTGTGTAGTCAATAAAGGGTAACCTCGAGGATAAAATGTGGGTATCTTAGAATGGTGAACCAAATTAGGCAAGTTGTATAAGATGACCTATATTTTTTCAAATAAAGATAGTTAGTTGATTAACTGTAAATCATTTGTTGACTTGGTAATTCATAAACAGGATACTTGGACTTGATACGGATTTTGACCCGTACCAGCAGCTCAGGACCAGGCAAGTATACCTTGCCTTTCTCTACAGTTTTATTTACATGCTTCCCTGTTTTCATTATTCAGTTTACTGTTGACTCGTGCTTTACCATTGCTCACAGTTAGCCTTGTAGCTTTCTTAGACATGTTTTTCTCTTGTACTGGTTGAGTTGTATCGTAGGACGATTACGTTATAGATTGAACTGCTATTTTTCTTATTTTGTTTGTTTCCAACCTGCGAGTCCACAAACGGGACGAGGGTTGCCCTTTGTACCTGCGAGTCCACACACGGGGCGAGGGTGACTTGTCTCGAAACTGACTTGCGAGTCCACAATCGGGGCGAGGGTTGGTATTGCCTTGATTTTCTCGTTTACTTGTTTTCAGCAGTTCATTTATACGTAGCTGTTCCTACATTCATGTCTCGCGCTTGTTTAGTTTTTCTTGCTTATATCTTGGATTTCTTTCTTGCATGTTAAACTATTAGAAAGGCTTGTATATTATGTATCTTGCTAGTCCTCTGAGGACCTGATGATCTCTTCAGGTTTAGCCGAGTATTGAGCCAGGTGCACGCGAGCAGGTTTGAGCCAGCATTGGACCAGTACCACTGCAGACGAGGTTACTTTGATGATTAGCAGTTTTGACTCGATTATTTCCATTCCATGTATTATTTTATTTTCGTCTACTGGTAGTGGATTTGTGTCCACCGGACGTGACTCAGATTCATGATGAGCTGGATACTTCATTTTATATATTATCATTCTTTATTCAGTTTTATTGTGTTAGTTGATTGTGTCATATTCTGTGGATGAGATCTAGATTGCCTCTGTGACTTGTTTATGTACTAGACAGCGTTCTACCGCCGACACTGCGGCGTAGGCTGGACTTGGACACGTCTCGTATCCGAAAACCGGGTGCGGGTCGTGACAAGTTTTTATGGTGGCCCATACAGGTCAACGTTAATCACTTCGGTTACATTACTGTGCCATCGTGAGCCTGCACATTGGATTAGAAACTTAGGATCTCATCCACGTGTCTTGACTCACTATTGACCTCTATTTTTCATTGAATCCTTGACTTGCATCCTGCTTGAAATCTTCGTGCCATCTAATGTTTTCTGTTATTGCAGTGAATGGATTCTCAAGACAGGAACAACGCTTTCCTGAACACCCCACCAGCTACAGGAGGATTCTTCTCGTACATGACTCCGCCAACGCAGAGAGGCCAGCTTTCTCACCAGGGCGACCCGGCTCAACTGCAATACCCGAGATCCCGTAGAGACGATATCCCACCACCAGCACAAGTTCCGCATCCAGCACATACCATGCCCCATGCACCGGCGATGTATCCAGCTCATATGATGCGTCCAGTACCAGCGATGTATCAAGCACCTACCATGTACCCAGCACACGTTCTGCCTCCGCCACCTGCGCTGGACAACGCCACGCTTCTTCGAATATTCCAGCAGCTCATGACCTCTCAGACGCGACAGGCTGACGTTTTCCGCGACACCTTGAGAGAGGCTATCCAAACTAGAGACGCTCCACGACCGCGCCTTGGAACTTCCAAAAATTTTACGGACCTTAGGCCCAGAGAATTCAAAGGAACGGAAGGGATTCTCTACGCAGATGAGTGGTTAAAAAACGTAGATCACAACCTTCGGAGGGCTCGAGTTCCTGAAGACCTGAAGGTCGAGAATGCCAGCATGTAGCTTTACGACATCGCCCGCACGTGGTATAGAGACGAGCCTCGGTTCACCACGCCAGACGTGACTTGGGAGGAGTTCAAGGAGCTGTTCAAGACGAAGTTCTTTCCTGAAGCAGCCCGTAAAGAGTTAGAGAACGAGTTCGAGAGCCTGGAACAGGGCAACCTCTCCGTCGACGAATACACCACAGAGTTCTCCCACCTCAGCCGCTTTGCAGACGCCTTGACCCCTACAGCCAAAGCCAAGAAGTTCAGGAAGGGACTTTCATACGAAATCCGCATCGCCATCGCCACCAGCCAGGCCACAACTTACGAGAAGATCTTGAAGGTCGCACAGGCAGTAGAAACAGAATTAAAACGTAAGCGAAAGAGTGACAGAGACACACAAGGAGGAAGCAACAACCAACCGAGAGTGCTAAAGCGATCCAATATCCCAGAGAAGACCGCAGCACAACAGTATCAGCAGCAGCCACAAGCAGCCCCATATCAAGTCCAAGACGTCCCTACCTGCCAATATTGCACGAAGAGGGGCCACGTCCAAGAAGAGTGCCGCAAAAGGTTAGGGCTGTGTTGGACTTGTGGTTCCAACCAGCACATATCTAGATTTTGTCCGAAGCGAAACGCGACTGCCCCACCATTACCAGTCGCACAAGGAGGAGTTGACAGAAGTTCATAGTGGAATCATAGTAATAGTACAATTGCGAGACCTATATTAGATTTTGTAAGAATTTGGAAATATTTTAGTAGCAGCAATGTTTTGACTATTTTATCACAGCTTTTTCGAATTTCGAGGACGAAATTATTTTAAGGTGGGTAGGTTTGTGAGCCCTTAGCCCAATTTTCCTAGATATTTTTCTGTTATTTAATATGGCTGAATTAATAACTATTGCATATTTGTAATTAAATAATAAGATATATATGTCATACATATATATTAGGACTTATTATTAAATAAGGGATAGAGGGGTTTTCTTATATATATATCAAAGAGGAGGGACCAGTATATAGAGTGCATAATTGAGAGGGGGTAATTGCATTTTGCCATTCAAATTTTCAAGCCAGCCAACTCTTTCCTCTGTTCGAATGAAGGAGGGCTCGAAAGGATCAAACCAACAGTTTCAAATCAAGATTGCTCCCTATCTTTTCCTCCCCATTGATTGCCTATATATATGGGTAGTACCAGCCGACCCTCACCATCTACAAACCCTAAATTCCTGCCGCTCGCCCTCTCTTCCTGCAAGTCGAAGACAACTCTGGGATAGTCGTCAAATAGTAGCAGTCGAATCCTATAGACAGGTAATCCTCTCCTCTACATAACTACGTCTTTCGATTCCTGATTCCTTAAAACCAGTGGGCTGCTTTCTTGCCTTCAATTGTAGCATGAGTGGTTGAGAATATGTCTAGAAGAACCTATATGGGGTGAATGTTAAGATACAGCCACTAAACAAGAAGCAATGTGTGTAAGCATAACTGTGATAGCATACTCTTCGAACTTCAAACTATTTCTTCGAACTTCAAACTATTTTGTGCAAGCAGTAAACTATCTGGGAGCAAGTATCTAGGTCATGCTCCAGGCATAGAGTCGAAGGACAGGGTGGGAGTTGTTGCTTGATAAGCAATGGCTGCCTATAAACTTGTACGAAGATACGAGGATGTACCAGTTAATGAGAGTATCAAAGTATCCCTTAACCATATACCGTGCCATGGCCAATATGAAGGGGGGATCAAGTCTAAAAGCACAGACTTGACACGGGTTAAGCTAATGCATATGCCACTCTGAAAACTCGGCCATCGTGACAGAACCTCTGTTTTAGTAGAGACCAATAGGCTTCTACTTGTGTCAATTTGTTACTGGACTCGTAGGTGGCAGACCCCTTAGACAAAGACTTGGTAATCCTTTGTAAAAAGGGAAGGAGTTAAGGTAAGGGTGATTCGTCAGACATCCCTTCATTGAAGTTCAGAAAGTATGAAAAGAGTATCCGGTAGGTCCTTTCGTATCAAGGCAACCCACCTCGAATCAGTTGTTGCCTGCCTGGTATCAAGTGGTTCTGCACATTATGCCGCCTAGTAGGAAGAGTGAATAGGATTAGTATCGTAGTAGATTGTATCAGTGATGTAGATGTTTCGGCTCGCGATAGGTTACCCAGAGGTCAGTGGGGGTAAGTATGTATCCACAGATCAGTTGTAGGGCAATTTCCCAAGGACCCAATAATCTTTGTTTGGTTTAATAGACTGAACCATGTCCTGCATACTACAGAATATCATAATGCATAGCATATTTGGAGTCCAACCAGAGCCTTGCTTTAGTAACATGCAGTTTTATCACCAGGGGATCGAGTGCCTCGCGTACTCTGATGTGCATCAGGTTGCACTAGGTTTTGGGCAACACTTCATGCATTATAAGATCAAACATTGGAATTTCCAATTTGCTTCCTGTATCAGTACTCGATCCCTAGTTTGCAAGTAATTCCTATCACCTATCAGCTATTGCATATCCCTGTAGGACATAACCTGGCAAGCACAGGGACAATGGAGATCGAATGTTAGTAGAGAGGGAGGGCTTAGGCTTTTAGACAGGTGGTTGTGTAGCACAAGGATGTCCTGCATAGGCTGGTGTGATTGTCTAAGTCAGCCCACAATCTTCTTAGTTCAGTTCCAGTTTTTGGTAAGGATACTATGCTTAGGAGGAGGGTATCCTGAAGGAAGGAACATGGGTTAGTAGTGTCTGTGTGCATCCAGTGATCACACGGATTTCAGTTTAGATCTACACGAGTGCTCGTTTGGTTTTGTCTTTTGTTGTTCTGTCGATTTTCATTACCTGTCCCTCCTAATCACCTCACTGGTATCCATATCATTTAAGGGAGCAAGGAGGATGACCTCTGGTGTATTCCAGGATTACTTTTGCTCTGCAAGCGGCAAGTGGCCCTGTTGTAGCTAGTTGGTAGAATCAGATCTGTCCATACTTCACCATAGGCTCAGTTTTGAATTGTTCAGTTCTCTAATGTGAACTCGGTTAAGTCCAGCCCCATTTGTCTTAGGTCCAATCAAATTCTTATCATTTACATGACCTACCCATTTCACTTTGAGTGATCAGTCACTTAATTTGTCCAGGAAATTCATTTAGCAGTCCTCTATTTTACCTTTGCATCTCAGCCATTCCACTTGTTCAGTCCATGAACACACAGGTATGTAGGAAGGTGTATACCAAATGCATGACTGATCTACATCAGTCCAAATATTACACTTGTGTTATACCCTGTTTTAGGATTAAGATGTAATCAATGGTATTTTTGAACTACATACATTAAATTGTATTTTGACTGTAATGTCCTGATGTGTTATTGAATCTTATGGAACTATATTGGATTCATAGGCAATCATTGAATTACTAGGAGGGTAGCAGAATCTTGGTAAGGATCCATAGTGTGTTAAGTGGATGATCAAGGTGTTAACTCTGTGTTCATAGTTTAGCTCTTTGAAGTTATTGATGTTTCAATACGAATCTGGAACTGGAATGAAGGGTAGGCTATTTTGGATATCAAGTTAGGCTGAGACTGCATGTTCAGTCTATTAAGACTGAATGATTCAGTCTACAAACTAAACAGTTCAGTCCTAAACATGTCTATGTTGTTACAGTCCCCATATCACATGTATTAGTCCCATCTATATGTAGGAAATTGTGGTAGCAGTCCACATCATAAATGAATAACTCTTGTCCAATGTTTTTGTCCCAAGCCAACCCTGTTCAGTCCACTTTAGAATAGTACCTGGGCAAGTGATGGACTTGGTAAGAGCAGGGGTGTGTAGCCTTAGCAAGACAATAAGAAAAGGAGACATCTGCACTAAATAATAGCAAGGCCTGTCCTGGCCTATGCTGGGCTTGACAAGGCCTGTGCAAATGAATGTGGGGCTCTTGCAAATTCAGGGGGGTAACAAGGACATGTGCTCTAGGAATACCTTGAGTATCAGTCCAAAAACAAGGATCAGAGGTGTACAATATGTGTGGTACAGTGCCCATGACCAGGACTAGTATGCGCAGGTAGATGTAATAGGGATTTAAATATGGGTAACAAAGTTATGAAGGTATACACAGTAGTCACATAGGTACTTGGAGAGGGAAACATGAGTGTTCCCATGCTCTGTTAGCACGAGGAAGGTGTGTGTGAATGATAGGATAAATTAAGCTGCTAGTGTGTAGTCAAAAAAGGGTAACCTCGAGAATAAAATGTGGGTATCTTAGAATGGTGAACCAAATTAGGCAAGTTGTATAAGATGACCTATATTTTTTCAAATAAAGATAGTTAGTTGATTAACTGTAAATCATTTGTTGACTTGGTAATTCATAAACAGGATACTTGGACTTGATACGAATTTTGACCCGTACCAGCAGCTCAGGACCAGGCAAGTATACCTTGCCTTTCCCTACAGTTTTATTTACATGCTTTCCTGTTTTCATTATTCAGTTTACTGTTGACTCGTGCTTTACCATTGCTCACAGTTAGCCTTGTAGCTTTCTTGGACATATTTTTCTCTTGTACTGGTTGAGTTGTATCGTAGGACGATCACGTTATAGATTGAACTGCTATTTTTCTTATTTTGTTTGTTTCCAACCTGCGAGTCCACAAACGGGACGAGGGTTGTCCTTTGCACCTGCGAGTCCACACACGGGGCGAGGGTGACTTGTCTCGAAACTGACTTGCGAGTCCACAATCGGGGCGAGGGTTGGTATTGTCTTGATTTTCTCGTTTACTTGTTTTCAGCAGTTCATTTATACGTAGCTGTTCCTACATTCATGTCTCGCGCTTGTTTAGTTTTTCTTGCTTATATCTTGGATTTCTTTCTTGCATGTTAAACTGTTAGAAAGGCTTGTATATTATGTATCTTGCAAGTCCTCTGAGGACCTGATGATCTCTTCAGGTTTAGCCGAGTATTGAGCCAGGTGCACGCGAGCAGATTTGAGCCAGCATTGGACCAGTACCACTGCAGACGAGGTTACTTTGATGATTAGCAGTTTTGACTCGATTATTTCCCTTCCATGTATTATTTTATTTTCGTCTACTGGTAGTGGATTTGTGTCCACCGGACGTGACTCAGATTCATGATGAGCTGGATACTTCATTTTATATATTATCATTCTTTATTCAGTTTCATTGTGTTAGTTGATTGTGTCATATTCTGTGGATGAGATCTAGATTGCCTCTGTGACTTGTTTATGTACTAGACAGCGTTCTACCGCCGATACTGCGACGTAGGCTGGACTTGGACACGTCTCGTATTCGAAAACCGGGTGCGGGTCGTGACACTAACGTATGGGCTTCTTTACACTTCCTTGATTACCTGTGCGCTCCTCCGGAGACGCAGGCTCCAGGCGCCCTCTGACGTTTCCCAGAGCGTTATGGACGTAGCCCTTGCACATGGTGCCCTCTGACGCTTCCCGAGCGTTATGGACGTAGGCCCATGGTGCCCTTTATGGGAACTATGCCGATCCCATTTACAGCCTGGGCTCATGCGTCGATGGATTGTATCTCAACTGCATATTCACAGTAGAATGGTCAGGAACCCGATTGCATGCATACCTTTTCTCTTATTATATTATCACAGTTTATATGGCATGTTATTTTCTTGTATCTTGCTATGTCTCCTGAGGACCTGGTTATCTCTCCAGGTTTAGACGATTTTCCACAGGAGTACGGAACAGCATTGGAGCTATCCTAAATTGATGATGAGGCAGTCACTACTGATTCCTAGTCTATTCTATATTTGAGACATTAGTGGACATTATTTTACATCTCTTTTCTTTTTATTTTGCGGAGGTTGGACTCCGATCTTGTGAGACTATTTTTTTATAGCTGTTTGGAGTGAGTATGTTTACCCGGCTATCTTTTGATACTCTGCTTTATTCATTTGGACTTTATTATCTTCTTTGTTGAGCTGTGATGAGATTAGATATGTTATTCTGGCCTGTGGTTATTTATTTACAACTTATGTGCATATACGAGGATTCTATATATTGGAGTATTCTTCGTATGTGTACAGCTGGCACGTTCACGTACTCGGTCCTACGTATTTGGGACTGGGGCGTTACAACATTACAAGAATCAAAATGAGAATCCATGCAATTGAGAAAGATGCAAAGAGAAAGATGCAAATAGTAGATAATACGAGCCAAACTTTGCGTCATTTGTCAACAGGTAGATGATAATACAAAAATGTTTTATATAAGAAATTCCCAAAAGATGCCTAAACCACTTGATCATACAAGAGATGCATAAACAGCACATGAAACATTTCCAGTTCCTTTATATAAGAAATTTCCAAAAGATGCCTTAACCACTTGATCATACAAGAAATGCATAAACAGCACATGAAACATTTTATCTTTTGTTATTAACTTAAATATGAATTGAAGTATTATTCTTATCCATAGCAGCAAAGTAGAAGAAATATGGGATAAACTTATGCTATTTGATCTATTTCTAGAAAATAGGGCAATTGAAAAGAACGTGTCTCCATGAACCAAAACAAACTTTGCTACCCGAACGTGTCTCAATGAAGTTCAACTTGTAAGTATTCGTCCGAAAGCAATGGAATTAATACCCTTCCACACTGCAAGAACCAACAAAGAAAGAAACAGGAAGATGAACCAATGCGCAGACAAAGAAAATGCCTCACAAATTAGTAAAAAAAAAAATTCTTTCAAAGGTTTCCAAACATGCATTCAAAGATTTCAGCCATCTTTCGAAAACTAGGAAATAGAAATAGGTCAAAAATTAGGGCATTTGACTAAAATCATGTCCAGACAGAAATTAGGGCACAAAAAAAGAAATAATTTATGACAAACCTTGGGGAGCGGGGAGCGGGCTGAGGGGAGTTGGGGCGCGGGGAGCGGGGATCGGGCTGAGGGGAGTTGATCGGGAGCGGGGAGCGGGCTGAGGGGAGTTCGGGAGCGCCGGAGCGGGCTGAAGGGAGTTGGGGAGCGGGAGGAGAAAGAGAGAAGGAGAAAGAGAGTAAGTGCGGGAGAAGGAAATGGTTTAGACTTTTCGACTAAAGTGCAGGAGTAAGTGCGGGAGAGTCGAGTTTTCGACTTAAAATTTATGTTTTTTTTCATAACGCTCGTATTACTGAGAGACAATCAATAACGCTTATATAGAAAACCGTCATAGATTACAGTCTTGCTGAACTTTGATGACGCTTCTTTATCAGCCGTCATGAAATCCCCTTATCAAGCGTCATTAATAGGTCATTTTGTTGTAGTGACATATATATATATATATATATATATATATATATATATATATATATATATGAACACACTCACTAAATATGAATATTACACTCCACATAACACTAATACAAATGAATTAAAGTGCCTAACCCACTTAGACACAAATCTAATTATTCTAGAAGTGTCCAAATTTGGGGGAAACTCAAGGACATAACCACAATTCCTAACTTCTCCTAGGACACTCCAAACGGACTCAAACTTGACACGAAGAGGGACACAACCTAGGGGATAAATCCTACGGGGTCCAATATAGTTTACATGATGAAAAGAATAGATTAGAGAATAGGTTGTACCTATCGGAAGATGGATTCCCGATTCGAAAGTCCTCCGACACGGCTCCGACACGATGAATTGTTTAGGACACACCCTTGCACTTCTTACTCCCAAAAGCTTGGAGAAGCTTCACTTGGGGTAGAGGAAGAGTTGGATGGAAGAAAAATGGGAAGAGAAAGTTTATTTTGAGATGAAATCCAAGGACTTCTATTCTTGCTTTTGAGAAGAAAGCTTGGAGAAGAAGAAGATGTAAAAATTTGAAGTGGAAGAAGAAGAATGGGGGAAGGGGTGGCCGGCCATAAAGGGGGGGGGGGGGTGTCGGGCTTCTTGCTAATTACAAGTTTGCCCCTCCCTTTACTTCTTAGCTAAGTTAACCTCGTAAATTGGTTTTGGGAGTTAGTTTAGGCTAAATAAAAATCCTAATTAAGCCTAAACACTCATGGGGGACTAGTCCAAACTCCTAGACCTAATTGTTAAGTTTGGTGGGCCATGGATAATTAATGTGTTAATCACAACTCAAGTCGAAATTCTCCGGAGTCCCGAATTAAGTCGGAATGTGATGAAATTTGAACCCGACTCCTATAATCATTAAATATTAATATTCATGAAATAAAATTTCCAAAAAAATATTCTAAAATGGAAAATAACAAAAATACCCCTGTTTCTGAAAACTGGGGGTGACAAATCTATCCACCTTAAAATAAATTTTGTCCTCGAAATTGAAACCAAACAATAGTAACTTATCAAAATCACAAGTCATGGCTTAAAATTTAAAATGATTTAAAATCTCAAAAATCAAAGTATGAATTAAATGACTAAAATGATAAAATTTAAAATTACTCTCAAATAGAAACTGGGAGCTATAAGTCTATCCACCTTAAAAGAATTCATCCTCCAAAAATTAAAACAAAGTAAACACAGAAAAATCATGGAGTTCGATAATCGTATGCGTATGTCCAATCATCATGATACTCAGAATCTCCGTCATGCCAGTGAGCAAGGCTACGATAATCACAGAGTCCTCGACTAAAGTACATACCTCTAGAATTATGGTATTTAAAATTTTTGCATTGTCGCTAGCTTGGCAGCAAAAACCTTAAATTTCCACACCCAAGAAATACGTCCATAATCCGACTATATGTCCTCACTCTGCCTGCTAGCATGACCCTAGAGGATTTTAAAATTTCATAATCGAGGCGACCTAGCCCATACGACTTATCTCAGAAGAATATCACATCATAAGGACAAAATTTTATCAAACGATCAAGGAACAGATGGAATCGAATTTCAAGACAGTTTATAAGAAGGTAAACACGAAAATGAGATCGAAGGATTGGAACCTGCTATCTGCTCTGCTACTGCCTGAGTGGGCTCAACTGTCATGGCGAAAGCTCGCCCCTGCTGGCCTCCTCTAGCCTGCTGCACTCCGTCCTGGCCTGCCTGTCTGAATGCACGGGTAGCACAGTTCTTCACCTGGTGGTCTGGAGCTCTACAGAATAAATAAACTCCCTGCTTCATCCTTCAAACCTCCCGGGTGTGCCCCATCTTCTTGCAGATGGCCCACTGGATGGCCTGCCTCTGGCCCTGTTCCTGGTGCTGCTAGGCACGCGCTGGTGCCTGCTGAATCTGCAACAGAGGCTGTTGTTGCTGAAATGGCCTCTACTGATGCTGAAAGTGGGGGTACTTGGCCGGTCCCGCACTGGAACTCGCCCCCATGGTATAACTGCTCCTTTTCGGCTTGAGGCCGAAGTCCTCTTCTACAATCTAAGTGTCCATCAATATCTGATCGAACGTCGCGTCACGGCGACCCAAGGTGCGGGTGCGTACTGCATGAATAAGTCCCTTATGGAACTTACGAGCTTCTGCCCCTCATCCTGATCATATCGGAAGAGAACCTGCTAAGGTGGAAGAACTCTGCTGCATACTCGTCCACCGACGAGTTTCCCTGTACTAGACCCACGAACTGGCCATCCAATGCTGTAAGAGCCACGTCCGGGAAGAACTTCTCCTTGAAGATCCTTCGAAAGTTCTTCCATGTCAGCCCTCTCACCGACGTACGAGGATCCGTGCGGTACCATGTCAGCGCGATATCGAAGAATCGGCTGGCTGCGACCGAAACCCAAAGTCCTCTAGGAAGCTCTGCCATCTCCATACTCCGATGTACGTCCTCTAGCCAGTCGTCTGCATAAAGGATGCCCTCCGTGCCCGTGAAGTCCCTGTAGCTTATCTTCCTAAATTCTAATATTGTCCCTGGCCTGGACTACTGCTGGTACGGCTGCTGGCCAGTAGGGCCCTGTACCGTACCCGGTGCCACTCTCTTCACGGCTGCCAGTACAAGCTGATGCGAGTTTTCCATGCTCTGTCTCAGCATCTCAATCTGACGGTGTGATGCCTCCGTCTGGCACTGTGACACCTCTGCCTGGGCTCACTGTGTCTCCATCATCTGCTGAAGGATAAGGAACATATAATGTGTATCCGTCGGTATCGAAGGTGGTAGCGACAGTATCTCTAGAACAACGATCGAAACCCTCTGGGGTGGAGGTGGTAGACCTCCCTGTGCAACTGCCAGGGCCTTCGGGATAGTGGAATCACTGGGGGCAGTCTCGTGAACCTCCTCCTCAGCCTGGTCACATCTTTCGGGCAAGCTACTCGATCCAGTGGCCTGCGGGTGCGTCTTCGTCATCCTGGAGACGAATTGAAACAAGGAGATCAATATGACACATGAGAAGATATTATCAAAGAAGGACAGTTAATTTAATACAAGGAGAGTAATCATGATAATCAAAAGATCAGAATTTTTTCCTAGGTGTGATTGAGAATCTCCTATCATATCCTAGGTCCTACGTCCTAATTGCAGGCTCGTAATTAGTAATCTAAGTCGAGCACCATTACGAGATCGTATTAATTGTGACACAGGCCTGTATGGGCACCACAAAAACGTGTCATGACCCGCACCCTGAATAGGGGCACGAGTACGTGGTTACGTCCAGCCTACGCCGCAGCATCGGCGGTAGAACGCTGTCTAGGTCATCTATAAATACTACAACTAAACAGATAAAGGTACCTGTACAGTATATACACTCCCAATGGAGGTGACATAGAAATACAGTCTCAATCACAAGGCAAACTAGGATAGATAGCATGAAAGGAAATATGATAGATGAAAGCAGGAAATAAGTTCGAGATCCACACAAGCCCAAAGCTATACACAACACCACAGAGTCACAGAATATAATATGAAATACTACTGTCTGAAAAGTACTAGCTGGCTCGCAGGCCAGGCAACCCTAACTAAGCTACTCTACTCAGGGTGAGCAAAGTCTAGTGGCTCTACTAACAAGCCATGGTCCAGGTCTACTCCATCAGACTCGACCCCATAATAGGTCGGACAATCTGCCTCAGAATCATCTGTAATATATCAACAATATCCTATCAAGAAAATGAGCAAGTACAAACACTAACAGCAGTTTCATGTGAATTGACAAATTCTATAAGAGACAGTATAATAAAATATAAGACAAAGATATAGGAAGACTTGGGAACCGTTCGGAAGCTGAGTTACAACCCTTAAACCAAACAAGGACCGGGGTTGTAACTCTTCTCCCGAACAGAACTTAGTCTCAAATCAAGGTACAATATAAAGGTATGTAGAACATGTGAGTAACTGAATATCATAGCATGGTGAGAAAGTACTGAATGTAGAACAGAACATGATATGTGATAAGATAAGTAAATATAAAATGTGCTTTGAATTATGAGAGCGTTATATGATCGGCTTGGAAAATATGATCAGGCTTTCCATCCGACCGGCTATGAACAATGTGTACAATAGAACGGTAAGGCCGGTCACCATGGAAATCTATGAACGATGTAGGGTAAGGCTTTACCCATCATGAGGCAAGGGTATAGCTATGAACAATGTGTATAATAGAACAATGTGGGAATTTTGATCACACAACCACTAATAACTCTCCATTTCCGAATAGTATAAAGGATCCGGACATAACACGTCATGACACGGGATTCAAAAGCAGGTGATCAGCCCACTCCCAAGTCCATGTCTATACAAGTATAATTAACAAGTTGAGTCATATACCAATATACCAAGTAACCCGGGAACAATATCTCATGACAGGATCCGACATATACTAGTCCGTGAACTATCGTGTCTGGAAATCAAGTAAGATACTACAACTGAATCGGATATAGCAGAAATCAAGACAATAAAAACTATCAGTAAATGTACTCGCCTGCTGTCCTGAGCTGTAGGGTATATCAATGCTCAGAGTGGTAATCAGAGACCTAATAGATGAGATATTGCATGTTAATTTAGGTTTAACAAAGTTATGAATGATTATAATGAATGATATAAAATCCAGGTCAAACTAGGTCTCACTGAGTCACACTAAGTCCTGTCAAGTTAATCTAGGTCAGATTAAGTTATATCAAGTCAATCTAAGTCAGACTAAGTCAACCCTAGGTCATACCAATCATCGCAAGTCAAAACAAGTCGAAGCAAGTCAAACGGGATCAAGAGTTGGCCTACAGTTGACTTTCAGTCAACTGGTCAACTCTGGTCAACTCTAGGTCAACCCTAGGTCAAACAGGTCAAATGTTGACCAACAGTTTACTTTGGTCAACTGGTCAACTCTAGTTTGGATTTGGTCAAATTTAGACAAAGTGTTGACTCATCGTTGACTTTTGGGTAAAAAGTCAACTCTAGGTCAACCGAGCCAGAATCGGTTCAAATATGACATTTGTAGGGTGTACCTAACAAGTCACCTAAGTTTCAAGTTAATCCGAATACCCGAACCCCGTATTTTGACATTACCCGATTACCCTTTATACATTACCTTTAAACCATTCTAACCTTGACGCCAAGTGGCTTTCCCTTAGGAATTCCACTCCCGGCTTCCTAGGGTAGTAGGGTACTAGCCTATACAACCATTACCTACCAAGTTCTCTGGGTAGAGTAGACATCCAGTCCATCTTACGGTCCATATTGTTCGTTTACCCGTTATCTCGAGTACCCTAGGATACTCAACGGTATCGTGTGATACCATCTTTCTAATCCCACACGAAGTCCTGATTTCCACCTAGGAGCTACCCGCAAACTCTATTTTATACTAACTAAGTCTCCTCCAAGTTTGGATGCGTTTCGACGCTCCTAACTCAAAATCACCCTCTCAATAATTCTCACACAACCACTCAATCTCACTCTCAAACACTCATTTCCCACACTCACTTAGGACTAGTTTATGGGGGTTATTTTAGTGGATTTTATAGGTATATATGGAGCTATATATAGGGGTATATATATGTATATATATAAGTATACATATAGGAGTATACGTGGGGGGTTATGGGGTTCAAAGCGGGGTGCTACTGCTGTTGTGCTGCTGCTAATGCTGCTGCCTGCTGCTGCTAATGCTGCTGCTGTTGTGTTGGGGGGGGGGGGGGGGGGCAGCAGCCCCTTGCCCCCCCTAGCTGTTGCTGTTTGCCTTCCTCTTCTTCCCCTCTTCTCCCCTCTAATTCCTTTCTATTCTCCTCCATTCTCTCCTCTAATTCCTTCTCTAAATCTCTCTAAAAATCCTCTCGAATATATATAAACTCTCACACATACAATCTCTCATTCCTTCCCCTCTCTATATATATAAATACACACACAAGTATATATATATATAGACACACTCACACATATATATGTATAGACACTCTCACACACACACACACACACACACACACACACACACACACACACACATATATATATATATATATATATATATATGAACACACACACACACACATATATATATATATATATATATATATATATATATATATATATATATATATATATATATATATATATATATATATATGAACACACTCACTAAATATGAATATTAAACTCCATATAACACTAATACAAATGAATTAAAGTGCCTAACCCACTTAGACACAAATCTAATTATTCTAGAAGTGTCCAAATTTGGGAGAAACTCAAGGACACAACCACAATTCCTAACTTCTCCTAGGACACTCCAAACGGACTCAAACTTGACACAAAGAGGGACACAACCTAGGGGATAAATCCTACGGGGTCCAATCTAGTTTACATGATGAAAAGAATAGATTAGAGAATAGGTTGTTCCTATCGGGAGATGGATTCCCGATTCGAAAGTCCTCCGACACGGCTCCGACACGATGAATTGTTTAGGACACACCCTTGCACTTCTTGCTCCCAAAAGCTTGGAGAAGCTTCACTTGGGGTAGAGGAAGAGTTGGATGGAAGAAAAATGGGAAAAGAAAGTTTATTTTGAGATGAAATCCAAGGATTTCTATTCTTGCTTTTGAGAAGAAAGCTTGGAGAAGAAGAAGATGTAAAAATTTGAAGTGGAAGAAGAAGAATGGGGGAAGGGGTGGCCGTCCATAAAGGAGGGGTGTGGGGCTTCTTGCTAATTACAAGTTTGCCCCTCCCTTTACTTCTTAGCTAAGTTAACCTCATAAATTGGTTTTGGGAGTTAGTTTAGGCTAAATAAAAATCCTAATTAAGCCTAAACACTCATGGGGGACTCGTCCAAACTCCTAGACCTAATTGTTAAGTTTGGTGGGCCATGGCTAATTAATGTGTTAATCACAACTCAAGTCGAAATTCTTCGGAGTCCCGAATTAAGTCGAAATGCGATGAAATTTGAACCCGAATCCTATAATCATTAAATATTAATATTCATGAAATAAAATTCCCAAAAAAATATTCTAAGATAGAAAATGACAAAAATAGCCCTGTTTCTGAAAACTGGGGGTGACAGTTCATATCATAACAGGAAATGTAAGCATGCTATAGAGTAAGATACATGAAATGCTGAAGAATATACATGAAGTAAAAGAGATGACTTTAAAGAAATATCTACTATAAGTAAAGAACTATCAGTGGCTAGTGATGTAGTGTACAAGATAGACATGTGAACGACTTGAATTTGCACATGATTATACTAAAGAGTTTGCACATGATTACACTACTTTGTAATTGTTCACATGACCATTTATACTCTTTCGTACCCTAATCAATACACAAGGGTCCAGACAAGTTATGTTATTATACATAATTTCACATGAGGGCCCATAAATGGGTACACATAAAGTATACATGAGGGGCTCTGTGAACATGAGAGTACATGAATCACAAGAGTGTACATGAATGATGAAAGTACATGAATACATGATGTACGTGAAAAGTACATGACATGACGTATCCTGATACTACCGAGGGGGATAACATCTCATGAAGGGATCCATATAGTACCAATCCATGTTAACAACATGACAACATCAAGTAAAGTAATCTAGAGCATAAATATAAATCCTAACAAGTATGAAACGGTCAGAGAATGTACTCGCATGATATCCTGAGTATCTGGTAAGTGTAGATGTCCAGACAGAGTAGATGAGTCCTATTTAGAGCAACACAGGTCACAACATGTCCAGAATGGTAATATTGAACTTTACAATACATTGTATATGATTTCTAGGTCATTCTAGACTAAAATTAACTCTTGGTCAACTCTAGTCAACTACACTAGTCAAACTAGGTCAACTAAGTCATTAGGTCTAAACCTAGTCTAACAAGTCATTCTAGGCCTAACCAGGCCTATACTAGCAATCAAACACATTACCAAGTCAAGATGAACCACACAAGTTCATATACTATACCTAAATACATGTATATATACATACATAACATGTATTCTTACATTACATCTATACATTACATACATTACATTATTCATGCATTAAATTATATACATGTATTTATATCACATATGCATAATTTATATTATACATTGCATCACACTATATTCAAATATCTATACATGTTACTTTCATCCATGCATTCATTACATTAGAGAATGAGGAAAAGGGAAGTGAAAGAGAGTGAATGAATGACATGTGAGAGTGAGATACAAGGACCTATAAATATACATACATGAAAACCAAACAAACTGAGAACACTAAATACATATGAATCTATACATTGGTATCAATGGGAATGAAATAGGAAGGAAAATAAAGACTGGAAACCAAAGCTTAATACAACCAACCTGGAAATTAACTTAATGAAATCTAAGAATAAAACATGCAATACACCTCAACCTAAGTCAACTTCAAGTTCGCAACTGAGAATTATCTCAGTATTCAAAACCTAGGCATTCCATTCTCAGGTTGTAACATGTGTGTGTGTGTGTATATAGAGTGTAACAGTGAGTGATAGGGTGTGTGTGTGTGTTTGTGGACAGTGAGTGATAGGGTATGTGTGTGTTTGTGGACAGTGAGTGATAGGGGGGTGTGTGTGTTTGTGGACAGTGAGTTCTAGGGTATAATTCTCAGGTTTACATCAGTTCTCAGGTTTAACATGTTTTCGAGTATCATTCCTAAACGAAAAACCAAAATTACAACCCAAATCATGAATCAGTATGAACCCAGCTAGGTAAACATTAACCTAGACATGTATACATGCTGGAACATAATAATTAACATTAATATCAATTTAAAACATTAAAATTCCCATTCGAACACTGCTCAATATCAGGATTTATGCAACTTGAATACAAACAACCCAAAACATAAGTGAAAACCTAAATTAACATCAAATAATATGTGACATTGATTTACAGATATGCATTCGTGTCCAAGGGGTCTAAACGTGTCCAAACAAGTGGACACGAGGTGTCCAAAATATACAAAATAGGGTGTATCAGACCCTATGTTCAAACAGGCTCGTACAACCATATCGACACGATTTGGACACGACACAGTGTCCCAGTGTCCTCGTGCTCATGTACATATGTAGAGGGAATCTAGGGCTAGGAGTCTAACACCCTGACACGAGTCATCATCGTGTCTATACGTGACACAACTCATGTGTCAGTCGAAGAAAATTGACAGTGCCAGTCAGTGAGAAATTAGTGTGATCGAGATTTCTCTCGATCCACTCGACGAGATTGCCTCAAACTTCATGTGCGTGTTGTCAGTGTTTGCCCGCACCCACACACCAAATTTCAGGTATCGGGGTGCCGTGTTGTATCCGCTAGGACACACGAGTAGCAGGGCACCGATCACACTGCTTGTGCTACGTGTCCATGCCAATTTTGGACACGGACACGACATGAAAGTATGCTCAGTCCTCACAAAAAATGATACATATATATAGATCTACAATTTTGTAAAATTAGTTTTTGAAAACAGCAATAAAAACTTCATTGAGGCATTTCGACAAACATAAAGACATAGTGACTGATACGTATCTGATACGGACACCAAACCAATTCTATTTCCTACCAAACATAACCTACAGCTAGGGGGCACCTTGATGGATGCATCTATGGAAAGAAAACAAAAATTAAATAGGATTTAGGGCATTTACCAATAAAGAGATTCAATCGAAAAGCCCCAAAATGAGAAGTCCTCTAGCAATGGCCAAGTGAGCTCCAAACCTAGCAAGCAAGCTCCCTTCAGCCTCTACTCCAAAAATGACCTCCAATGCAAGTGAGTGGGATCAATTTGGTGGAGGAATGGTGAGATTTGATGATTTGGGGAAGAACTTTTAGGGTTTCTAAAGGGGGATTTCTAAAAGAGGCAAGTGAACACTAAGAGACATTATATAGGGGTTGGAGTCTCCCTATGGGCTGCTCATGTCCGGCCACAATAGGATAGGGTTAGGGTTTCTAAAGGGAAATGGCCATGGGCCTTGTACACTAGCTAGTTGTCTTAACTACCTAGCTAAAAGCCCAATAACACATAGCACCCAATCTCCTTATGAAACCTAGCCATACTCAACTCAACTTTGTTCAACTTAAGTTAGATAAGGGTCCAACACCATTCAACCATGCTAACTAAGTCACTAAGGTTAAAGTCAAACTCTAGGCTAGTCTCTATAGTCTCAACTAGCAAAAGTCAAAAATCACAACACCAATGCAATAAATAATAAATAATTCACAAAATCAAAATGACAAAAATACCCTCAAAGCTAAAAAGTGGTAGTGACAGGCAGGGGCATATCACCTTGGTAGCCCAACAGCAGCAGTGCAAGTTGCCTTGATAGAAGCAGTTGCCGTTATGTGCAAGGCAGCAACTAGGCTACATATACCTTAGTAGGGTGTGTGTGGAAAGTGTGTGGTAGTAATGTTTGTGTGAGAGTGAGAGTTAGAGTATACATATAATGGTGTGTGTTATAGAGTGCATGAAGAGTGTATGTGTGTGTGTGTACAAAGGGGATGTGTGTTAGAGAGTAATGAGAGAGGGGCTTATGTGTGCAGTGTGCACTTAATGCAACCTGTAGGCTTGTGTGTGCCCTGTTTGCACACAGGCAGCCGAGGCAAGGGGGTTCCCTGGCTTTGGCAGGTCTGTTAGTGTGTTCCATTTGCACACACTGGTATGTGATGGATGTTCACTCCCTGCAGGGGCTTAGTTTAATTGGCCTGTATACAGGCAGTGGACTTGGTTGGTTTGTGCAACACATGCACCAGTATGCACAGGTGGTGTGGCAGGCCAGTGGCCTTGCAGAGACCCTAGTGGGGGTACCTAGGTAAGGGGTAGGTAGGAAAGGCATCATGTGTTAGCCTTAGGCCAGTGAGCAGATGTGTGTGTGTTTGTATGTGTAACACACATGTGTGTGCGTGTTAGTATGTCAAATGAGTGAGTGAGTGCACAATGTGTGTGTACACAAGAGATCTAGCAGTGTGTTAGTGTGTGTGTGTGTTGAGTTAGGGAGTGTGAGTTATAGTTGTTTCTACGTGTAACACACACATATGTGTGAGTGCTTGTGTATGTGTGTGTGACCCACATACATATGTGAGGGGATAGGGTTTTGTGTAATCAGTCATGTGTGAGTATGTCTAGAGTATCTTGAGAGTAAAACTGGTGTGCAGGAACTGTGGTTTCAAAAAAACCTATATATGGGTGTGTGTTCATTTGAGTTGACATAGGAGTAGAGGGTGTGTATACAGGGATTCGTAGTGCTGGTAACAGCAGATGTGGCTTGGGCAGTTAGGGTATCCACGGGTATTAGGAATTAGACTAGATAGAAGTGAGGTATCCTAGGGTAGTATCTAAGGCATATGGTTAGGATATATATATGGATAATGAGTGTATGTACATATTGAGAAATCTATATAGATATCGTTTAAGGAATTCATATAGATTATACAGGATATGTATATGAGTATGGGTAATTGGGTTAGCAAGGTATTGCTATATGTGTAGGGCTTGTTTAGATAAGCCTAATATAAGGGTAATTGATAATGTAATAGTTATATGCTAAGGTATATTGATACATGGGTCTCTATATGAATATTATAGACTAGATACATAGGGTATTAGCTAGTATTGTTTAGTATCGGTTAAGACACCTTAGTTTAGCAAGGCATGACTTAGTTTCGTCTACTGTTGACCCTAAAAGTCAACCTTTTAGGTAATTTGACCTAGTTTGACCATAGAAGCGAGGAATTGACCTTGTTTGACTTCTATGACCTAGTATTGACCTAGAATTTATATAGCATCTTAGATATCCACGTTTGACACATCAAAACACCAATTAACATTAATATTTCATATTTAGGTCTTTGGGATTCCACTTGGGGCCGTGATTCATACTTGTTGCTTGGGATCACAGGTGAATGTATTCTCTGATAGTTTCCATTATTTGATAATTTCTATGATTCTGATCTATAGTATTTTATTACTTAATTCACGACATGATAAAGACATGGATTGGTATTATATGGATTCACTCTTCTGACATGTACGTCATACTTGTCTAGCCTCTACATCGGGAGTCACCTACTAGCATCACCTACTTTATTTGGCTGGCGTCATACTTGATTTGCGTGTTGGAACTTGGGTTCATTATACTAGTCGGGCGAAGAAATACTTGAGTAGACATGTAAATATTTTCAAATTCTGGAACCACCCCTACTGGTATAATCTAGAACGATAGCAGTCACACACCTCACGTGCGATAAGCCGTATTACCCCTAGCCGTTTATATATCGAAAATAGTATTTCAAACAAACTAGTTTACTTACATTCTTGCTGATTACATTATACTTGATGGACACAATATATCTATATTAACTGAGTTCTCTTTTATTTACTGTCTTTATTGTCATACTCTCTTGATTCACCATGCTTATTATCATTTTCTTTTATTTAACTGTTACTTTATTTTATTTCCTACTTCAGTCATTCTTACTCATCATGTATTACTTGCTATAACTGTCTTATAGTTTTTATCATTTAATTGGAACTACTGTTAGAGGTGTGCTTCGCTCAATCCTGAATGTATATCGAAGCACAATCCTGAATGTATATCATTTTTCAGTAGTCTTAGAGGACTTCTGTCCCATCAACTGCAGACACGGGGTAGATGACGACTACGCCCAAGAGATTCTTTTGGAGCGACGTCTGTTGGGGATGCACCACAGTAGTGCCTTAGCTAGTAGCTAGGATGCTGGATTTGTCTCTAGCTTTTTGAGATTGGAATATATATTATTTGAGTTATTAGACTTCCAGACTCTTATGCTACTAGACTGCTTTATCTTCATTCAGTTCCTATCTTTATATCTATTCGTGCTTTTTTTTATCTTCCTTAGATATCTGTAATTGAGTATGATTCTAGATGTGTATATTATCCTCCATTTGGAGTTGAGATTATTGTTGACAGGTTTGATTATATATCTGTTAGACTGTTAGATAACATTGTCGATCTATACAGCATTCTACCGTCGATACTGCAGCATAGGCCGGACTTGTCAACGTACTCGTGCCCCTAAACCGGGTACGGGTCATTACACATTTTTATGGTGGCTCATGCAGGACCAGCTTCGCAATAGAGCGATGGCGTGGTAGTGCAATGACTTAATTATACTACTGCGAGCCTGTGATAGGATATAAAAAATAGGATGTCAGGACGAGGGAATACTCAATCACAATTACAACTTCTTGAGAGATTCTTGGGACGACCCCTGAGAATCTCATTATAAACTCTATCTCGAAAATCGTTTCCACTATTTTTTCGTCTACTCTTCCTTGTTCATTATTGAAATTTATTCTTAGTGATCGTTGATGACTTGAGTTGTATTAAGAACAACTTCATGGACTACATCAAGGATATATTCTGGTAGTACATACTAGGAGAGGCAGTGAAGATTACAACTGTCCGTCTTGGTTGTGGAGTTTAGAGTTTACCGCTACCATATTAGTAGGCGATACAAAATTTCTGATCGCATGTTTTTGGATATACGTATCTTATTTATGGAGTTTGGATTTCTTACAGCCATGCTAGCTGGTAATGTGGTTATCCCGAACACCATAATTTTAGATCTATATACCACGAATGTGGGACCATGGGTTATCCAGTAATGCTGACTGGCGAGGCAAGGATTCTGGATAACATGATTTTTGGGCACAACAATATAATTATCAGATTATATTCTAGATTGGTTTGCGGCATAACACCTCTGATATTATTAAATATTTAATTGTTTGCATTTAGCATAGGACATGCTAGGCTCTTAGGGATTAAAATTGCTAATTTCTATTCTATCTTGTTTAATTACTATCATTCTCAATTGATGTTCTTCCTTGATAATATCTTATCTGTGCTGTATTGATTTCCTTTGTTGATCTGTCTTGAGGATGTCGAAGACTAGGCCACAGCACTCTGGACACGCAGGGCTTGCAACAGCTTCCGAGAGGTCTGCCACTTTACGATCTCCTACCCGAGTTGAGGGAGCTACAACTGCAGGAGTTGCTCCCATTATTTCTCCTATCCATGTGGGAGTATCAGCTGCATTCAGAGACGCTCCTCCTCCTGTTCAGAGGGCCGTTCTAGTACAGCCAGAGGTGATCCCTCCACCATATCCACCACCAGTTGGCGCAGCATAGATGTTCGTACTGTTCTAGCAAATAATAGAGGGCACAGAGGGCTCAGGCAGAGGCTCAGCAGTGACAGGCTGAGATGATGTGCCATAGCATCGAAAGTGCTCACCAGTTGGCACTTGCTGCATGGACAAGGTGGTTACCACTCAGCCTCATGGTGCTCCGGACCAGCAGAAGACGAGGCTGGGTACTATCGAGGATATCAAGAGGATGTCTCCTCGAGAGTTCAATGGTACAGAGGGGATCCTCTATGCTGACAACTGGCTAGAAGATATTGAGCGGATCTTGCGTCTTGCACAGATTCCAGAGAGCTTGTAGGCGGAAGCAGCCGCTAGTCAGTTGTTCGATACCGCCCTCCTTTGGTATCATACAGAGCCTAGACTTGCCATGACGGGTTTGACTTAGGATGCCTTCATGAAGCTCTTCAAGGAAACAAATTTCCCTGATATGGCTTTGAGTGCCCTGGAGAGCCAGTTTCTCAGTTTAGTTCAGGGGAGCTTGCCAGTTGATGAGTATGCTGCCGAGTTTTTCTGCTTGAGCCATTTCGCGAAGAGTATGGTTTAGGGGCCAGGGGATCGGGCCAGGAAGCTCAAGAGGGGCCTGAACCGCGAGGTCAGATCACGCACATCTGGGCATCATATAATGACCTTCGAGGACATCAGGAATCACGGAGGAGGACTTGGGCCTTAGGCCCAAGAGGGACAGTGATGCCATGGGTGCTAGTACCAGTGCATGACTCTCTAAGCGTCCCCATATTCAGAGAGGAGTCTTCCAGCCCCAGCAAGAGTATCACCCACCAGCTGGAGTTTTGATTCAGGAATATCCTGGGAGACAGAATCAGCCGATGCCCACTTATGCCTACTACAGGAAGTCGGGACACACTTAGGATGTTTGCAAGAAAAGACTAAAAGTGTGTCTATTCTGTGGATCCGCTGCACATCGGATGAGAGATTGCCCCACCATGCCTCCATTTGGTGGAGCACAGGATCATAGAAATGAGGATAGGCCACCTATGGCACATCATAATGCCCCGCACCAGTAGAGGGAGATACCCCAGTAGGGCAGGACTTTTGCGTTGACAGTCGAGAAGGCCGATGTTACAAGTGATGGATTATCATATTTTGTTTTATTTGTTCTGTTCTTTCCATTCTTATTTATCGGTTGCCTCGAGTGCTTCATTGGTACTTTGTAGATTACTTGTGCTATAGTATAGTTAGCATAGTTAGTAGTAACCCATACTTGAGACTGTAATATCAAGACCATAATTATGCATGTTTGTTTCCTTTCAAATGAATTGTATAATTTTAGATAGGACTTTATTGGACCATGATTATTGGGGGCTTGACCTAGAGAAGAGTGCAACGAGCTTAAATTTTGAGGACGCAATTTTTTAAGGGGGTAGGATTGTCACTACAATATTCCTAGATAGGGTTATTTTTGTTATTTTATATTATTTATATTGTGTGTATAGCTATTTAATTAATTACATGTGATGGTTAAATTTATTGGTAGACTAGCCTATTTATTTGACCCTTCATTAGTGAACCTATTTGGACTTGTCATGACCCGTGGACCCACATTTTAGGTTGGACACAATTAGACTCATTTAAGTCATAATCGGTCATGAATAGGTTTAAAACTAATCAACCAATTAGGCTAGAAAATCCCCTACATTAACTTAAGTCTTCATGACAATTGAAGGGCATTATGGACATTTTCCATAGGCTTCTACGGTTCCCTATATGGCAGGCCAAACAAGGAGAGGAGGCTTATTTCACACTTCGCACTTTGGAGCTCCAAAACCCTAGTTTGGTGCTCTCCAAAAAATGCTTTCCATTCCCATTCATTTCTCCACCAAAATCTCTCCAATCTCCCTCAAAACTTCACCTATTCTTCATCCTAGAAGGCTTGGAGCTTGGCGACAAAGGAGCACAAGAAGAGGAGGCCAATATCTTTAAAGATTATGTCCTACTTGACACTTGAGTCCTCTTTGGTGCTATATTGGAAATCTATCTCCCAATAGGTATACTACTAGACTTTTCTCTATGTTTAGACACTATTTCTTGCATAGCATCATTAGGAAACTAACCCATGGACTAGGGATACCCATAGGAGGAAGAACATGGCTCTAATGATCATGTTGCTAGAAGTTAAATAGACTTTTTGTGCCGTTTCTGGGAAAATTCGAGAATAGTACAACAATTGTTTGTCATATGTTTTGATTGGCTAAATGGACATATGAATGATGTGTGTGGCTAGAAATGTGTCCACAAATGGATACTAAGAGGTTGTGTCATGTTACATTAGGACACGGAGTCAATTTAGGGGTTTTACTCCTATACTTGTCATAATATGTCATTTTCAAATGACACATTGCACTAGCTAGACACCACTCTCAATAGCTTATTATTGTCATTTTAGGCATGCTCATATGTTTTGGTAGGATTCAGATAAGGTTTGATAGAGTATGTTGAGCGTATCTCATGTTTGTGCACCAAGTGTTCGATACATGTCCTTTTAGGGATTTTGGTGTCTTTTTTGAGATAAGATTTGGGGTACGTGTCCTATATAGGATACGTGCTGTTTTGTCATGGTATCCCATGATACACATGGTTAGATTTGGATATGTGATATGTTATGTGTGTGTATGTGTGTGTGTGTGTATATATATATATATATTTTATATATATATATATATATATATATATATATAGAGGGTGTATGTATGTGTATGTGTACCTATGTACATATTGTATGTGTGTAAGTATCCATAGTGTGTGTATAGACACATGAGAGGGTGTAATAGAAAAAAGGGAGATAGGGATGAAGAGGACAGAAGTATGGGTGGATTACCTAAGTGTAGCAGTGCACTTGCCACCCTGTACAGAGCAGTATGTGCTTGCTGCACCTGTGCACAGGTATGTAGGCATTCCAACAACAAGAATAGCAGCAAATATTGTTGCCAATTGGCAGCACCAGTGAATAAGGGATGTGTGCAGTATGAGACAAGGGTGCAGGAGGTAGTAGGCACTAAGGAAACCTCTGTACAGCCGGTCCAATTCTTATTGTTTGCAACAACAAAGGCAGCAGGGGCCAGGGGTTCCTGCCCAAGTGAGCAGCAGGTTAGGGGGCAGGTATATGCACATGTTTGCACATAGACAGCAGCACGTGGAGTGCCGACCCCTTTTCGGCACAAAACATGAGCAAACCGCTTTGAGATTCATGCGTTGGTTGATAGGGGTAGGGGCATACCCCCTTGGTAGCCCAACAACAGTAGTACAAGCTGCCTTGATAGCAGCTGTAGAAGCTAAAAATCAAGGGGTGCCACTCATTAAAGGGCGCTATCATCAAGTGGCGCCAGATCATTAGGTTGTGCCAGTCTCAGGTTGTGCCAAAGCCAGGAGGCACGACACCATGTGGCAAGCCTCCTCAAGAAGCTGTAACGGTTGTCATCATTACTGACAACTGACAACACAAAAATTGAAAAAAATCCATTCGAATCCCGTGCAACGCGATGCTCGAGAAGATTATGTCAGCATGTAATTAATGCTGACAGCTGGCCCGCGCAAGTCGTTAAGTGGCACGAAAATTAATCAATACAGCACAGAAGACCCAGTCAAAGGCGCCAGTTGTTGATTTGCGCCCGTGCGCAACCTGGCTAGTTGGCGCCACTTGATCAAATTTTATGTTCAGAAATAGGATGACGTGACGCACATGCCACTAATCTCGAAGAACGTATCTACTACTCTGCTCACGACCACACGCATCTTACTCAAACGATGCCACAAATCCTTAGCAGTTGAACTAAATGCTTGCGCAACTGGACAAGAGACGCGCAACCTGAAGTGCACACCACTCAGAATAACTACTTAACAGTTATTTCAAGAACTCTATAAATAGAGTTTCAAATCAGACCCAAATAATAAAGTGTTGTTCCATTCTCTAGAGGCTTGTGCCTTCGATATCATATCGTCCAAGGGATAAAGTGATCGTCTTCTGATCAGATTTCTACAATTGTACATACCCAGAAATCAATGCTCTTTCGTACGTTCTTTCTTTCTTAATTTGTAAAATACAAAATTTTGTTTTTGCAAATAAAATGGCGACGCTGCTGGGGACGACTTTCTCCTCCGACGAGAAAGTGACAACTCAATGTGATACCGCGTCGATCGGCAAGATGTAGAAGACTTTGGTCGTTCAAGTCGACCAAACCGCCTACGAAGCAATGATTAGTGCTGGGGGTACTAGGTGCACCTCAATTTCTGCCAAGAATAAGGCACGTACTCTATGGACAACAAGTCCTCTGCAGTACCAACTACTGCTTCTGCGCAACCTGTGCCTACTACCTCTCTGCCAACCACTGCCTCTACGCAACCTGCGCCTACTGTCTCTTTGGCTCTGAACAAAAGGAAATGCCTTTTGGCTACTCCCTCCTCCTCTCCAGTTTTGAACTCTGAGAAGAACCTATCTAGCGGGAGTGCTAGACAGAACAAAGGAAAGCACCCTTTGGCCTTTCCTCAACCTGCACAACCTGCGCCTGTGGCCTCTCAGCCACAAAACAAAGGGAAATGCTCTTTATCTACTCCCTCTCTTTCCCCAAATATAAACTTGGCAAAGAATACATCTATTCCTGTCTTGTCACATAATAAAGGAAAGCGTCATTTGGCCTTTCTTTATTTTTTTTCGGTTCTTGACTCGGCAAAAAACAACTCTGGTTGCGCCCTTGCGCCAATCAGTGCAAAAGCTCTTTTGGGCAGAAACCTTGCTCCTCTTGATAAAGACAACCAAATCTCTGCTAAGAAAGTAAGTTCTGTCCAAACTGAACTTTTTGCCACCTAGTTGCGCCAGGCCAAGCACACAGGAACATATTGCAGCACAAAAAAGGATTCTGCCTACTCCCAAGAATGCAACTCAAGATCTTCCAAACTTGCATATCTCAAGATCCAAGCAAGGCAAACTTTTAGTATCTCAAACAAATACACAAGTGCCACACCTTTCTGACCTGCGCACCTATCTCAACAGGCGCCAGCCAATATCAACTTTAGCAATACGCAAGCAGCCTGTGCCAGTGGCTAACTTGTGCCAGAAGCAGACTTTTGAAGTCAAAAACCCTCTTGCATATGATAATCAACTCAGCACTTCCTTGTTCATACAGGGAACATGACATCTCAAGAATCGGAATCATGTTCCTAACATCGTTAAAGAATATGTTCCTCCGACTTTATCTCGTCCTGATGTTGTAACCGATCTCCATGAACTTCTTGAACAGAAGGGAAAGATCACAAATCTGTCTCATCCACCTGTAATACACCCACAAGAACACCACTGTAATCATCACCATAAGGTGGTTATCAAATGCTGTTGTTAGTAAGCTAAACGGTCTGTCTTCGACCGTCTGAACTGCGCTCAGGTTCCTCAACCAATGATAATGGATGGAGATGAATTATTGTACGGTTCTCTCAACATGATGTTTCGAAGCACTGGGGTGGAAAGCGTCAAAGACGTAATGTATCTCGCAATCCCAGTCAACAATACTTAGATCAGATTCGTGAGTCCGACGAAGGAGTATACCAACACACCAGATCAAGAAACCAAGAAACAATAGGTCAAAGGAATCTTTCTTCTGACCAAGATACAATCGATCAAAGGAATCTTCCTGATTCCAGCCAATATTCCTTCAGTCAAAGGGATCTCCCCATCACTCATCCTGGGGGTAGTTCCTTATATGACTTTGATGCCGACAGTGAAAGTTCTGAATGGACCATCTTTTCTATTAGCTCGTCTTCGATAGCTAGAGAAGTGACTGCTTACGTTATCACAAAAGATCAAGATGCTTCCAGTTCTAACAGTCAACAATAGATAATTGCTGCTTTGGAGGCGAGTTTGAAGAGCATAGCTGAAATGATGCCAGACATGCATGCTGTAATTATGGCACAACATACGGTTCCACCGGTTGTGAATCCGATTCTGACCCAAGAACCTGTAACGAAATTTGCTCCCGTCAACATTGGTCTGGGGGTACAGTCTCCTCACACCGCTTCCATACCAGTGTAGGCTATTCTATGTCAATCTGGTGCTGGGGGTGGTACTTATCATGCAGTACCTCCTCCCAATACATCAAATTAGTCCACTACTCCACAATCATCAAAAGATACTAATGAGGCCGTAATACTTTTGCGTACTAAATTTGAAGCCTTCAAGCAGAAAGACGGCCTACAAAAGCTTGGGATCAAACAACTTTATCCCATAGAGTAGAAGGAAGTTCAGTTTCCTTCCAAATATAAACCCCCTACTATTATGCTGTTTGATGGCAGCACATCCCCAAGTCAGTAACTCAATAACTTTGAGGTAAACACTGATCAACTACAGCCAAACGATGCTCTACTCACTAGGGTGTTTGTCGGATGCTCAGCAGGTGCAGCTTACGACTAGTATCGCAGTTTGCCAGATGGTTGTATAACCTCCTTCTCTAGATTCAAACAAATATTCTTGGAACGATTCTGCCGTGAGGCACTCAAAATTAAACAATGACATAATAAAACGAATGAATGTTCATTTAACGATTCCACCGTGAAGCACACAAAATGTCTCTCAGAACTCCAGATGCTTTGACTATAGACACTTGCAAATCAAACTTGTTGCTTATAATCAACATGTGGACTGATCGACGTAGTTCCAGGATTGGCCTTCATTCATAGTGAATGCTAAAGCATCAGAAGAAAGTACTAATAAGTTCAAACAATTAGGCATTCAGATGCCTAATCTTGACAGAGATGAACATGCTGCATCAAATAGCGGTAGCCGTTAGAACAACCGTAAGGGTAAGGAGACTTTGGCTATTAATGTCAAAGACAAAGAAGCTCTAGCCATCAATATTGGTTAATCAACACCTACTCCAACGACACCACCACAGAGAGCACCACGTCCGAAAGAAGAATACTCCTTCGATGAAGATGATCTCATGAGCATCTTCGATTGCCTGATCAAGAGCAATAAACTTCAGCTGTCGGATACAAACTGGCCAGAGGAAGTAGGTAAAACTGACCACCCTAAATATTGTATTTACCACAGGTTTATCGGACATCCGACTCGAGCATGCTATGTACTCAAAGGCAAGATCCAGGAGATGGTCAATTCTGGTGCAATCACTCTCCAGCAGGATGAAAAGACTGTAACGGCTAACGTCATCTCTCTACAGTTTGACAATTTTCCTGCTTAACTTGTGTAGGATGGCATTTTTCCCATGCCGAGAACCACTTTAGAGATTGTTAATCTTCTACCTGCATAAAATGATGGCCTTGTTCCCTTATCTACTGACAAGGGGAAATCATGTAGATCCATCCAAATTTTGTGGCTGATTTTGAAGCATATTCTTCATCGACAAAGTCCAAAAAGGTGATCAAATACAAGTCATGTCATATGAGTTCGTTGGGTGAACATTGTCTTTCACCTTTAACTGATACCTTTATTTCAGCAGCAGATTCTTCTTCTTCCTCTGAAATAACACTGCCAATGCTAGAGGCCAAATATCAACCTGGTTTTCATCTGTATAGTCCACAATCCCGTGAACTAATGACAAACATGGGATATGATCTACAGAAGGCCCCTGACTTGAATCATGGAAAATAATCTCCAATACCTCTTTCTCGATACCTTCCATATAATCAATATCGTATTGGCTTAGGTTTTTGGACGAACTCTTCATCTTGTTAAAAGAAACATTCTAAAAATAAGGGCCGTACGAAGAATTGTAACATGGTGTCCTTCAAACTTGTATCTGAAGAAGAAGCTTTAACTGGTACCAGGTTTGGGAGACTTTACTTATGAGACTACTCAGAAGGTCAAGGGAACCCTGTTCCACCTCCGAAGGCTATCCCAGCACCTTCTTCTCCTGTTGTGAATGTTCCATCTACCTCATCACCTTCAGTGTTACTGACTCCTCCCAAACCAACGATGGCAGATAAGTAAAAACAACAAGTCCGTTTCAATAAAGTATAGAAAAAAGACCCCACCTTTGGGACTCGAGAAGCCGTATAACTTTGATATACTGGCTCAGCTAGCTAATACCCCATCAAGGTTATTAATATTTGAGATCATGCGTCTCTCGAAGAAAACTCGAAAAATATTGAGTAAAGCTTTGATGCAAGCTGATACTTGTCTGACACTCCTCAAGAAGCCAGAAGAAGAACCTGTGACTTTCTTTCACTGTCATAGTATGATGGAGTTAATGCCCAACATCACCTTTACGTAGGATGACATGCTGCTGGAAGACAATCGTCATGACCGACCCCTCTACTTCATAGGATATGTTGATACCATGAAAGTTGATTGCATCTTGATCGACCCTGGGTCTGCACTCAGCATCATGTCGAAGACACTATTGGATGCATTGAAGATTCTTGTGCATAATCATTCTGTAACTATCACAACGATCTTGGGATTTAATTCTGGAAGAAATGAACCCCTGGGGAAGATTCGCCTGAAAGTACAAAATGGCAATCTTCGTACAAAGGTTACCTTCTACTGATCGATAATCATGGCTCCTATGATGCTTTGCTGGGAAGACCATTCCTGAATGAGCATAACATTGTACCATCCACTCTCCACCAATACTTCAAGTATGTGGATGTCAATAGAGAAGTCTAGAAGGAAGTAGCTGATCTAAATCCTTTCAGAGGTATCGAAGCATATTGTACTAATTCTCGAATGTACAAGGAAGAATTCATGAAAGTCGTACTGGCTATGGATACTGAAGAAAATTAGAGAGACACCTCAGATGATGTTCTCGTAATCCCAGTCAAAGGACGTACTACTCGTCCACCGTCTTCTCAGACGTTGACCATCCATCTTTCTTCTCATAACAAACACCCTCCTGCTGGAAAGATGGAACAAAGGGAGCTCACCTCTTTTGAGCCACTTGTTATCGACCCCCGTCGTAACAAGCCTTCCCCTTCTTCTTCTTCTCCTCCTCTGGTTATAAATCTATCTAAGCCTTCTGCTATGGCCAAGAATCTTGTTGTAAATGATGATGTAAAAATCAATAAAATAGCATCTTCTTTACAGTATATTGATGTCTTTTATTATGCTCAATGTTATTTAGAAATTTTAGATAACTTTGAACCACTTACAATAGGAACAGTTCAACCTCTCCAAAATGAAATACTGCTTGAACCAGTATTAGATTCCCTTTTTTCAGTTCCTTCCAGAAAAAAAGATGAACTTCTAATACTTTTTAGTAAAGGAACGGAACAGGAAACTACTCTTAATTGCGAAGACAAAAATGACGATAATGAGAGACTCCAACTTCATTGTTACAGCCAACAATCAAAAGATATCATTCAAAAGATGGACTATAATTTTAAAGCTGGTCTCAATGGTGGTAAAGGAAAGCGAACTCCTATTCGTATTCCCGCTCCAAAAGGGAAATCACTGTAATACTACAGTAAAACAAAGCATGGATTAGGCTATACCTCGCCAATTTCAACCCCAGAAGCTTCCGAATCAGACAAAGAAGAGCGATCTAATTCTTTTGATTCTGTTTTATGGGATTTTGGCACTAGCATCGGGCATGTCCATCGAGTGACACTATCTTCTAATATAGTATCTGCCGAACTCTCAGAGGATGATGAAGATGACATAGTTGAAGCTCCTGAATTAGATCCTTGGGCACAAAGGATGGACACTCAGAGGGAACTTCATTTCGAACAACGAGAACCACCTACTGAAGATCAATTAATTCAGGTCGATGTTGGAGAAGAGGGCTCGCCAAGACCAATCTTCATCAGCAAAAGCCTCTCAGATGCGGATAAACAAGAATTAATTTAGCTTATCCGAGAATATATTGACATTTTTGCCTGGAGTTATGAAGATATGCCAGGATTGGATCCTCAGATCACTACCCACAGACTCCACATTCTGTCTAATACAAGGCCATCAAACAACAACAACGTCGATTCAAACCTGACATGATGGATGCCATAGAGACTGAAGTCAAGAAACTGATCACTTCTGGTTTTGTTAGAGAAGAATAATATCCTGACTGGGTCGCCAATGTTGTCCCAGTTATGAAGAAAAATGGGAAAGTTCGAGTATGTATTGACTTTAGAGACCTCAACGACGCTTGTCCTAAGGATGTGTTCCCTCTTCTAATTGCCGATGTCATGAACGACAATACTTGCGGATTCGAACGGATGTATTTCATGGATGGGTTTCCAAGCTATAATCAAATTCGAATGCACCTGAAGGTGAAAGACAAACATCTTTTCGTACTCCCTTGGAAATCTATTGTTACACTGTCATGCCGTTCGGTCTTAAGAATGCTGGTGCCACCTATCAGCGGGCTATGAGTACCATCTTTCGTGATCATTTGCGGAAGACTGTTGAATGTTATGTCGATGATATTGCTGTCAAAAGTCGTCTAAAAGAAGACCACATCTAAGGCTTAAGAACTATCTTTGATCTAATGCACCAGCATCAACTCAAGATGAATCCTACCAAGTTATTTCTAGGAGTCTCTAGTGGAAAATTTCTCGGATTTGTCATTACCAATAAAGGTATACACGTTGATCCCGAGAAGATCAAAGCCATTCAAGAGATGCGTCCTCCATGCAACCTAAAAAAGCTATGATGATTCCAGGGTCGGCTTGCTTACATCAGAAGGTTCATTTAGAATTTGTCAGGATGTTGCAGACCATTCACTCAATTGATGAAGAAAGGTGTGTCTTTTATTTGGACTGAAGAATGCCAGCAAGCATTTGATGACATAAAGTGGTACCTCCGATCTCAGGAATACCTCCAATCTCAGGAATACCCTTCTTGATGTATGTTCGAGAGATGGATCATTCGTTAGGTGCATTACTAGCACAGAAGAACAAAGAAGGTCATGAGCAAGCTATCTATTATCTCAGTCGTACAATGATCGATGCTGAACATTGATATAGTCCAGTGAAAAAAGAATGTCTAGTTTTGATGTTTGTTGTTCAAAAAATGAGACATTATATCACCGGCCAAACTATTCATGTTATTTTCAGAGTTAACCCTCTCCGGGTCTTGATGAAGAAGCCTAGTACACTCAATTCTAAGCTTGCTACATGGGCCATATTATTAGCACAATATGATATGGTTTATGTTCCTCAAAAGTCTGTTAAGGGTCAAGCCCTTGCTGACTTCCTAGTGGCTCATCCAATTCCCGAAACGTCTAAACTCTATGACGAGATTCCTGACAAAACTTTAGAATCTAAAATGATTTCAGAAGAAATTCTTGCCTAGCATCTATTTTTTTATGGAGCATCCAGAATTGGACCAAAAGGAGCCATTGTCGCAGGAGTTAGAATTGTCCTCTTATCATCGGAAGGATTAGCTATTCAAATAGCTTATTCTTTGGATGAATCATGCTCCAACAATGTGGCCGAATACAATGCTCTGCCTATTTGTCTCTAATTAGCTAAATAATTGGATATTGAATATCTCGAGGTGTATGGAGACTATAAACTGATTGTTAATCAGGTCAGAAGAATATATAAGGTTCAACATCAAGATCTTATCCTATTTCATGAGGCAGTAGTCAGAATGGTTTCATCGTTCAAAGGATTCTTCATTAGACATGTACATCGAGCATGCAATATCAAAGCTGGTGTATTGGCTAATCTTGCAGCAGTATTGGCAATTCCAGTCAGAAGACAGCAGATGATTGTTATTACTAATAGAGTTATTTTGCATCGAGAATAATTCAAACATTGAGTTCAGCAATTCAACTGAAATCAACGTCATCAGCGAAGACTGGAGAGTTCCTTTCATTGACTTCGTAGTACATGACATCTTACCCGATGATCCTAAAGAAGCTACAACCATTCCTCGGCGATCACCCCAATTCTATTATAATCATACCACCAAGACCCTTTATCGACGAACATTTGATGGTCTACTTCTACGGTGTCTTGCGGGAGATAAAGCAAAACACATACTATGGGAGACTCACGATGGTGTATGTGCTGCACATCAGCCAGGTTCTAAACTACAGGATCGTATTCGACGTATGGATTACTACTGGCCTACTATAGTATCAGATGCCATCGAGTATGCAAGGAAGTGCTGAGCTTGTCAAATCCATGCAGACTTTATCCACAAACCATCAAAATTTCTTCATCCGACTGCCGCATCATGGCCATTTAAAAGCTTGGGGTGTGGATGTCATTGGTACTATCAATCCACCTTCGTCTAAAGGACACCAATTTATACTGGCTATAATCGATTACTTTTCAATGTTGGCCGAAGCTATACCTTTGTTCGAAGTTAAGACCAGCAATGTCATCAACTTCGTCAAACATTATGTGATATACAGATTTGACGTTCTTGGGCAAATTATTCATGATAATGGGCCATAATTCATCAGTCAGAATTTTACTCAGTTCTGCGATGATAATAGAGTCGACAATGTCGCTTCCACTGTCTATAATCCTGCAGCTAATGGTTTGGCTGAAGCATTCAACAAGACTATCATCAAACTCCTTAAAAAGTTTGTTTCTACCAACAAAGGAAATTGGAGTAAAAAGCTTGGAGAATGCCTATGGGCTTATCGCACTACTGTACGCAATCCTACTGGTTGTACACCTTTCTCTTTGGTGTATGGGTGTGAAGCTGTTCTACTATTAGAAATTCAAATTCAGTCCCTGAGGATTGCAATTGCCAATGAACTCACAACAGAAAACAACGATCGTCTTCGACTTCAAGAACTGGAAGCACTTGACGAAAAAAGGCTACTAGCTCAACAACATATCGAGCTATACCAGACCCGCATCTCAAAATCTTTCAATCTTAAAGTCAAAGTATGTACGTTTCAAAAAGGCGAACTAGTTCTTACTGTCAGACATCCTATGACTATGACACACATGAGCCAAGGCAAGTTCGAAGCGAAGTGGGAAGGTCCATATGTTGTAAGCAAGGTTTTCTCGAACGGAGCTTATCAACTAACCGGGATGGATGGCCAAGTCACTATGATGCCTATTAATGGCAAATTTCTAAAGAAATACTATGTTTGAAGGATGTATAAGATATCTTCTGAATGTTGTATAAAAAAAAGAGAGAAAGCATTAAGTTATTGTCTCTTATTCACTCTTCTGATAAACTTTTAAATCCTTAGCAAAATATATCCGCATCGTATCACTTAATCATAAACCTTATCTTTGAAATCCCAGCTGATTCGAAGATAATCAGAATAAATATTTGAATTCATGTTCATATTACCTCTGAATTCTATTATCTACGTCAGCGACCTATTACGTCCACATTACCTCTGATAAGGTCGTCCATTGAAATGACAATATTTTAAGCATTATATTCTGTCACGTCCATATTACCTCTGTACAGATATAATAAATATTGTTATTTTCTAAGGAGATATGTCACGTCTGACACCTCTGAACATATTTCCTGCTTTTAATCTATTACTTATGTCTATCACAGGCATGCAACAAGTAATGGAACCATAAAAAAGATCATTAATTTTATTGATAATTCAAAATGTCAATATTACATCATAAAAAAAAGAGAAATATAACAAAAGCTTCATTGGGGAGGTCGAGTACTGAGCTCCATGATCAATCTCTTCAAGTTCTCAGCTCTTTCTACCCTGAAATTGAGCACCTGTTGTCTAGCTTGAGCTATTCCAGACTCCGAATCAAAGGGTATCAGTGAGGCATCTTGGCGCTCTAATTCAGCATGCTCGGCTTGGACAAATTCATCTTTTTATCGCCTCAGTTTATCTAGTTGGCTCTCAGCAATTTGATGCAACTATAGTGCTTCCTTTTCATGCCGTCGAGCTGCTTTAAGTACTTCTTAGAGCCGGGCCAACTCAGCTTCTAGCTCCCGATGCGAGTTCGGCACTCAGAAGCTTCTTTCTCCTTCTCGATAGCTTCAGTCTTGTGCCGCTCAACAGAAGAAGCTGCTTCAACAATATGGACTTCTATTTCTGTAGTGCGTTGTGAGAAAGCCACCATAGAAGCTTCGAATTCAGCTATTCGTCTTACATCCTCATGAGCCATCGCATCAAACTCAGCGTCTACAAGTTTCTAAATATTTCCTCTTATTATATCTTTGTAAGATTTGATAGATTCCTCAAGCGCATCTAAGATATGCTCCGATAGGTAGCTCTATCCATATCTCCGACCTTGCGAATGACTGCGATTATACAAGAGGAAGGACTTCTTACCGATTCATAGGGATTATCTTTCTCCAGTACCCTCTGAACTATAGGCCTCAAGGATGGAAGAAAGCATTGGTATAGGACTCTACGATGAGACTATTTATCGCTAAGACGCCCAGAGTAGCTACCTCTGCTAGAATTTCTCCTCCTATAGCAGTTGGAGGAATCGTAGACTGTGCACCAAGAGACCCGACTACATACATCATAGTCGAGCTTCCTTCTCCAGTATGGGTCCCCATATCTAGATGAGCCATTGTTGAGCTGAAGCTGAGAGCCGTCGAAGGAACTGGCACAATCGTCCCCACAGGACCTTTTATGGTCAAGATACACAGTCAGTGTATATCATTAGAAAAAAAAATCAGGGTGATTAAAAGTCAAAAATTTACCCGAACTTGGCAGTACATGTAGGGTATTGTGGGGTGTAACCAAATTCGTACGGAGCCCGACCTTGGTTGTTTCAAACACTACCGCCTGACTACTTCCAGCCTCGGAACCGCCTGATAGAAAACGACTACTTCCAGCCCTCCACTCTGCTTGGTTAGCTGAAGCAATCACTTTTGCATACTTGACCTCAAGAGCTTGATCGGCAGGGGTATGAGTCTCCACAACAACGTTGCTAGGATTTTCATCATTCCCAGCATCTTCAGGAGACGTAGTCTGATCTTCATTATTTTCAGGCTCATCAGCTTTTGGGCTTCGATGCCTCTTATCAACAATGGGGTGCTCTTCACCCTTAACAGTTATATGGCCTTCTTCGGCCGGTATTCCATAATTCAGTAGGACATCCACTGAAACTGGGTCTTCTTCAGCAGCGCTTATGGAATCATCTCTGATTGACGCATCGCTATAGTCAATCCTGGAGGGTTTCTATCATTTCTTGATCTTCTTGAGAACGAGTAGGAGTTTGAGCGGCCGAAAGATCGACAACCCCGGCTTGAGATTCTATAGAAGGTAACTCCTCCTCTGGGAATGTAGCCTTTGGGACATCTGGAGTTGGGAATGACAATGTTACTCCTGCTACAGCCAGTGTAGTTACAGAAACAGTCGTCCACACAACTCGATATCTTGGGATTTCTTCGTTAGTAACTGAGATCGGAATATCAATTATTGTAGTCTATGTAGATAAAAATGGATAAATCAATATATATCATTCATAACTTAATTATGCTTAAAAGTACAGAGATTACCTTTTTGAGATGGCAGATCCTTTTGTGAGGGCAATGATGTATCAGGTCTACAAGAAGATTCCTTTGGTCTGGAAGGGATGGAGGAAGCGTCAATTGTTTGACGTTCTGCTCAAGTAACCAACAATTTTCTTCTGGCCTTCCGTAGCAGAGGTGTTACATGTTCTTTTTTGACCTCATCAAGGTTGTCTTGCATATTAGGAATTCTGGGCACTTCTTCTCGGGCGACTCCACTCTATTTTGGAACCGAAGAAGGAGTTGTCTCTCTTTCCCCAGGGGATGCCCCAGTATGCATCTGCTTCGACTGGGACCGAGTTGTCCAGGTGGTAGGCTGTTCACTAAAGACCAAAGTTGTCTTCGTCTTTTCCTTCCCTGCAGCCTTAGGTGAAGAAGGAAGATCATCGTGGTGTGAAAGAGCATATGACTCTCCAGTCTTCCTTTTCTTAAGCCCCTTGGCGGAAGACTTCTCCTTTTGTACCTTTAGTGATACGTCTAAGGATCATTTACTTCATATAGGAAGCCTACAAGAGAAGCCTCCAAAGGTTCATCGGCAGGGTCTCGATCTTCTGTATCCCTGAATAATTGTGCAGTACGGACTCCAACCTTTGATCGCTTATCACTAGCAAAGCTATGGGCCAGATGAAAGTTTTCTGCGAAAGTGCTTGCAGAAGTATAGAAATTCGCGTATGTGTATAACATACGCAGACCCTGAGCAAGATTATTAGTCATGGAGAACATAGCTTTGGTGCCTATAGCATTATAATATCTCCAAGCTCTAGCACCATCAGTCAGGAAACGCTTGGCCTGTAGGCAAGTAGTAGCATTCTCCACATGCAGCTGGTCGTAGCCAAATTGCCGAGCGAATAGACTTGGCAAATACGATTCCAGAAAACAGTTATCCTCAAATCGATATACTAGGTGAGACGGCCGGATTGTCTTCAACCATGCAAAATTAGCCGGAGACAGGCTAAATCCATGAGCTATGGGGGAAGATTCTCATATCCTGGATGGGGAGGGACACATTGAAATCTCCATCCAGATCCTTGGTTCAAAGCTCTTCTGCATTCTGAAAGTGCGTTTATATTCCATCTAGCATTAGAATAACACTTGATAAAGTTGCCTCCAATGTCACCCATATCAGGGTTCATCAAGCTGGGATGGTGTAGCAATAACCACCCAAGTAAATAAGTATAAGGCATTTTGGTACGGGAAAAATCCAGTCGAGCAGCCTTATCGTTCAGCATGGTGTCAACGAAAGAACGCAGTCCTGCGTTCATGCAACAAGTCATTGCTGAAAGAATGTCCATCTTGAGGCCAAATACTAGACGCACAGCAGCGAATAGTACACCTCGGTGAAATCTATCGACGACACTGACTCCGGGAACTACAAACCGTCATAGCCACAAAGAAAGAAAACCCGCCAACTGGGCTTCTTTTAACATGGGTCTGTAACCCTGCCTAAGATAAGTCTCAATAGTAGTTCCAGCCTTAAATGGGTGCCAGTCTACATTCAAGATGTTATTAGTATGCTTGGACTTTTCCATCAGTTTTTCTATGTCGCTGCGGCTGAGCGGTTTGAAGAAGCAAGGATCGCAAGCCTGACTCTCGACTACCTTGTCTTCAAAGATATGGCCCAAAAACAAATACGACAGCCACTTGGTTGTATAACAGGTCCCTGTGGAAGCACTTTTGTAATAAAGGAAGCATATCTTATAATGGCACAGAAGCTCCTCAAACACAACCACCATCTGAGGGTTCTCTGTAGACAGGAAATCCAGTTCCTCATTAGTGGGCACATATTCTTCATATGGATTATTATCCATTGGAAGATGTGAGAGATATTTTATCTCATGAAGTGCAAAACCAATTTTCCCGTGAGGGGTCATGAAGGTACCGGTTATGTCGTTGTATCTTTCAATCAGAGACAAGAATATATGAGCATTCGGGCGAAAGCCGTGAACAGTGGTCCAGATGGCCTCATAAAGTTCTAGTTCGAGGAGTTTGTCCTTGAACTGATCCAGAATCCAAATCGCTAAACTGCTCCAATACTTCATGTCAGGATTCGCTAGGCCTATCAAACGCAAGGCCTGATCTAGGTATCTTTCTTCAGCTTTAGCGAATGTGTTTACGAAGATGGGTACCCTGATGGGAAGAAGCATCGATGAATCTTCTCGAGGTATACAGCTCGGCTTCAAACCCCTCAAATGGGAGCTGTACTTGTCTGAAGTGTAATGCCCCGCTCCGTACGAGGCATTTGGTTGGCTTATTGGATGGGATCAGAATATTGTACCGTGACTTATGTTGGGAATGAGAAGAATTGAGACTGATGCAGTCTCTCTTAGCTGGCTAGACGGAATGGGTATTGGAACGTAGCTCGCTGGTGGAGCTACACTTAGTAGAATTTTGGGTGAGTGGAACTGTCCTTCCTCCTCCTTACTCCTTCATGCTTAATAGATGAAGTATTGAAATCCTATGAACTGCCCCTAAATGTCCCATATGTTAGTTGCTGAATAATAGAGATGCTTTTGCTGAGAATTATTGAAATGTACAACACATTGAACTGCTAATGTGATTCGATGCCTGAGATTGAATTGATAACCTTTGTTCCTTATGCTTAATGCTGCTGAAACGATAAAACACTTGATTAATGAGATGCCTTGTGAATGATAGAATAAGAAGTGAACTGGCGGTGCTATCGACCCAATGAACTGAATAAAACACTAGAATCATGTACTCTCTCTATAACTGTTACAAGAATATAAAATGCTACCTGTCCCTTATAAGAAATGAATGTATGTTAAGTTCCTCTTAAGAAAGAAATGATATGAGATACATTGCAATGAAGCAATGAGTGAGATATGATAAAGCTGGGATCGTTGAGATCACCAAATGAAATGACGGTAATGACGAAATGAATAAGTCATTGAATATGACTAATGATGCACTGTTGCCTTTACTTTCCTTAATATATTTTACCATGCAATTTTGTTCACAATCGAGTCGGACACGCATTCGCATGGTCATGGACAACTTGTATACAAGGTTTGAGTAATAATTTCCTCGAACAGTTCCTAGGGCCCTGGGGACCGATTCGGCCTAGGAGGAAATAATGATGAGTGCTATGGGAGCACGGATAAGGCGGGGTGGCATAGAGGCTCGCCACCTACTATGCTGACTGCATTATCTTAAAATGAAATGAAATAAGAAGAGTCCATATGGTTTAACAACACCAGTGACCATGTAGTCAGGATGCATGCTAATGAATGTTTTGTGCAGGCAGAGTAAGTATATCAGGTAACCTATAATTGATACAGTACGAGGAGTCGGCTATCGGTAAGAAATCACATAATTGTGATATTGTATAAGTTGGTTTAACTTGCCTGCTTAACATGTTCCATTTAGTATGCTAGAAAGATGCCTTACTATAATCATTGCTCAAACACAACATACATGCTAAGTGATGCTTGAAGTGAGAACTATTATAACATGTTTAAAATGTTAATGTTAACGATGCCTCAATGATGCCTTTTCATGATAACACATAGTATGCCTCAATGATGCCTTTGCATGATAACACAAAGAATGATAAATGATATGTCCATATGAATGCTACTAAGAATATGTTTACATGCTTCACTCTGATTATTGGCCATGAACTGTAAACTGATGTTAGGCCCCAAGTAGAAAGATCACTCTAAGAAATGCTTGCTTAAATGATCACTTTAATGTTGGTTTATGCGAGTGGGTTGGATTCTGCTCGCCAGTACATAGATGATGTGCTGACCCACATTTTGTGGGCAGGTGCTCGTGCTTGGAATGTTCTACACACGAAGATTGGCTTGATTGGTCCCGTGGCATCGAAGATTTGTTGGGCATACAGAAGCTCTCCTTGTACAAGATGATGTCTTCTGTTTATAAAGGGCATAATGTATGGAACATTGTAATCAGTTGTATCAGTGAGATTGTAAGCCAAGTCAGTATATCGAGTGGTAATCCAATGTATTCAAATATCAAATGTAAGCTGTATAGCATTGTTCAGTTGGTTTCCAATGTAAAGTAAGATGTGCTGTAATCATTGTACTTCAATACAAGTCTTGTACTCTTCTTCAATTATCAATAAAGAGAATAAAGTTCTACATATCTCTGTGTGGCTTCAAGTTACTCTTTTTCTCTGCTGCTATAAAGAAGTGATGTACTTCTATTCAATAAGAAAGATTGTCCTCAATAAATTCAATTTATCTGCTTCTGCCGCTGCGATGTGTTCCTATTTGAAGAATAATCGATTATGTACCATCTTTGCCTTGTACAAGTGTAATACCAGACTTGTACGGCATCACGCCCAAGCGAGGACGATCGATTCCAAGAGATAAAATATGTGAATAAATGACTCTATGAATCGGGGCGTGACAAATTGGTATCAAAGCCAGGTTTTACGTCCTTGGTCTCTTCTTTGGTTCGTTTCAAATCAAAGTTGCATCGATGATTGACCAAAGTTGCTTCCGCGATCACTCAACGTTGCTTCCGCGATTAAATCAAAGATTGCTTCCGCGATTATATTGTTGTTGTTCTGTAATCATCCTATGTTGTTCGTGTCTGAAAGATCATTGACCCTCTTGGCTGCTCACTGGATGTTCCATACAATAAGTCTATATACATTGTAATGCCCCTGAAAGAATGATTGTTGTTAGTTTGGACACAAATAACCCAACAATGACTCGATGCCATAGTATGCTATATTGTGAATGCTGTTAGAAATGTGGGAATATAGAAAAGTGGCTGGGTATGCTGTAACAAGTTGAGAATTGTATGTGATGCAGAAAGATTTGGGAATGAATAATTGATGGATGAGTTCAGCAGAACTAGTGAGTTGACACATATGTGCTCGCTAGTACTTTCGAGACCTAAGAATGTTGGCTTGTGATATTGAGACCCCGAGATGTTGGCTAAGTGTTGTGACCATTATAGATCACGAATGTCCGGAATGGATTGAGTTGGTATTGTTTAAGGATGGCTTCGTTTCTGAGTGGTATATTGCCTCTACCACCTCAGAACGAGATGTATGTTGACCTTTCCATAGAATAGCAATGAGACTATTTGTGGGTACTGGGTAGTGCCGAGACTTAGCTGGGAGTCATGTATTATTGCTAGATGACTCGAGTGTCCCCTGACAGTGATGCTATGTTGGGTAGCGAGATTGTAGAAATGATAACGGGTGGCTTGGTTAGAAATTGTTTAGTCGAGTGATGACTCGAGCTAGTAAGACAGTTAGTATGCTACGGGTAAATAGACTTGGCTAGAGAATATTGTGGCTTAGAACATCTGAATATTGACTTCGATTGGTTGGATACAATCAAATGTGGCTAATACAAAGTTGGTTGCTAAGCTGAAAGTTTAAAAATATTGTCGGTGAATCAAAGGGATATTAGAAATCTGTGCCTTGATCCTAAGGTGTAATAGATGTCAATCCATCTTGATCACCAAAGGATAATCATTACATAGATGCATGATGCTGAAGAATTGAATTGTACTAGAAAAATAACAAGTAGTGACTCAGAATACTGTTGTTGCCTAGAGGATGGTTAAGTGATACATAAATTGTCGGACTGAATGGGATGAACTACTTGACCATTACTGCATGAGATTAAGAATGCCGTAAGATAGTTTGATGATTGAGAAACAAATGGAAACGAGAAATTGCAAACATGTTGGATAATGTCGGTATAGGTGATTGTTGGTTGGGATATAGATTGTTGGCTTATGACTTAGTGGTTTGACTCTGTCATACGGACCGAATAGTATGATTCCATAATTATGTTAAGACTATCAGAATCGATGACCCTTGAATAGTTAGCATTGGCTTATGGGTTCGTGTGGGTACAAAGGAATTTGAATAGAAATGTGGATCATTGGGAATTTACTTGATGGATTATTAGAACGATGAGAATCGTATGTCGGGTTGGAATTTGACCGTAATGTTGATAGATCGATCTTAGTCGATCGTTGGATAAGTCTAGAGTGAGCCTCTGTGGGAATTATTCCTTGAGGAAGACACTAGATAGATAGACTTGACCCTAGAAACTGTGGGCTACATGACCAATTGTTGGCATAACCAATAATGGCGATTAGTTATTCAGACTGAGTTAAAACCCATAGGTTTGGGTAGAGTTCCTTAGAACTGTTGGTTGTTTGTTGGCCTTAAGAATAAGAAACTAGTATAACCCTAGTAGTCGTCCACTCTAGGGAAGTCACCTGAACGATTAAGTTTAGCTATCAGTGTAGCTAACCTTAGAGACTGACTGAATAATAGGTGACCATTTGAGACCCATAGGATGACCTTGTGGCATTGAATGAGAGACAACGATAATGAGTATTGACCTAAGGAAATGTATGCTTCAACTTGAGCCTTAAGAGATGTTTGACCCTTGAGGATTATATGTCGGCTATAAGTGGGAATTGCAACCGTAAGGTAAGGCTTGAGTGTACCTATAGTCGGGTAGCTAAGTTAACCTTGACTGTTGCATAGAATTATACCCTGACTCGGGTAATCGATAGTGGGTGACGTCGGATTGTGTCTTATAGAAAAGATGAGTTGCCTCGGTGAAAAATATTGTTGGATTTGGGAAGGAATATGATTGCATGTTGTGAACTCTTGATATGGTTGGCTCTAAGTTAGACCCTTGATCGAATGTTAGAAATGTTATGCTTGGGTATAAAACTTAACCAAGTTGTCCCTGATATTAAATATTGTGGCCGGGAAGATACTGATTGTGGCAAAATGAATAAAGCAATAAGTCAAATGAAAGGATGCTAAGTCGGATTTAGAAAAGAGAATTATATTGTGGCTGATCGAATCGCACTAACATAGAAGTTGGCTGAAGTACATATATTTTTGGGACGCCTAAAATATGTGTATGGATCCAGCCGAAGTGATTGGTTGCGACTGAGATAACATTATGGGAAGAATTTATCGCACTAGTACGAAATTTGGCTGAAATACATATGTTTTGGGGACGCCTAAAATATGTGTATGGATCCAAATAAAGTGATGTATTGCGACCAAGATAGAATGCAAGGAAAATGTTAGTGAATCAATGAGAAGTTACAAGTAATTAAAAAAAGAGATAGACAGATCGAATCGTTGATGGATTTAAATGGTACAGTTGGATATATATTTTGAAATGACCGAGTGGGCTGAAATGAATATTGATTTGAAGCTGAATGAGTAAACTCATGGTGATTAAGTGAATCTTGTGGAAGACTTGTTCCTTAAGTTTCGAGGACGAAACTTTTTCTGAGTGGTATATTATGTAATGCCCCGCTCCGTACGAGACATTTAGTTGGCTTATTGGATGGGATCAGAATATTGGACCGTGACTTATGTTGGGAATGAGAAGAATTGAGACTGATGCAGTCTCTCTTAGCTGGCTAGACGGAATGGGTATTGGAACGTAGCTCGCTGGTGGAGCTACGCTTAGTAGAATTTTGGGTAAGTGGAACTGTCCTTCCTCCTCCTTACTCCTTCATGCTTAATAGATGAATTATTGAAATGCTATGAACTGCCCCTAAATGTCCCATATGTTAGTTGCTGAATAATAGAGATGCTTTTGCTGAGAATTATTGAAATGTACAACACATTGAATTGCTAATGTGATTCGATGCCTGAGATTGAATTGATAACCTTTGTTCCTTATGCTTAATGCTGCTGAAACGATAAAACACTTGATTAATGAGATGCCTTGTGAATGATAGAATAAGAAGTGAACTGGCGGTGCTATCGATCCAATGAACTGAATAAAACACTAGAATCATGTACTCTTTCTATAACTGTTACAACAATATGAAATGCTACCTGTCCCTTATAAGAAATGAATGTATGTTAAGTTCCTCTTAAGAAAGGAATGATATGAGATACATTGCAATGAAGCAATGAATGAGATATGATAAAGCTGGGATCGTTGAGATCACCAAATGAAATGACGGTAATGACGAAATGAATAAGTCATTGAATATGACTAATGATGCACTGTTGCCTTTACTTTCCTTAATATATTTTACCATGCGATTTTGTTCACAATCGAGTCGGACACGCATTCGCATGGTCATGGACAACTTGTATACAAGGTTTGAGTAATAATTTCCTCGAACGGTTCCTAGGGCCCTGGGGACCGATTCGGCCTAGGAGGAAATAATGATGAGTGCTATGGGAGCACGGATAAGGCGGGGTGGCATAAAGGCTCGCCACCTACTATGCTGACCGTATTATCTTAAAATGAAATGAAATGAGAAGAGTCCATATGGTTTAACAACACCAGTGACCATGTAGTCAGGATGCATGCTAATAAATTTTTGTGCAGGCAGAGTAAGTATATCAGATAACCTGTAATTGATACAGGTACGAGGAGTCGGCTATCGGTAAGAAATCACATAATTGTGATATTGTATAAGTTGGTTTAACTTGCCTGCTTAACATGTTCCATTTAGTATGCTAGAAAGATGCCTTGCTATAATCATTGCTCAAACACAACATACATGCTAAGTGATGCTTGAAGTGAGAACTGTTATAACATGTTTAAAATGTTAATGTTAACGATGCCTCAATGATGCCTTTTCATGATAACACATAGTATGCCTCAATGATGCCTTTGCATGATAACACAAAGAATGATAAATGATATGTCCACATGAATGCTACTAAGAATATGTTTACATGCTTCACTCTGATTATTGGCCATGAACTGTAAACTGATGTTAGGCCCCAAGTAGAAAGATCACTCTAAGAAATGCTTGCTTAAATGATCACTTTAATGTTGGTTTATGCGAGTGGGTTGGATTCTGCTCGCCAGTACATAGATGATGTGCTGACCCACGTTTTGTGGGCAAGTGCTCGTGCTTGGAATGTTCTACACACGAAGATTGGCTTGATTGGTCCCGCGGCATCGAAGATTTGTTGGGCATACAGAAGCTCTCCTTGTACAAGATGATGTCTTCTGTTTATAAAGGGCATAATGTATGGAACATTGTAATCAGTTGTATCAGTGAGATTGTAAGCCAAGTCAGTATATCGAGTGGTAATCCAATGTATCCAAATATCAAATATAAGCTGTATAGCATTGTTCAGTTGGTTTCCAATGTAAAGTGAGATGTGCTGTAATCATTGTACTTCAATACAAGTCTTGTACTCTTCTTCAATTATCAATAAAGAGAATAAAGTTCTACATATCTCTGTGTGGCTTCAAGTTACTCTTTTTCTCCGCTGCTATAAAGAAGTGATGTACTTCTATTCAATAAGAAAGATTGTCCTCAATAAATTCAATTTATCTGCTTCTGCCGCTGCGATGTGTTCCTATTTGAAGAATAATCGATTATGTACCATCTTTGCCTTGTACAAGTGTAATAGCAGACTTGTACGGCATCACGCCCAAGCGAGGACGATCGATTCCAAGAGATAAAATATGTGAATAAATGACTCTATGAATCGGGGCGTGACATGAAGTACTGTAAAATAGGTCCTTGCTTTGTGGACCTAATCTGTAACATATTTTTTCAACTCTGGCTTGCTGAATTGGAGTCATGTACCATACCATTTGTCGAGGGTAACTGGAGAATTTATATCGGGACAAGGACATGTGTCTCGACATCTTAGTGAGATACATAATTCTGTCCTCACATTGATAAATCCTTTCTTCTTTCTTGGCCTTTGGCTGAGATGTCTTCTTGATTGCATCTCCAAATAAGAAGGTCGATTTCTTATGAACCCCATTGTCTACACTCTCCAAAGATTCACCGTTAATTAGACTTAACAAGGTGTTACTCTCTTGGACAGTGAGTATAGCCTTTCTGGATTTATGAGCATTGTATTAAGGATACGAGACATGTGATAAGTCTTCTTTATACTCTGGCACATTGAAAGCAGAAGCAAATTTCTCGGCATCAGGGTTTTCTCTTAGGTCGACTACAAAAAAGAAGAACAAACAAAAGTTAGTCTCAAAAAGAGCTTAATTCTATGGAGCAGAATACACAAAATCATAGGTTGCACGACATCTATGTTGTGCGACATCCGTGTTGTACGACATCTGCGTTGTGCGACATCTGTGTTGCGCGTAATTTCAAGTGGCACCACTTTAACATACGCAATCGCACAAAATTAGAAAGCACAAATTTGAAACTCGTGCAACACAGTTCATAAAAATGAACAGTGTGTGGACTGTAACAAAACTCTAAATAGAGTAGACGCAAGTTGTAAAGCGCGTCTACACTCTAAAAAGAGGTGGCGTACGTTGTGAAACGTGCAAGTCGACCAAAACTCTAAAAAGAGTTGTTCGATCCAGTTGACGTTCGGTCCATTTTCGAAGAATCAACTTCGAGTGTCGGGTTGGCTCTCTCAGTTCTCGATGATGGCAGTACGTATTGAGGCACCCTCGTCGATGGTGCACGAGATAAAGGCCCAGCAATGGCCTTTCCCTTGACGGCGGCAGACTTCTTTGGGGCCATTGACGATCATCGGAGGAGCTCTGAGAGATGGGAAGAAGAGGATGAAAGAGTTTAGGAGTTTTTACTTTCGGTAAAAAGATAAAATTCTCTTTGGACGGCTATTTATAGCCTAAAGAGTCTTTTTCGAAACTGTTGCATAACTAATGCTTAAAATTCAAAATCTGTTGAACGTTTGACTGGTACAACCCGTGTTAAGTTCTTCAAATTCAAAGTATTTCAAAATTTTGAAATCTTTCAAATTTTGACAACTTTGAAGGGGGTCTTATAGAAGCTAAAAATCAAGGGGCGCCACTCTTAAAGGGCACTATCATCAAGTGGCACCAGATCATTAGGTTATGCCAGTCTTAGGTTGCGCCAAAGCCAGGGTACACGATGCCACGTGGCAAGCCTCATCGAAAAGCTGTAACGGCTATCATCATTACTGACAACTGACAGCACAAAAATTGAAGAAAATCCATTTGAATCCTGCGCAATGCGGCGCTCTAGAAGATTTTTTCAGCATATAATTAATGCTGACAGCTGGCCCGCACAAGTCATCAAGTGGCACGAGAATTAATCAATACAGCACAGAAGACCTAGTCATAGGCGCCAGTTGTTGAGTTGTGCCCGCGCACAACCTGGCTAGTTGGCGCCACTTGATCAAATTTTATGTCCAGAAGAAGGATGACGTCGCACGCATGCTACTAATCTCGAAGAACGTATCCACTACACTGTCCACGACCATGCGTATCTCATTCAAACGATGCCATGCGTCACCAGCAGTTGAAGTAACCGCTTGCATAACTGGACAAGAGGCACGAAACCTGAAGTGCATGCCCCTCAGAATAACTACTTAACAGTTATTTCAAGAACTCTATAAATAGAGTTTCAAATCAGTCCCAAAGGATGACTAATGATCATAATCTCCTGACAAAGTGCTGTTATATTCTCCAAAGGCTTGTGTCTTCGATATCACATCATCCAAATGATAAAGTGATCGTCTTCTGATCAGATTCCTATAGTTTTACTTCCCTAGAAATCATTGTACTCTTCTACTTTCTTTCTTTCTTAATTTATAAAATTTAAACATTTGTTTTTGTAAACAGCAGCAGTTGTCCTTATGTACAAGACAACAGCTTGGCTACATATACCTTAATAGGGTGTGTGTGGATAGTGTGTGGTAGTAATGTGTGCGTGAGAGTAAGAGTTAGAGTGTACATGTTAGGGTGTGTGTTAGAGTGCATGAAGTGTGTGGTTGTATGCAAGGGGGATATGCTAAAGAGTGTAATATGAGAGGGGCTCATGTGTGCAGTGTGCACTTAAAGCAACATGCAGGCATTTGTATACCCTATTTGCACACATGTAGCCCAGGCAAGGGGTTCCTTTAGCTTGGACAGGTCTGTTTTGGGGTCAGTACAGCAGTGTGTGGCCTGTGTATATACTGGTATGTGATGGAGATTCAATCCCTGCAAGGGGAGGTTTAGTTTGATTGGCCTGTATGCAGGCAGTAGGCTTGGTTGGTTTGTGCAACCTGTGCACCAGTGTGCACAAGTGGTGTAGCAGGCCATTGGCCTTGCACAGACCTTGGTGGGGGTGCCCATGTAAGGGGGCAGGAAGGACAGGCATCCTGTGTTGGCCTTAGGACAGTGAGCAGATGTGTGTGTGTGTGGGTCTGTGTGTGTGTTTATATGTAACACACACATGTGTGTGTGTGTTAGTATGTCTAGTGATTGTGAGTGAGTGCATAGTATGTGTATACAAAAGAGAGCAATATGTTAGTGTATGTCTTGAGTTGGCGATTGTGAGTGACAGTTGTTTGTGTGTGTGTAACCACTACCAAAATAAGTCATATTGGCGACGAGATTAGCGACGTATACAAAAAAATTGATAATTATGTTGCATTTAGCGATGAAACAAAAAGACGTCGCTAAATGTTACTATCAGCAACTTTCAGCGACAGTTAGCTATGTACGTTATTATTTGGAAAGCAAACATCGCGACTCAGTCTGAGAACGTCGTTGTTTTTTAAAACAGCGACGTTTTGCGACTGATTTGAAGTATGTCGCTCGTATATTAGTAGACAGCAATGTTTAGCGACGTCATTTGACGACGTCGCTAAATTATTTCATATAGGGTTATCTGGCCGATCGACTTTTTATTCTCTCTCCTCTAAAATATTTAATTCCTTCCAAAATTTCTCTCCTCCTCCCGTCTCCGGTGACCCCTACCTCCGGCGCCTCTCTTGACTCCGGTAGCCATCTCCCCCCGGTGACTCCCTTCCCCTTCGACTCTCTCGTGCGTCTCCTTCCCCGGCTCCCTATGACCCACTGCCTCCGGCGTCACTCTCGACTCCGGCGGCCCCCTTCCCCTGCGACCCCCTTCCCCCTCGTCGATCTCGTCTCCTTCCCTGCAGGCTCAGGTAATCCTAACCCTAACTCCCTCTTGCTGATATGACACTAACACATTCCTCTTGCTGACATAACACGACACACATATATAGACACTGACACGGTCACTGATACAACACTGACATCGTGTATAGGTTGAGGGAGAAAATATTTATCAAATATTTGTAACACATAGTTCTGTGGAAGTTGTATTTTTATGTAGAGCTTTCATAAGCATGAGAGGGGATGCAAATAAAAGAACTGTAAGTAATTTTTCATAGTTTGTACAAGCTAATATTTTTATATCCAAGAATTTTAATTTGTCTGAAGTCAGAACTATTCAAACAGTTGAATTAACCAATATTATTTATAACGACATTCATATATGAGCCAAATCCTAAACAAAATTAAAAAACATATAAAATGATTAGTTCAGCATCAATTTCTTTGTCAAACAAAGTTTCACATGTAAGAAGCTTTAGTGCAAGAACAAAAACACAAATAAAAATAGCAAGCTATATACTACTAGCCAAAATTTAAGCTGAACCTTAAGTAAGCTTGTGTGCAGGCCTTTGGCCATAGCCCAACTTCATTTGAATTCAGTATCACTGTTCAGAAAAATGGAGTGACTGACCTGCTGTGAGGATCCATCCTGGCATTGGCCACTTGGTTGTAGCAGGGATGCAGTATGAGCTCGGGCTTGGCCAGGCAGTATGGCCAGGTCACTTAGCCACTGCCTTCAGTTGAGTAGGTTGACCTGCTATAGGCAGCAGATGGGGGTTGGCCATTTGGCCATTGGCATAGGTAAATGTCAGTCATAGTGATTGGTTAAGTGAAGGTTTAGGCGAGTTAGTGCTTGTATCAGTAAATGTTAGGAAGAATTGGTAGTGTAAATGTATTAGTGCCAGTGGTTAGTATCATATAAGTTAGAGTGTCAGTGAGAGGGAATAACCCCCCTTAGCTGTAGGAATCGACCTGGGCATGTGGTTCACTGTCATTGAAAGTGAACTGCCCCTTTGAGGCAGTATTGCAGTGTGCCTATTGATCACTGCTGTCACGACCCGCACCCGGATAATTGGGCACAAGTATGTGGGCCACGTCCAACCTACGCCACAGTATCGGCGGTAGTACGCTATCAAGTACCCATTAAATATATACAACATCTAGATGATCCAGAATCACAATGTACTCAAATCACACCACAAACAACTAAGGAAGCTATGAATGAGAAGATATCAATAATACTGAAAAAAACAGTGTCAACAACTGAATATACAAGACCACCACCGCCGCGCCTCGGCCACACACCGAAAATCCCCAACCCCACTTGTGCCGAATACCATACAACCTAGCCACAGCCACACACCAACCCCGACCCATCTCGACACAGCCTCCGACCATCGGACCCAACATCACCGTTACCGCCGTAGCCACCACCGGCAAATCTACCACCACAACCACCTCCGCTACCGCCGATCGTGGCTGCGAAAACCCAACCCCCTAACTCCATACACCCCCGCCTCCTCCGCAGCACCGCCACCCGCGGCTGCCAACACCACCGCACACCCCGACCTCCGGCCAAAATCCCTACAGGCCACCATCATGAAAAAACCATCACCGTCACCACCATCAAACCTAGCAAATAAAACCCAAAACTCACCTCCGTCGCTCTGCGTCATTCGATCCCGACGACAGAGCGCCTCCTCCACGAACCCCGACGCCGAACCGCCGACTCCCCATGCCCGACCACCGGTCGCCGAGACCGCACGGGGAAGCCGTCTCCTCCGCGTGCTACCCAGACTCCGGCCGCCGCATCCAGCCGCGCTCGTCCCTCTCCTCCGCCCGCGCGGTTCCCCATCTTGGCGCCACCGCCACGTGAGTTAAAACCCCCATCCTCTCTACCTCACTCCTGCGCCGCCCTGAGCTCTCACGCCTCCCGCTTCCTCTTCCCGACTCCTCTCTCCATCCCTTCTCTCTCTCCTTCCTCTCTTCAAAATGAGCAGAGCAGCTACTGCTGTTATATATTATTATATCAATATTATTATTATTATTATTATTTTCATTATCATTGTTATTTTCGTAATATAATTCTTATTGTTTACTTTATTGTTGTTTTTAGAAAACTAGTTATATATAGGATTCACATGGTGTATAATAATAATTATTATTATCATTTTTGTGATATTATTATTAGTATTTTGGTTTTAATATTATTAGTGTTATTGTTAACACTATTATTATTTTTGAAGAGTCATATATATATGTATAGTATTATATAGTTCTTCAACAAAAAGGTAAATTTTCAAGTTGTTACATATGAATTATTTTTTAGGATTTTTACGTAAAGTTATTTTGACTAATGAAATAAATAGTTTCATATATTTACTAATAAAACTATTTCCAAGTAAGATTTTAGCACAAATAATTTTCTAGACTTCCAAAATATTTATTTAAAATATTTTGATTTATAAAAATGTGAGTAGTCTAAGTCTATTTTCAAAATAAGTTTATAAACCCTCAATAGTTATTTGATTAATTACTTATTTAAAAATATAGACTTCTATCTCAATACCTATCCTGACAACCTTAAAGTTTTGCCTAAAAGCGATTTTTATATTTCTTTCAAATATTTATCTAGAAGCAATTTTTACTAATAATATATATTATTCAAGTATTATAATAATATATAGTTTAATTATCAAAACTTCTTGGATTATCCTTATCCTCCTGGTCGTGATAAATCCTATCACCCCTAATTTCTCATCAATTCTGTAACTCTTCCAATCGACCCTAACCAATTTGATCGTCCTTGATCCGATGGAACAGCCTATGCCATCATCATAAGCCCTTTGTGTAGTTGTCACACCGAAGTCAGATTTCGTGCAACTTGATTATTGCAGCATACCGGGCGTCACCAGGCAAGTATACCTTGCTAATTAACTGTCATATTATTTATTTTTAGCATTTATTTCATTTGTTTCATATTTGTTATTTTTAATTGTTGTAAACTGTGCGTCCAAGCCATACTTGGGTGCAAGCGACTCTATTAGTCGTTACTTTATTTTATGCATGTTGACTTAGTTTTAGCGGACTACCTTCTTGTTGGAGGATATCCTTATATCTCCTTTGGCCATGACACACACACTACACGGTTTAAGACAGTTTGCAAGGGGCACGACTTATGGACTGGCCATATCTATTGTCGTGTGACGGATAGATCGTAACTGCTACGATTAAGGTATAGATACTCGAGCAGTTACAAAACTGGGCGGGTCATGGACATGACTTGGTCAGTATGGGAAACATTGGGAGAGGACAGTCGCTAGTGCGTATGGGAAGCCTAACAGGTAAACCATAGTTTTCGAAAGGAACTATGGCGTGATATATTTGCAGATACCCTCTAACGTTTTGGACATTACGGCCGGATACGGATGACAGGATGTCAGTTACGTACATATAGCCTAAATCCCACCCATGCGCATGAAAGTTGTCCTCTAAATTGTACATTAGACGGTTATAATTCCCTTTGTAAGCCCCATAAAATTTCTGAATTATTTTTTCGAATTTTCTAATGAATTATTTTTAATAATTCATTTCTATATAATTAATTTCGATCATTAGATGCTCTTTACCGTGACTTGAAATTCTAGAGCATCAGGGATGCCAGTCTCTGGAAACTTTCTTCTTGAAGTTTGTAGTAGACGAGATTACCTTCACGTCGATATATCATGTCCCATCCAAACTCGTTCCCTTGTGCTCCTTTTGTATCGCGCAAGTTCGGGTCAATTTAGACCATTTAATTATTAATTGATTTCCCACTCTTTTCTTTGATCCCCATAAGCACGTTACCGTGATTTTTAATTTAGGAGCACCAGACTAGTCTTTTTCTTGAAACCAACTTATTATGCCTGATCTACTCGAGACGCTCTTCATCCATGACCTTCGTGTCCCACTCAGACACTCCATTTTGTGCTCCATTTCCTTCGTAAAACTTTTGGTTCAATTTAGGCCAATTAATTATCTACCGTAAAACCTGATTTAATTTCCAATTTAATTTTCGGGCCCGACATCGGTCCAATCCAGACGACCCAATATATGGCCCTGGCCTGTTTTGAGTAAACTATGCAGGTGCCACTTGTGTGCCACAATTTTGACCTCCCTTGTGCTCCTATTTCATCCATGATTTAAATTATTTAATTTATTAATTAATTAAATCTTGGCTTCGACTTTGTCCAAACTTGGCCCAACGTTCGACCCAGTTTGGCGTGGACCCTACCATGACTGCCCACACATCCCCCTGATGTGTCTGTATTTTTTTCCCCTTTTTGAAAATACATTATTTTATATAAAATATCTTTATTTCTCTCTCTTTTATATATGTATATATATATATACATATATAATATAATATATAAAATATCTCTTTCCTTACTAATCAAACACCCCACCTCACTCCCCTCTCACATCAGCACTCACCCACACCCCCCTCATGTACGAGCAACACTCTCCCCCTCTCTCTACATTCTCTCTCTCCCTCTCTCATTAATATCACACACACACTCATATATAATATACATCATCTCTCTCTCCTTCCCATCACACACACAACACCACAAACCTCCCCCCCACAGCCCCTTGGTCGAGCCCCCCATGGCTAAGCTCCTCCCTGAGCTCCTCCTTTCCTCCTCCTCTCGAACCATTACTTTCCTCCTCCTTCTTCATCTTCATTACCTTCATCCCCATCACCATTCCACCACCACCTTCCTTCTCTTCTTCTCCTCCTCCTCACCTCTATGGTCGACCACACGAACCACCCCTCCTCTCCCCGAGCAGCAGCTCCAACAAAGCCACCCCGAGCTCCTCCATCAGCCTCTCCATTTTTTTCCTCCTCCCGAACTCATCCGAGCTCCTCCACGAACCACCACCCCATCATCACCTTAACACCACCACCTCCACCATTGAACCGCCGCCACCACCATCTCCGACGTGCCCCCGCCCACCTTGCCGTGGCGCGCCGCGCACAAGGCCGCGCAGCCCCCGCAGCAGCGGGCAGCTGCAGCCGACAGCAGCTGCAACAGCAGTAGCAGTGCGCGGCGAAGCAGCCGCGTGTGGCCGTGCCACAGCACGTCGTCGCCGTCCATGGCTGCCGTGGCCAGCCTCCCTTGGCCGGGCGCGACCCCCAGCGACCTTCCCATGGCGGCCAACGTCCCCCGGGACGCGCCGTCTAGGCGATTCGTGCGTTTTGCACGGAATCCCGTCGACGCGCGCGCGAACGAATTTCAGAATTCGCGTCTCGGGACAGCAACTTCGCGTCAATTTTTTGGACAATCCGACCGTTGGATCGGCGATTTCTTTGCTCCGTCTCAATCTCGGTATATACCCCTTCATTCTTCTCAAATTTGAACCGTTAATTTCGTCGTTTGATACATCAAAACCGGCCACCAAGTTGACGTTTTAATTTGTACTGTTTTTAGACAGTTTCGTGACGCCAACTTCGCGGGTTCGTATCTTCGCCGTCGCAGCTTCGTTTTATGCACCGTCAGTTCCGGTGCACAGCTGGTATAACCCTCTTCCTGCCCCCTTTTGATTTCATTTCAGTTTGAGCTTGTTAGGTCGGTCGAATTCGACGCCAAAGTTGGCCGTTCGAATTCTTAGTGTTACACTTGTAAAATTCCATTTTTGAACCCGGGTCTCCGGATTAAATTTTTGACACCACCAGTAGACTCGTGGTGTCGATCTGGTATGTTTTCATATAAAGTTTGCTTGATTTGGAGAACGTGGGCCCTGGCACGCATTTCAATGCAAAGCGGGTCCTACTTTCTGGGTCAACGGGTCATTTTGAGATCGGCTCATCGGAATCCAATTCCGGATATACCGTTGAGTTCGTATCGTCATTCTGGACTCGTTGACATATAATTTGCTAGGTTTTAGTGGACATTGGTTCCGACACGCATTTCGGTGCAAGTCGGATACCATTATCCGGGTCAACGGGTCATTTTGAGATCGGTTCATCGGAATCCAATTCCGGATATATTGAGTTCGTATCATCATTCTGGACTCGTTGACATATAATTTGCTGAGTTTTGAGAACATTAGCTCCGACACGCTTTTTCGTGCAAATCGGAATTTTAATGTCATGGTCAACGGACCAATTTGAGATCGGGTCAACAAAATCCAATTCTGGATATACCGTTGGGTTTGTATCGTCATTCTGGATTCGTGGACATATGATTTGTTAGGTTTTGTGCACTTTTATTTCGGCACATTTTCGGTGCAAAGTGTGTCCAACGGCGGACATCATTTTGGCCCAAAATTACCCTTTTTGCCCCTGTGTCCAAATTGGACTTTTGGACAGACTATTCTAGCTGATTTGACAATTCTGGACACGTTGGTGATGTTAGTTTTATCATCCGACAACATCTGTAGATTTCTTCCCTTTTGGTGTCACCCTATTATTATAATATTTTCTCCTTTTGGTTGTTTTAGAGACCCGTCGATTTCAGTGATTTCTAAATCACTAAAATTCATAAGTTGACCTTGTAGATGTTTATAGAGACTAGCTTGACCATGGTTGACTACTTTGACTAGACGTCGAAATAGAGTCAACAGTTGACCTAGGTTTGATCAGACTTGACCAACGTTTACTTTACTTTTTGACCAAGTCAACTGTAGGTCAACCATTGACCTATTTAACCTAGATTAGACTTAGGGTTGACCAGAGTTGACCAGTTGACCAAAGTCAACTGAACGTCAACCTTGACCAGTTTGTCTTAGTTTGACCTAGATGTTAGTATATCTTTTGACCCTGATCAGCTCTTGTATTATTTCATCTTTAGGTTTGTGGCTTTACTCTGAACCCTGATTCATATTGAAAGCAGGATCCCAAGCGAGTACATTCTCTGATAACTTATTCCCAATTTATGATAACTGTTATGATTCATGTACTTAGTATTGATATGCTTATTCCTGACACATGGTTCTCACGGATTGGTATTCTTGGATCCCGACGAGAGATATTTCTCCTTCTTAGGTTGGGATGTATTGTGCAAGCACCCTTGTAGCTCTTGCTCGATATGTGGTCACTGATTCTAGAGAAGGTTCGCGACCTTCTCATTAGAATCCCGTGCAGTGACGTGTCCTGTTTGGATCCATTCTACCAGTTAGGGTAGGGGGAGTAGTAGCGTATGCCTGTGATCATATCCCCTTGCATTCTTGAACAGTGTGAGTCATATACCGCACTTATGACTTGCCAGGCCGATTCTTGACAGTTACCCAAGCCGATCACAAGTTGAAACTGCCACTCACACACATTGGATATATGGCTTACCTTGATTTGTGTACATACCCTGATTTAGTTCTACTTTCTTGTTCTAGCTCTAGCTCTACAGCTTACCATGCCATGATACATATATGTACACTCCATGATTTCATTGTATATGCTCTATTTACAGTCTTATAACTTTTATTCTATCTTGAGATCTGTTATGAGATATATGTACTCGTTCCATCCTGACCGGATATGTTGACAAATTTTAGGAGTAGTTGTGCCCTCATTTTTGGACTTCATGATGTTGCTAGCTGAGGAGGATCTCACTATTCTTCTATGTGAGTTGCCTGGTAGTTATCCTTAGTTAGTCTTGCTGTTCCTTCTTTATCTTTCATGTCTTATGATTATTGTAGATTCTAGTTGTTCTAGTGATATTGTTATCTTCCTTAGTTTTTGTGATGTGACATGAGTACATTTCTAGTTATGGATTCTTAGATGTTGTAGTTAGTATAGTATACTTGACAGCGTTCTACCGCCGATACCGCGGCGTAGGCTGGGCGTGGCCCACGTATTCGTACCCGTATATCCGGGTGCGGGTCGTGACACGTTTTTAGTGGTGGCCCATGCAGGTCAGTCTTTGCAATTAATGCGAAGTCGTGGTAGTACTTAAGCTTTTCTGTACTACTGCGAGCCTGCCCTAGGATTAAGGTTGAGTCATAGAATATTTTAGGAATTTGGTACTCAGTCACATATTAGGAACTCTTGGTAGATTCTAGGGATGACCCCTGAGAATCTTATTTCGAAACTCTTCGAATCTTTCTCCATTCGTTTCTATCCGTCCTGATTCCTGGGATATCTCTCAGATATCGTACTTTATTCTTTCTTGGAATGAGTTTGTGGACCCCAGAGGGAAGGTATAATTTGGACTTGTATATCATCTAGGTTGGGGAGAGAATATGATTTATCAATCTTGTATCATGGTCGAGGTTTGTTTTAGATGATATTCCACCATTTTCTATCTTGACCTAGGTAGTACCCTCGGGACTTTTTCTGATATTTTCCTCTGAACCTTATCTCGGAAGTTGTTTCCGTTGTTTCTATTAACTTACCCTTGACTTGTTGTTGAATTTTAAATCTTAATATTCGTTGTTGACCTTTGATTTTGTTTTGGATAATTCTTTTAAGAATTGAGTTAAGATATCTTGATAAACATACTTTGGACGAAGACGATGAGAACAGTAAGTGTCTTCTTTACTTATGGAGTTTGGAATTTATCGCAGTCATATTAGCTAGCCTGACAGGGACATGGAGCCTGATTTTGGATATACTATCCTAGTTATGGAATTTAGATTCTCTTGCAGCCATACCGGTTAGCGTGGTAAGGAATCTAGATGACATGATTATAGGGTGTATACCTTGGTTATGGACTCTATCGTTTATTATAGCTATGTTTACTGGCGTGGCATAAATTCTGGCAACATGATTTTGGATAGACGTGTATGGTTATCAAGTCATATCTTAAATTGATTCACTTCTTTTACCAATTGAGCAAGATAATTCCTACCATTATTTCTTATTTATCATTATTTTCTCTCCCATCGCATGATGATTTCCTCATCTTGCTATCATTTCCTTTGACTTGTTTAGCTATGTCTTGATCTCACCAATCACCTATCTCATATCTACATCTGACATCTACACTTGAAAACTCTGGAAATTTTGAAATGTTTATATCTCAACTGTTTCTTAAAATTTGATACTATTAAAATTTTGATTTTCTTCTGTCCATGACCAATCAATTTTGCTGGTCTTGTTTATCGTGCCAAAGAGTCTTGATTGCTGACTAGACTCTAGATGACTTCAAATTCTTTTGTGACTTGGGTTCCTTCCTAATAGTGCTTTTAGGACTTTGATTTCGAATTCATGATTTTATCGTCTTTCATAACTGAACTTGGAACTTGATCGTGCTTATGTGACCTATAATCCGACTTCTATCAAATCTATCTCTCAATCGTGCTATTTTCGAAATTTTTCTCTCCATTTGCTTCTCTTAGTCCTGTTTTAGATTATGACTATCCAACTTTGATTTTCATGATCTTGATAATCTTAACCCTAAATCTAATTTCATCGAGCTGAAATCCTGTTAACCAATGTTTGACTCGATTGTAACCGGATGAAGCTCAAGATTTGATTTCGTTGTCATATCTAAAATTGTGCCCCAATGACTTGACTTATTCCTGAAATCATTCACATATAATTTTGTTCATATTATGATTCTATCGTGCCAAATCCCTCATCGTGCCTGAACAATTGTAAATCGATTTTCTTGATCGTGCAAACTCGTCATTCTGGGATCGTGCCTAAAATATTGCCTAAACCTCCTATCATATTTTAACCCCACTACCAACCTTTAATTTCGAGGACAAAATTTTTATAAGGTGGGTAGGATGTAAGCCCCCTGAAATTCCCGAATTATTTTTTCGAATTTTCTAATGAATTATTTTCAATAATTTATTTCTATATAATTAATTTCGATCATTAGATGCTCTTTACCGTGACTTGAAATTCTAGAGCATCAGGGATGCCAGTCTCTGGAAACTTTCTTCTTGAAGTTTGTAGTAGACGAGATTACCTTCACGTCGATATATCATGTCATATCCAAACTCGTTCCCTTGTGCTCCTTTTGTATCGCGCAAGTTCGGGTCAATTTAGACCATTTAATTATTAATTGATTTCCCACTCTTTTCCTTGATCCCCATAAGCACGTTACCGTGGTTTTTAATTTAGGAGCACCAGACTAGTCTTTTTCTTGAAACCAACTTGTCATGCCTGATCTACTCGAGACGCTCTTCACCCATGACCTTCGTGTCCCACTCAGACACTCCATTTTGTGCTCCATTTCCTTCGCAAAACTTTTGGTTCAATTTAGGCCAATTAATTATCTACCGTAAAACCTGATTTAATTTCCAATTTAATTTTCGGGCCCGACATCGGTCCAATCCAGACGACCCAATATATGGCCCTGGCCTGTTTTGAGTAAACTATGCAGGTGCCACTTGCGTGCCACAATTTCGACCTCCCTTGTGCTCCTATTTCATCCATGATTTAAATTGTTTAATTTATTAATTAATTAAATCTTGGCTTCGACTTTGTCCAAACTTGGCCCAACGTCCGACCCAGTTTGGCGTGGACCCTACCATGACTGTCCATACATCCCCCTGATGTGTCTGCATTTTTTTCTCTTTTTGAAAATACGTTATTTTATATAAAATATCTTTATTTCTCTCTCTTTTATATATGTATATATATATACATATATAATATAATATATAAAATATCTCTCTTCTTACTAATCAAACACCCCACCTCACTCCCCTCTCACATCAGCACTCACCCACACCCCCCTCATGTACGAGCAACACTCTCCCCCTCTCTCTACATTCTCTCTCTCCCTCTCTCATTAATATCACACACACACTCATATATAATATACATCATCTCTCTCTCCTTCCCATCACACACACAACACCACAAACCCCCGCCCCCCCCCCACAGCCCCTTGGCCGAGCCCCCCATGGCCAAGCTCCTCCCTGAGCTCCTCCTTTCCTCCTCCTCTCGAACCATTACCTTCCTCCTCCTTCTTCATCTTCATCACCTACATCCCCATCACCATTCCACCACCACCTTCCTTCTCTTCTTCTCCTCCTCCTTACCTCCATGGCCGACCACACGAACCACCCCTCCTCTCCCCGAGCAGCAGCTCCAACAAAGCCATCTCGAGCTCCTCCATCAGCCTCTCCATTTTTTTCCTCCTCCTGAACTCATCCGAGCTCCTCCACGAACCACCACCCCATCATCACCTCAACCCCACCACCTCCACCATTGAACCGCCGCCACCACCATCTCCGACGTGCCCCCGCCTACCTCGCCATGGTGCGCCGCGCGCAAGACCGCGCATCCCCCGCAGCAGCGGGCAGCTGCAACCGACAGTAGCTACAACAGCAGTAGCAGTGCGCGGCGAAGCAGCCGCGTGTGGCCGCGCCACCGCGCGTCGCCGCTGGCCATGGCCGCCGTGGCCAGCCTCCCTTGGCCGGGCGCGACTCCCAGCGACCTTCCCATGGCGGCCAACGTCCCCCGGGACGCGCCGTCTAGGCGATTCGTGCGTTTTGTACGGAATCCCGTCGACGCGCGCGCGAACGAATTTCAGAATTTGTGTCTCGGGACAGCAACTTCGCGTCGATTTTTTGACAATCCGATCGTTGGATCGGCAATTTCTTCGCTCCATCTCAATCTCGGTATATACCCCTTCATCCCTCTCAAATTTGAACCGTTAATTTCGTCGTTTGATACATCAAAACCGGCCACCAAGTTGACGTTTTAATTTGTACTGTTTTTGGACAGTTTCGTGACGCCAACTTCGCGGGTTCGTATCTTCGCCGTTGCAGCTTCGTTTTGTGCGCCGTCAGTTCCGGTGCACAGCTGGTATAACCCTCTTCCTGCCCCCTTTAGATTTCTTTTCAGTTTGAGCTTGTTAGGTCGGTCGAATTCGACGCCAAAGTTGGCCATTCGAATTCTTAGTGTTACACTTGTAAAATTCCATTTTTGAATCCGGGACTCCGGATTCAATTTCTGACACCACCAGTAGCCTCGTGGCGTCATTCTGGCATGTTTTCATATAAAGTTTGCTTGATTTGGAGAACGTGGGCCCTGGCACGCATTTCGGTGCAAAGCGGGTCCCACTTTCTGGGTCAACGGATCATTTTGAGATCGGCTCATCGGAATCCAATTCCGGATATACCGTTGAGTTCGTATCATCATTCTGGACCGTTGACATATAATTTGCTAGGTTTTAGTGGACATTGGTTCCGGCACGCATTTCGGTGCAAGTCGGATACCATTATCCGGGTCAACGGGTCATTTTGAGATCGGCTCATCGGATCCAATTCCGGATATACCGTTGAGTTCGTATCGTCATTCTGGACTCGTTGACATATAATTTGCTGAGTTTTGAGGACATTAGCTCCGACACGCTTTTCCGTGCAAATCGGAATTTCAATGTCCTGGTCAACGGACCAATTTGAGATCGGGTCAACGGAATCCAATTCTGGATATACCGTTGGGTTTGTATCGTCATTCTGGATTCGTGGACATATAATTTGTTAGGTTTTGTGCACTTTTATTTTAGCACATTTTTCGGTGCAAAGTGTGTCCAACGGCTGATATTATTTTGGCCCAAAATTACCCTTTTTGCCCCTGTGTCCAAATTGGACTTTTGGACAGACTATTTTAGCTGATTTGACCATTCTGGACACGTTGGTGATGTTAGTTTTATCATCCGACAACATCTGTAGATTTCTTCCCTTTTGGTGTCACCCTATTATTATAATATTTTCTCCTTTTGGTTGTTTTAGAGACCCGTCGATTTCAGTGATTTCTAAATCACTGAAATTCATAAGTTGACCTTGTAGATGTTTATAGAGACTAGCTTGACCATGGTTGACTACTTTGACTAGACGTCGAAATAGAGTCAACAGTTGACCTAGGTTTGACCAAACTTGTCCAACGTTGACTTTTTGACCAAGTCAACTGTAGGTCAACCATTGACCTATTTAACCTAGATTAGACTTAGGGTAGACCAGAGTTGACCAGTTGACCAAAGTCAACTGTACGTCAACCTTGACCAGTTTGTCTTAGTTTGACCTAGATGTTAGTATATCTTTTGACCCTGATCAGCTCTTGTATTATTTCATCTTTAGGTCTGTGGCTTTACTCTGAACCCTGATTCATATTGACAGCAGGACCCCAGGCGAGTACATTCTCTGATAACTTATTCCCAATTTATGATAACTGTTATGATTCATGTACTTAGTGTTGATATGCTTATTCCTGACACATGGTTCTCACGGATTGGTATTCTTGGATCCCGACGAGAGATATTTCTCCTTCTTAGGTTGGGATGTATTGTGCAAGCACCCTTGTAGCTCTTGCTCGATATGTGGTCACTGATTTTAGAGAAGGTTCGCGACCTTCTCATTAGAATCCCGTGCAGTGACGTGTCCTGTTTGGATCCATTCTACCAGTTGGAATAGGGGGAGTAGTAGCGTATGCCTGTGATCATATCCCCTTGCATTCTTGAACAGTGTGAGTCATATATCGCACTTATGACTTGCCAGGCCGATTCTTGACAGTTACCCAAGCCGATCACAAGTTGAAACTGCTACTCACACACATTGGATATATGGCTTACCTTGATTTGTGTACATACCCTGATTTAGTTCTACTTTTTTGTTCTAGCTCTAGCTCTACAGCTTACCATGCCATAATACATATATGTACACTCCATGATTTCATTGTATATGCTCTATTTACAGTCTTATAGCTTTTATTCTATCTTGAGATCTGTTATGAGATATATGTACTCGTTCCATCGTGACCGGATATGTTGACAAATTTTAGGAGTAGTTGTGCCCTCATTTTTGGACTTCATGATGTTGCTAGCTGAGGAGGATCTCACTATTCTTCTATGTGAGTTGCCTGGTAGTTATCCTTAGTTAGTCTTGCTGTTCCTTCTTTATCTTTCATGTCTTATGTTTATTGTAGATTCTAGTTGTTCTAGTGATATTGTTATCTTCCTTAGTTTTCGTGATGTGACATGAGTACATTTCTAGTTATGGATTCTTAGATGTTGTGGTTAGTATAGTATACTTGACAGCGTTCTACCGCCGATACCGCGGCGTAGGCTGGGCGTGGCCCACATATTCGTACCCGTATATCCGGGTGTGGGTCGTGACACCCTTTGCATATTTGTGTCTAGGATAGTCTTTTGTATATTATTTTATTATTCTGATAGTTCACATTAGCATGTTCTTCCTGTATCTTGTTACGTCCCTCTGAGGACCTGGTTATTCCTCAGGTGTGTGTTCATATCTCCCGCATGTATCCTTGCCGGGATCGTTGTCTTCTCTATTTATTCGAAGATGACGTGACTTGGTTCCTCCTTACTACTTCCACTTAGTCCTTTTATATATCATGTACTTCTTCCTTTTTATTTTGGTTAGTAGTGAATGTGTCTCCACCCAACATATTGTACCAAAATAATTCATTATATGGTATCTTTTATTCCCTTATTTTATGGATGAGATTAGTTATTGTGGTTTACTGTATTATACAACTTATGTATATATACAATGTCCTGTACTTCGTATGTATACAGTTGGCATGTCTACGTACTTAGTCCTACATATTTTGGGACTGGGGCGTTACAAGAGCTAATAGTAGAATAAAATACATGACGTGCTATAAAGAAGTACAAGAATACAGGAGATATGGATAAGTAAACTGAGCACATGAAATATTATAAGAATCTATGAACTATAAATAATATAAGGGTTTCAGAGCACAAGATGGTTATGTAATCGGTTTAGGTTGCACATGACTAAGATAAGGTAACTCTATTATACGTGAGGGTATAACAGACATGTACATGATTACACTACTGGGATATAATCACATAACCACTTCTACTTCCCCTTACCCCAATCAATACACAAGGATCTGGTCAAGTTACGTTACGTACATAATTGTTAGTTATACATGAAGCACATGTGAACATAAGAGTACATGAGAGCACATGAGTATACATGAAGATTACGAGTATAAGGAGTACGTGATGCACATGATAAAGTACATGAACATAAAATACTCGATGCACCCAGTAAGGCGATAACATCTCATGACAAGATCCATATAGTACCAATCTGTGTTAACAATGTGTCAGCATCAAGTAAAGTAATTTAAAGTAGACAATATAAATACTATCATAAATGAAAACTATCAGAGAATGTACTCGTCTTGATTTGGTTGGAGTCGGTGTGTGCGACATGAACGTGTCGACAAGGGATAGATACGATGCTATTCTCCACAAGACGGTCTCAAACGACGGTACAAACGGTCCCATCGAGTCCAGAATAGCCCAAATAGCCTAGTTCGACCTATAAAAGTCCAGATATGGAAGTTGGCATGATTATCGAGATCGAGATAGATATCTGCGTTGAAAAGAAAAAGAACAAATGATTCGATTAGCTACGATCGGGAAACTAAATAATTTAATAAAAGGAAAATTAAATATAAATGATCCCATATTTAGAAATTATTTAAAACTATATTAGAATCCCAAATTAAGGCAAATAGGTTATAGATCATAATAATTCCAATAGTTAAAATAAAATAATATTTAGAAAATATTTATAAATCTATTTTAGGAATAAATTCCAAGTAAACAATCTTCAATAAAAGTTTCCCCTTAAAGGTCTATTTATGCCTATAGGCCCAAATGTAGGCACTTATGGGCCCAATCCTTTATTAATGAAAAGCACTTCTCCGAAGCCCAAAACATCTTAAATGGAAAACTATAAGCCAATTAATATTTGGCCTAAAAGATTTTATTAACCCAATATATATATAAAAGCCCAAAATCATAAAGCTAAATTAATTAAATTACAACAAAATTCTAATGGTTTAAAACCCAGTCCAACATTCAGGTGTTAGGGCCCAATCCAATTACCAAATTCTAAAGCCTTAAATAATTTAGGATGAGACTATAGGTGCAGTGCACCAGGCTCTAACCAAATTCAAAGCAGGGCCCACACAGTTGAGCCCAGATATGACAAGTTATATACTCCAATCATAAAACATAGCCCAATACTCAAACATATAAAAAAAACCCAATCTATACACAAAGTTGCAGCAGCTGACTTAATTTCGAGAGAGCTGAGACCACATTTCCTTCTTACTCCAAATCCCTAGACCTCTCTTAATCAATTACCATTCAAATACTATTTAGTATTAATTCTATGGGGGTGATACTGTTGTGTCTGGCCACAACAAAATCTAAGGAACATTAAAATATAAATACAAGGAAAAGAAAAAGGAACAAGAGGAAAGAGCTTCTATCTCTCACGCAGACCTTCCCAAAACCAAAATTCGACCACAAGCTCCCACTATAAAGGAAAGCAGCAAAGAGAGCGGTCGAGCCACCTCTTAAATAATCAAGGAGGGGGCTCCAGCTCCTCATTCTATAGTTTTCCCTAAAAATTTGGAAACAAAGTGAGGGGGTGAGAGAGACGAGAGGAAAAGCTCACAGCGGTAGATTTACGTCGGCGGAGAGGTCAACGGCAGGGAGGAGGGGCGAGCGGTGATGCACGGCTCGGGGCAGCGCTGGACAACAGCGCTGGGAAGGTCTAGTCGAAAGTCGACACACCGGTCGAGACGCGACAGAGGTCAAGGACGCGGTCGTCAGGCGGTGAGGTCATCTTCCCTTCTATTATTTGTTTGTCTGGTGGTTTGGTATCGATGACGGTTTCGATGGTGGTGGCGGTTTTGTAGTGGTGAATGATGTGGCCGGGGTGATGAACGGCTGTGGTGGTTGGGAGGAAATATTGGCTGTTGTAGGGGATATGATGGTGCTTGGGGGAGCTGGTGCTCGGTCCGGCCATTGGCCGCGTAACAGTGGTGGTTCGATTGTGATGGTGGTGGCAGCGTGCAGTATTGGGGAAGTGGTGGTCGGAAATGGAGTTAATGCTCAGGGATGTAGGCGGCTAGGTGAAGGTCTGGTGGGGTCAGAGGTGGTGCTAGAAGACTGAGGTGTTGGAAACGGTAGTTTAGATCTGGTGTCACCGGCGGTGACAGTGATGCCGTGGGAATGAATGGATATTGATGGTGATGGGATCTCCGTGGTGGCCGGAGGGGGCCGGAAATGGAATAATGGTGATGGTGTTTAGGAGGGAAAGAAAGGCTGTCGTGGAAAAATTGTAGGGGCTAGGAAACTTAGGAACTTTTCTAGGTTACATCTCATTAGGAAGTGTGCTACTTATAGGGGAGTGGGGGGACCCTAAAGGCTTATTGTAAAAATGTAATAGAATTTGGATACACAGTGGAAACTCACTAACTACTAACATCATGCTAACCACTAACAATTATTTCCATCTGTTGGTTCAGTTATTACTAAATATTTATTAGTTATAAATTATTTAATTACTAGTTCTACTAATTTTTATCAACTATTTATAAATAAGATATTATTTCTAGTTAATTTAATCATTGGTTAAAAATAGACGTTAACGAACCAATAAATTATTATTAGCTAATTACAATTTAGCTAAAGCCCATCGAAGCCGTAGCCCACAATCTAAGCCTAGGCTTGGTAGGCTAACGTTAGGACCGATATTGGTCCTAACCCGACACGAGGGAAAACGAATAGCCATTCCATTTATCAAAATCACTTTAAACTAAATAATTAGTAAAATAAATATCTCATTTAAAAAACACAACTTCAGAAAATATTTTTTTTCTTATATATATATATATATATATATATATATATATATATATATATATATATATATATACAACTTATAGATTTTCTTAAAGTGGACAAAAATTCAATTAACGTATCATCTCACAAAAGTTTTAAAAAACCAAAGATAACAATGACCGATAACAATCACGGTCGAAAAATATTTCTCAAAATTACAATTTCACGTTTTTTCAAGATTCAAAAAATTTAGAGTTTTGAAAAATATAAATTTTTGAAAAATCCAAGAAATTGATTTACGGAGGATATAAATCTACCCTCCTTAAAGAAATTTCGTCCTCGAAATTAATGGTTGGCAGGGGAGTTAAAACATTATAGAAAATTAGGCAATATCTTAGACACGATCAAAGAATGACGAGTTTGGCATGATTTAAGATAATCAGTTCAAAAATTATTTAGGTGGCTACCTGTAATATTGGCATGGTAGAAATTTATTCAGACATGATCAATTTTTAATTCTAACACGACTGATTTCATAGTCGTACCAGTTAGTTGTAATCGAAAGTCAAAATTCTTAGGCACGATTTAGAAAAAGATTTTTAAGTTATTTAAGCGCGAAGTCGCGACTAGGATAAATCGAAATCATTCATTTATGATCAAGTTAGAATTTCGATCTTGAATGACCAATATGATCTAGGTTCGATAAGATTGGATTCATGGTTATATAGGCACGTTCAATGAGAAGGCGACCCGGTTGGGCGTCGTTGGGAATAATGAAACATTTAGCACGATAAGGGACTAAGGATGAAACCACTTGATTACGAGTGGAATCAAGGCTTAAAATTTTGAAATGACTAGAATCATTTAGGCATGATTCAGAGTGGAGTGATGAAAGTTAAAACCAAGTCACGAAATAGGAATAAAACCTGAGCACGGATGACTAGAGAATCGGAACTTAGGCATGATGGAAAATTTATTCTGATATGATCAATCTCAAATTCTGACATGACAAGTTCATAGTCAAATCAGACAGTTGTGATTAATGGCCAAAATTTCAGGCACGATTTAGAGGCAAAGGTAATATGTATAGTTATAATCGTTAAAATCACGATCATGGGATTCAAGTCGTCTAGTCATGCCAGGTCATCTAGGCACGACTAATCACAAGAATTTTTAGATAAAATTACAAATCAAATCATAGTCAAAAAATGGCTTAGGCATGAGTGTTAAAATTCAAACATGATCATAATCGAGGTTCCACACGATCATGGGTAAGGTCAGTCTACCTTGATCAACAATATTTAGATACGTTAAGGAATGTAATCAAAGTCTAGGCATGAGCAGTAAAGGATTTAAATCTAAGTCACGATTGCATTTAAGTTACTTGGATATAGTCAAGAATCGAGAAGGTCGTCATAATATAAGAAGATGACCAAAACTGGTTGGTCATGACCGAGGGGTCAAACTTAGGTGATATTGAATTTAAGAAATAATTCAAAGAAAAGGAAGTCAAATTTGTCACGACCCACACCCTAAGTAGGGGTACGAGCACGTGGGTACGTCCAGCCTACGCCGCAGAATCGGCGGTAGAACGCTGTATAGGTCATCTATAACATACAACATCTAGACACAATATAACGGTACCTGTCATCTCCGCACGGAGGTATATAATATCACAACTCAATCACAAGACATCTAAGGAAGATAGCACGAAATATGAAAGATATGATAGAAGGAAATAACTGGAAATAGATGCAAGATCCCAACACAAGTTAGAGTTCAAAACATAACACAAGATCCCAAAATAATAAGTATACTACAAGTCTCAAGCAGTAGCTAGATCGTAGTCCAGTCAAGCCTAACTAACTAGTCTAAGTAGACGGTGTTTTCCATAAATAAATTCTCTTTATTTATTTTGATTCTGGGAAAATACAACTTTAGAAATCCGATCTAGAAGACGATCGCTTTATCCCTTGGACGATACGAAGAAGAAAAGCTCTCAAGAATTCGACAGCGATTTAGATATTCTGTATATCTGTACAATGAATGAGAAGAGAACTCTATTTATAGAGTCAAAAATAACTAAAAAGATAACTGTTTTCATAACCTATGCATAGTTGATAATCACGCAGGATTCAATCGTACGCAAGGTTGACGAACAATTACTGGACGTGGCCCATAACTGTTGGACACATGGCAATCATGCATGAGTCGTGTGCAAGTTACTGGGGCACGCATACGAGAGATCCGTGGCATGGCTGCCACGTACTCCAATCTGATAATTTGAGATGAAATCCATGCCAACTGGTTGAGGATGAAATACACGCAGACTTGGGGCAGAAAGCTTCAGAATACACGCCAACTTGAGGCAGAAAGCTTCAGAATACACGCCAACTTGAGACAGAAAGCTCAAAATTCACGCAAACTTGAGGAAGGAACATAGAAGTTCAAAATACACGCATACTTGAGTCAGAACGGCCAGCTGTCTTGATTCGACGTGCCTCGACTGGCACAAAATCTCTGACATTGATTGCTTTGTCAGTCACATTAAATGACAATAAGGTCTTTTTGGTACGCCAACTTGATGAAGACTGAATCTTGTTAAGGAAGATTTCAAAAGTCACGCAATAGTCGGCTGAGATCTCTCGAGTCCCGTGCATACGTGGCATACGAGGAGACATTCTTTGACTATCATGCTGTCAGTCATAATGACACTCTGACAAATGATGAGCTGTCTCTGTGTACCATTTAAACTCTGCGTATATTTGAGGAAATGGTCTGATAGAACTCAGCGTGTATTTTAGACATTGTTGTGGTAGGCTATATTAACTCAGCGTGACTTCATTTTTGAGGCCTACAAAACTCCCTTCAAAGTTTTCGAAAAATGATAAATTATTTTGAAATACTTTGAAATCGAGATGATAAAATGAATTTAGTCACGCTGAGATAATTTAGGGAAAGATTTCTTCCGAAATGATTGGGCTGTTGGAATTCTGTGCGGTTTAGGATCCCGTGCAAAACTCCTATATCGAAGCAAATGATGACTTTGCCGTTTGAAATTCTTCGTGAGCCTATAAAAAGGCCATAAATCACTTGCTTCTTTCTTTACTTGCTTTAGAGAGAGAAAACCCCACACAGAAGAGAAACTTTGTCTTCCCCGACTTCTCTTTCTCCTTCTCAGCAATGGCTCCTAAGATCGACGCTCAGGCTAAGGGCAAGGCCCCTGCGACATCTTCGCGTGCCACCACCGACAGACTTCCTCGCCGCGAAGTCACTCATCCCCCCATTCAACGTAAGCATGCTGATGATGGGGGATATGAACTGATGAAGACGAACTGATGAAGATGAACTCCACATAGAAATCTTAGGATTCTTAAAACAATCAATAATGACCTTTCGAAATATATCCCCCTTCTTAGGGCAAAGGATATTAATAAAGTATGCCCCCTCTTTAGGGTTGGCCATACTTCACATCTTCGTGTTTACGAAGCTCTGTGTTTTACGCAAATGATCATGGCTCTTATGACTCTGCGTGATTTTTCATATGTTGGCAGAGATGTCAATGTTGAATTATTCACGCAGACTTCTGAGAGTCATTCTCTGGATAGATTAGTCTTGATCTGTCAGCGTATTTTTTGTCATTTTTACTTCAATGTGATTCTGGCAATGATGCGTGACTTTTCATTCTAATCTGTCTAGACTTTGCGTGAATTAATCACATGCGTGAATAAATCATTCAGCGTGTCTTTTTGATCTTTGTCTGAAGTCTGCGTGATTTATGAAATTTTCTTTGAACACTGTTAAACACGCATAAGGCTCATAGACATAAATTTTTCTGAAGTCTGCGTGACAAAACATATCTGATGTTTTTTCTTTTCTTTTTTGTAGTGGACATCCGAAGTGAAGAAGCTGATTATGAAGGACATTTGAGCTTCTCTTTCAAACATGATTTATCTTATGTACAGTTTCCTCAGTTTGACACTCCGAAAACCAGACTATCTTTGTTGAAGAATCAAGATCATACCACTCTGCTCTGTCTGATAAATGGTGAACCATTTCAGAGCCTTGACCGGGTGGTCCATAAGAAACCAGCTTTTCTGTTTGGGGATGCCATAGCACATAAGTCACAACCAAAAGGCATCAGAGAGAAGGTCTGCTTCTATTTTGAAGGTGATGCAAAGAAGCCCATGTACTGGCCGAAGGTATCTAGGGGTTTGTCTATCATGCGATTCATGCACGCCAGTTACCCCAGGAAAGATGACATGGCACTTAACAGAAAATCAGCAAGCTAAGGCGAGCAAAATCATTTACAAGAAAGACGGATTCTACAGTGCTCCGGAGAATCACGTATCCTTGTTTCGAGGTTTGAAGCCGGGATGTGTGCCACCCGAAGACTCGTCTATATTGAAGCCATTCAGGATGCTTATTTTCATAAATGAATTCATGGCAAATCAGAAGGCATTCTGTCCTACTGATTCGACGCCGAGGATGATAGGCTTAATGAATCAGGAGAATATGAGGTGGAGGACTCTGGTCCATTGGGTTCTGGAGAAGTTTGAGAATGAGCTGAAGCAGATAAATCTCTATGACGCGATCGTCAATTCCTCCTACGGCTTCAAACCCAACCCATTTCTATTCCTGGCCTTGGTTGAAAGATATAACCACCGGACGGGAACATTTATGACTCCCAAAGGGGAGATGGGTTTTGCCCTTCATGAGATGGAATACATCTCGCATCTGCCTTCAGGCTGTCAGCCCCTGTTTTTCAATTTTAGTTAAATTGGTGTTAATTAATTTTTAATGTTAATTTTAGCCTTAAAATAATTATTAGGAATTTTTAGGAATTTTTCTAGAATATTTAAATGATTTTAAATGAGTTTTAAAATACAAAAATATTGATTTGTAATTTTCTAAAATGTTTTAATATCAATTTACAATTATTAGAATTATTTTAATACTGTTTTGTAATTATTCAAATTATTTTTATATCAGTTTGTAATTAGGAATTTGTTTTTAATTGAGGAATGCAAATATTATTTTGCAATTGCTCACTATTAATACTTTTGTGCAAATCTTAAAACCTAAAGGACCTAAGTGCAAAACTACCTAACCCCCCCCGACCGAACTCTCTCTCTCTCCTCTGCCTCTCACCCACTCGCGTTGACCCCCCCCGGCTGCCCCGACCGACACAACCGCCCTGCCCCCGCCAAATCCGGCTGCCCGACCGCCTCGATTCCTCCCCTATTTAAACCCCAGCAACCCCCCCGACCTAGCTACCACATCCCCGACCACCGACGACCGCCACAGCCCCCGTTCTTCCATAAAACCCTAAACCCTAACCCTACTCCGACGAGCTTCGCTCCGCCCCACCAACGACCCTCACCGCCAACCACCGCCGTCGACAAGTTCGCCTCGACGAGCTGAAGGCAGCGCCACTCGAGCACCGCCGCCCCGACGCCGTCTCCGCCGTCGAGCTCTCGAAAACCCCCCCGATCAATCGGATACGCAGGTAACAGTTACGAGACTGTGTCGTGCGTGTCTCGTACACGTGTATGTGGTTCGCCATGTCCTGGCGAACATTTTGATAGAACTGGACACGCGAGATTAAACTCGTGCGTGTCGTGCAGGCCTAGGACACGAGGATACCTGTGTCCCTAACTGTCAGGACACAGGGTTGTTTTATTATTATTTTTTATATAATAATTAAACCGATACTAAATAAAATAAACAGAACCTATACTCTAACAAAGCTAACGGGCTGACCCCCTGACCAGCCCGACTCGGCCTAAACCCCCCCCCCCCCCCGCTGTGTTGGCTCGGGTTCGAGCCCCCCTCTTCTTTTTGTTTCCTTTTTCTTTTTCTTTTCTGTTTCCTTTTTCTTTTCTTTTTCTGTTTTCTTTTTTCTTTTTCTTTTTTCTGTTTTATATATATATATATATATATATATATATATATATATATATATATATATATATATATATATATATATATTAGTATATATATATGTATATACTGTATTTTGACAGTATTTTATATATATATGTATATATTTTATAGTTAGTAAGTTTCATGTATATATATTTGTATATATATAAATATATGTATTACATACTACTTTATATATATAAACTGTTTTTTATATATATGTATATATATTTCAGTTTAGTATTTTATAAATATATATATGTATGTATGTATATATATGTATATATATATTTTCATATATATATATACACTTTATAATTTAATGTCTCCTTATATATATATACATATTTGTATATATATATATATACTTTATAAATTAAGTATTTTCCTTATTCATAGATATATGTACCTTTTTCATGTGTAGGTATATAATTATTTTGTATAACTTTACCATATTAAAATAATAATATTTATTTGGCACTATTACCAAATTGTATTTTTAGTGTATTTAAATTACTGCAACCATTTGGTGTCCAAGCCTAGCATGGGTATTTGGGCCCAAATGTGTTTTCACACATTCAAGACCTGTACAAGTCATATTGGACTTGATTCATGGCCTTGGGTCCTGTATTTGAACTTTGGTTCAAATTATATACATGGACAAAATACGCAGATAATTAATTATTGTGTGCAATGCTGTTTTTGATTTTCTAAAAATACTTAAAATACTGCTAAAAATTATGGAAAAATAGTTTTTAGATACTATGTTAAGTTAGCTAATTTAGTATGATTTTTGTAGTATTTAATTTACTGTTTTGCCACTAGTTTGGCATATGAAACCAAAACTCATTTTCTGTATACGTAGGAAAACTGATTTTTTATAAAATATTTGTACTAGTTAATAAATTCCAGAAAAATTATAATAAATTTCTATGATTAACAAGGATCACTTTGGTACTTTACTTTAAGAAAAACTAGGCTTTTTGTCTACTTCAAAAATTGTTAGAACACAATGGACTTTTGATTTATTTATTGATTAATTACGACTTGTAGTTTTTTGTGTTATTTTGAGTTTTAGCCGTGTTGAACCCCACCCTTCACTAGTGTAAAGACCCTAGAAAGTTAGTTAAAGTAGTGTGTCACCCCACATTGGTCTCCTATGCCAAAATTATCATTTTGGCTAGGTGCCCAATCACAAGTCGTGTTTCACCAATTAGTGTCCTAGTGTTATAGCTTAGTGTAAAAACTAAGTTATTATATTTACTTCTACAGCGACGAGTTATCGGACATCCATAGCACTGTTATCGCAGCTTGTTTTGTTTTGCTTTGCTAGAGGCAAGTACTTTCTATGAACTTTACATACTGCTATAACAATAAACTGTGATTTACCAACCATGTTAAATGCTGATCCTTGGGGTAGCAAGTTAGAACTTTACATGTTGTATTACTTTCAGTCTCTACCATGTTTATACCGTATCTCATATCTCTCACATGTTTAAATAACGGGTTAAGGGAAAACTATTAGTATTGTACGTGAACATGACCCCCTTCTCCGTATGTATTTACCGCGCTCGGTGACATTTTATATGTGACCTTGCCGTATGTTCTGATCCCGCGTTTGTGTATGGATATACACCGATGCCGTTCGTGCACGTATGTGCACACCAGAAAAACTTGATATGTGCCGCTGTACATCCTATACACCTATTGACCGATTCACGTACATGCTACGGTTTTAAACTTTTAAACTACATGTTGTTAAAAAGAACTGATTAACCCATGATATGCCATGATTCCAGTTTATTACATTCCTGTTCATGCTTCGTATATTTAGTTTGCTAGAATCAGTACTTGCTCCCGTCCTGACAGGATAACGTTGTAGGTATCCTTACTGAGGAGGAGTTACTCTATGACACATACTATGGAGATACTGCCGAGGACCCGGCTCTGCTTTACGAGGATGTTCCTGCAGGGAATCTTGCCTAGTTGTCTTTTGTTTACTTAGACTTTTGAGAGTAGACATGTATTAGACTATATCTTTTGTAACTGGACATGTATCCAGTTTTACTTTACAGTTCACTTGTACTTGGACATTTCACTATATACGACGACTTTTGTGTTTGGAGCATTTATGATTCTTCTTCACTTATAGAACTGTTAGCACATTTTAGTCTTATCCTGTTGTCTTTAGAACAGCTTACTACGTTTTATCTCAACGTAGGCTGGGGCATGACTCGGCCTGGCCCAACAATTTGGGTAGCGGGTCGTGACATGTTTTTAGTGGTGGCCCATGCAGGTCCTGACTAAACTGTTTGGTTACGTTATTGTACCAAGCATGCCTGCAATTAGGAACTTAAGGTAATTAGACAATATTAGAAAAGACGCTTAGAACACTTAGAGGAATGCTAGGATTGCAACATAGGAAATACATCACATGTTTACTATTATAATTAGATTTTCTTGCATATGATTACTTACTTTAAATAAATCCTTATAAGTCTTTTTATGTGTAATTTAGATGGTGCTTACTCGTTCATCCCAGTATGTTACCCCCGAGAATGGGGCCCTCCATATCCAGTCAGCTGACCAGTTGACTGATACACCTTCACCTACCACATTCCCTCACTCCACAGACCCAGATACCACCTTCCACATCCCAGGCCCGGCAGGACCCGATACTTCTACCACCCCCTATCACTATAGCCACCCAGGCTTCCGTCACACTCGACGGGACCCAGCTGCTCACACTGATCCAGGGGTTCCTAACAACCCATCAGGAGCAGACTACCCTACTCCGCCAGAGTATGGAGCGTTCTGAGGGACGTCCCGTGGTCCCACCACATGTAGAACCACGGCAGAGAGCGGGGACGATCAAGGACTTCATGGGTCTGAATCCCAAGGAGTTCTCAGGGACTGAGGGCATAGTAGTAGCTGATGACTGGCTAGATTCGGTAGAAAGGAAGCTTCTGGGAGTTAGGATGCCGGATGACCTCCAGGTCGAGGCAGCGGGATTTCTGCTGATAGACTTAGCAGGAGTCTGGTTCCGGAATGAGCCGTTGTTCGCGAGAGGTAGAGCCACTTGGGACCAGTTCAAGACCCAGTTCAAGAAGAAATTCTTCTCGACCACGGCTAGAGTAGCCATGGGGCTACGATTCCAGAACATCCAGCAGGGGAACCGTTCTGTTGATGACTATGCAGCAGAGTTTAGTTGCCTGAGCCGTTTTGCTCCTAGTCTGGTTGCAGATCCAGAGGAGATGACCCGTAGATTTGCCATGGTCTAGTTCCAGACATTGGCATCCTTATAGTGGCGAACGGTACGACTGACTACTACCAGAGCCTAGAGTTGGCCCGGAGCATCGCGGAGCGTCTTCTGTCATACAAGAGGCCGACTTCTGTACATCATGAGGGACCGTCCAAGCGTCAGGCTTTCTAGCAGAGAGCACCGACGCCGCCCCAGCAGACTTACCGTCCCTCTACATCACATCACTCGACCCCGCCAGTTAGAGCCCCGGGACCCCGGCAGCAGCAGCACCAGAAGGGAGCTTTGTGTGTATACTGCAAGAGACCAGGCCACGACTCTTTCGTCTGCAGGAAGAGGTTGGGTCAGTGTTTAGCTTGTGGGTCTGCCACCCATCAGCTTCGAGAGTGCCCAGTAGCGAAGACTAGAGGACCGCTTCCGACTCAGCAGCAGAGGTTTGGGCAACATCTGCAGTAGCAAAAGGGACCTCAGGGGAAGGTTTATAGTCTAGCCATTGAGCCGGAGCCGGAGCAGGTTTCGGAGCCGGATTACTTAGTTGACGTCATTACAGGTCATGTTTATTTGCATACTTTTCTAGCTCTATGTTTGTTTGATTCTGGTGCATCTCATAGCTTCCTATCATTAGAGTTTATGCAAGAACATCACTTAGTATCTACACCTACTGCGGAGATTAGTAGAGTAATGACGGAAGGAGGACCAGTGCCTATTAGAGCTAGCTATAGATGCTCTATTATGATAGCCGGGAGAGAGTTTGAGGGGCGATTCTTTGTGATGCCACTCCCCGGTTATGATATCATATTGGGGATGGACTGGCTTAACTATGCCCATGCATCTATAGATTGCCATGAGGGTAGTATTTTGTTCAGTCCCCCAGGCACAACACTATTCAGTGTCAGGAGGACAGGGCCGGAGATCAGCCTAGAGCCGAACTGTTGTGCGACAGTCGGGGACGCAGCACCGCCACACCCTATCATTAGGGAGTTTATGGATGTATTCCCAGAGGATCTTCCAGGACTTCCGCCTGACAGAGATGTGGAGTTCACTATAGATTTAGTACCGGGTTCATCACCAGTATCCCGGGCTTGCTATAGAGTGAATCCCAAGGAGGCCATAGAGATGAAAGAGCAGATTGATGACCTGTTGAAAAAGGGTTTCATTCGATCCAGTGCTTCTCCATGGGGAGCGCCAGTGCTCTTTGTGCCTAAAAAGGATGGTACAGTCCGGTTATGTATTGACTACCGGGCCTTGAATGCCATCACCATCAAGAACAAATATCCTCTGCCCAGGATAGATGATTTGTTCGACCAGTTGAGCGGGGCGAAGGTGTTTTCCAGGATAGACTTGAGATCCGGGTACCACCAGGTGAAGGTTAGGCCAGCAGACATCCAGAAGACGACGTTCAACACGAAGTACGGGCAGTACGAGTTTCTGGTGATGCCATTTGGTCTCACAAATGCGCCAGCTGTCTTTATGAACTTGATGAATAAGATATTTCACCAGTATCTGGATAAGTTTGTCGTAGTGTTTATCGACGACATCCTGATATACTCGAAGACGCCGAAGGAGCATGCAGAGCACTTGCGGATAGTTTTGGGGATTCTGAGGCAGGAGAGATTGCCGAAGTGTGAGTTCTTTTTAGACCGAGTGGAGTTTCTCGACCATGTAGTCACTGGAGATGGAATCTCGGTGGATCCCAAGAAGATTGCTGCAGTTGAGACATGGAAGGCTCCGACGTCAGTTTCAGAGATCAGGAGCTTTCTGGGTTTAGCAGGCTATTATAGAAAGTTCGTCCAGGACTTTGCTAGGATAGCTGAACCCATGACAAAGCTGACGCGGAAGGACGCAGAGTATATTTGGTCAGAGGACTGCCAGACAGTATTTGAGGAGCTGAAGAGGAGGCTGACGACCGCTCCAGTTCTGACTTTACCTTCAGGTTCTGGAGGTTTCACCATATAAAGTGATGCTTCTGGGAATGGGCTAGGATGTGTCCTACTGCAGCATGGGAAAGTGATTGCTTATGCATCTAGGCAATTGCGGACTCATGAGAGGAATTATCCTATCCATGACCTAGAGTTAGCTGCGATGATCTTTGGACTCAAGTTATGGAAACATTACTTATACGGAGAGCGTGTGGAAATCTTTACTGACCACAAAAGCTTGAAGTATGTGTTCACGCAGAAAGAGCTGAACATGAGGCAAAGGCGATGGTTGGAGTTGATGAAGGACTTCGACATCGATTTACAGTATCACCCCAGGAAGGCAAATGTGGTGGCAGATGCGCTGAGCAGGCATCCGATGGCATGGTACCTGATGATTGATCGACATTTGCGGGAGGATCTAGAGAAGCTCGGTATCGAGCTAGTTCGGCCAGGATCAGTGATACAGATGATGGCGCTTGACATTCAGTCAGGTTTGATGGAGCAGATCCGGGAGGCACAATCTACAGATGAGAGCCTTCGCAGACTTCGACCCCAGGAGTTAGGTGGATTACTGGATGACTTCACTATAGCAGATGATGGATCCCTGAGGCATGGCAGCCGATTGTGCGTGCCGAAGGGAGAGCTAGTAGAGGCAGTTTTGCAGGAGGCACACCGATCGAGATATTCTATTCACCCTGGTGCTAACAAGATGTACCGTGACTTGCAGGAACATCTTTGGTGGCACGGGATGAAGAGGGATGTATTGTGTTTTATCTTGAGATGTCTAGTCTGCCAGCAGGTCAAGGCGGAGCGCCAGAGGCCAGCTGGTTTGTTGCAGCCGTTACCCATTCCTGAGTGGAAGTGGGAACATATTACGATGGACTTCGTTTCAGGGCTTCCTCGTTCCCAAGGAGGGAAGGATGCCATCTGGGTCATCGTAGACAGGCTGACGAAGTGTGCGCACTTCATACCCTTCAAGGTGGGGCTTTCCACCGAGAAGTTGGCGGAGCTATACATGCAGCAGATAGTTCGCCTACACGGAGTGCCGGTGAGCATCGTGTCAGACAGAGATAGCAGATTCACATCCCACTACTGGAGGAGCTTGCAGGAGGAGTTGGGCAGTAGGCTCAAGTTCAGTACGGCGTACCACCCGTAGACAGATGGGCAGTCCGAGAGGACGATACAGACACTGGAGGATATGCTGAGGACCTGCGTGCTGGACTTCGGAGGATCATGGGAGAGCCATCTGCACTTGGTAGAGTTTTCATACAACAACAGCTACCAGGCCAGTATTGGTATGTCTCCTTTTGAGGCGCTTTATGGACGACGATGCCGCACACCGCTCTTTTGGGATGATGTCGGAGACAGAGTTATGCTTGGGCCAGAGATGATCACGGATGCAGCAGAGAAAGTCGGGATGATCAGAGATAGGCTCAGAGTAGCTCAGGATAGACAGAAACACTGGGCTGATGCTAGTCGCAGGCCGATGGAGTTCGCAGACGGTGATATGGTGCTAGTGAAGATATCACCTACTCGAGGGACGATCCGGTTCGGACGAGGAGGGAAGCTGAGCCCCAGATACATCGGGCCATTCGAGGTGCTTGGCAGGATCGGAGAGGTAGCTTACAGGGTTGCACTTCCACCCAACCTAACAGGAGTTCACGATGTCTTTCACGTATCTCAGCTGAGGAGATATGTTCCAGACCCCAGTCATGTGCTAGATCATTCGGAGTTGGAGGTCGGACCGAGCCTTACAGTTTCTGAGCAGCCAGTAGAGATATTAGACAGGAGAGAGAAGAGGCTGAGGAACAAGGTTATACCCCTAGTACGAGTAGCTTGGAGCCGTCACTCCCCAGGTGAATCTACTTGGGAGAGGGAGTCGGACATGAGGGAGAGATACCCTTACTTGTTCGATCCAACCGCTGCGAGGGAACCACCCGTTCTCGCTTGATACCTTAGAGGTTAGTTTCGATCGCAGCCTTAGTCATTTTGTTGCATTGCTTGTTATGTTAAAATGTTGTCGGGTCTTCAATCCTTGTGAATTTCGAGGACGAAATTTTTTCAAGGATGAAAGACTTGTCAGCCCCTATTTTTCAATTTTAGTTAAATTGGTGTTAATTAATTTTTAATGTTAATTTTAGCCTTAAAATAATTATTAGGAATTTTTAGAAATTTTTCTAGAATTTTTAAATGATTTTAAATGAGTTTTAAAATACAAAAATATTGATTTATAATTTTCTAAAATGTTTTAATATCAATTTGCAATTATTAGAATTGTTTTAATACTGTTTTGTAATTATTTAAATTATTTTTATAAGTTTGTAATTAGGAATTTATTTTTAATTGAGGAATGCAAATATTATTTTGTAATTGCTCACTATTAATACTTTTGTGCAAATCCTGAAACCTAAAGGACCTAAGTGCAAAACTACCTAACCCCCCCCCGACCGAACTCTCTCTCTCCTCTGCCTCTCACCCACTCGCATTGACCCCCCCGGCTGCCCCGACCGACACAACCGCCCTGCCCCCGCCAAATCCGACTGCCCGACCGCCTCGATTCTTCCCTATTTAAACCCCAGCAACCCCCCCGACCTAGCTACCACATCCCCGACCACCGACGACCGCCACAGCCCCCGTTCTTCCACAAAACCCTAAACCCTAACCCTACTCCGATGAGCTTCGCTCCGCCCCACCAACGACCCTCACCGCCAACCACCGCCAACCACCGCCGTCGACAAGTTCGCCTCGACGAGCTGAAGGCAGCGCCAATCGAGCGCCGCCGCCCCGACGCCGTCTCTGCCGTCGAGCTCTCGAAAACCCCCCCGATCAATCGGACACGCAGGTAACAGTTACGAGACTGTGTCGTGCGTGTCTCGTACACGTGTATGTGGTTCGCCGTGTCCTGGTGAACATTTTGATAGAACTGGACATGCGAGATTAAACTCGTGCGTGTCGTGCAGGCCTAGGACACGAGGATACCTGTGTCCCTAACTGTCAGGACACAGGGTTGTTTTATTATTTTTTTATATAATAATTAAACCGATACTAAATAAAATAAACAGAACCTATACTCTAACAAAGCTAACGGGCTGACCCCCTGGCCAGCCCGACTCGGCCTAAAACCCCCCCCGCTGTGTTGGCTTAGGTTCGAGCCCCCCTCTTCTTTTTGTTTCCTTTTTCTTTTTCTTTTCTGTTTCCTTTTTCTTTTCTTTTTCTGTTTTCTTTTTTCTTTTTCTTTTTTCTGTTTTATATATATTTATATATATATATATGTATATATATATATTAGTATATATATATGTATATACTGTATTTTGACAGTATTTTATATATATATGTATATATTTTATAGTTAGTAAGTTTCATGTATATATATTTGTATATATATAAATATATGTATTACATACTACTTTATATATATAAACTATTTTTTATATATATATATATATTTCACTTTAGTATTTTATAAATATATATATATGTATGTATGTATATATATGTATATATATATTTTCATATATATATTATTATACACTTTATAATTTAATGTCTCCTTATATATATATACATATTTGTATATATATATATATATATATATATATATATATATATATATATATATATATATATATATATATATATATATATATATATATATATACTTTATAAATTAAGTATTTTCCTTATTCATAGATATATGTACCTTTTTCATGTGTAGGTATATAATTATTTTGTATAACTTTACCATATTAAAATAATAATATTTATTTGGCACTATTACCAAATTGTATTTTTAGTGTATTTAAATTACTGCAACCATTTGGTGTCCAAGCCTAGCATGGGTATTTGGGCCCAAATGTGTTTTCACACATTCAAGACCTGTACAAGTCATACTGGACTTGATTCATGGCCTTGTGTCCTGTATTTGAACTTTGGTTCAAATTATATACATGGACAAAATACGCAGATAATTAATTATTGTGTGCAATGCTGTTTTTGATTTTCTAAAAATACTTAAAGTACTGCTAAAAATTATGGAAAAATAGTTTTTAGATACTATGTTAAGTTAGCTAATTAGTATGATTTTTGTAGTATTTAATTTACTGTTTTGCCACTAGTTTGGCATATGAAACCAAAACTCATTTTCTGTATACTTAGGAAAACTGATTTTTTATAAAATATTTGTACTAGTTAATAAATTCCAGAAAAATTATAATAAATTTCTATGATTAACAAGGATCATTTTGGTACTTTACTTTAAGAAAAACTAGGCTTTTTGTCTACTTCAAAAATTGTTAGAACACAATGGGCTTTTAATTTATTTATTGATTAATTACGACTTGTAGCTTTTTGTGTTATTTTGAGTTTTAGCCGTGTTGAACCCCACCCCTCACTAGTGTAAAGACCCTAGAAAGTTAGTTAAAGTAGTGTGTCACCCCACATTGGTCTCCTATGCCAAAATCATCATTTTGGCTAGGTGCCCAATCACAAGTCGTATTTCACCAATTAGTGTCCTAGTGTTATAGCTTAGTGTAAAAACTAAGTTATTGTATTTACTTCTACAGCGACGAGTTACCGGACATCCATAGCACTGTTATCGCAGCTTGTTTTGTTTTGCTTTGCTAGAGGCAAGTACTTTCTACGAACTTTACATACTGCTATAACAATAAACTGTGATTTACCAACCATGTTAAATGCTGATCCTTGGGGTAGCAAGTTAGAACTTTACATGTTGTATTACTTTCAGTCTCTACCATGTTTATACCGTATCTCATATCTCTCACATGTTTAAATAACGGGTTAAGGGAAAACTGTTAGTATTGTACGTGAACATGACCTCCTTCTCCGTATGTATTTACCGCGCTCGATGACATTTTATATGTGACCTTGCCGTATGTTCTGATCCTGCGTTTGTGTATGGATATACACCGATGCCGTTCGTGCACGTATGTGCACACCAGAAAAACTTGATATGTGCCGCTGTACATCCTATACACCTATTGACCGATTCACGTACATGCTACGGTTTTAAACTTTTAAACTACATGTTGTTAAAAAGAACTGATTAACCCATGATATGCCATGATTCTAGTTTATTACATTCCTGTTCATGCTTCGTATATTTAGTTTGCTAGAATCAGTACTTGCTCCCGTCCTGACAGGATAACGTTGTAGGTATCCTTACTGAGGAGGTGTTACTCTGTGACACATACTATGGAGATACTGTCGAGGACCCGGCTCTGCTTTACGAGGATGTTCCTGCAGGGAACCTTGCCTAGTTGTCTTTTGTTTACTTAGACTTTTGAGAGTAGACATGTATTAGACTATATCTTTTGTAACTGGACATGTATCCAGTTTTACTTTACAGTTCACTTGTACTTGGACATTTCACTATATACGACGACTTTTGTGTTTGGAGCATTTATGATTCTTCTTCACTTATAGAACTGTTAGCACATTTTAGTCTTATCCTGTTGTCTTTAGAACTGCTTACTACGTTTTATCTCAACGTAGGCTGGGGCATGACTCGGCCTGGCCCAACAATTTGGGTAGCGGGTCGTGACACAGGCACACTGCCATATGAAGAATATGTGCCTACAACCGAGGAACTAAATTTTCTGTCGGAGAAGAATCCGGAGATGGTGCATCTGTTTGAAGAGATGATGTGCCATTTCGGCACATGCACTCTGTATTATAAAAGTGCTAAAGAGGAAGCCGGCTGCCACATCCAGAAGTGGATGTCTTATCTTTTCATGAATCGTGAGAAAGATGAGAAGAAGATAAATGAGAAGAGAAGGTATCAAATTAACTCCTTCAAGCCCCTCTCTGAGAGTGAAATCACCAATCTACTAGAGAAGTATGACTGTAAAGATTTCACAATCAATGAAGACTGGTATGAGTTTAAAGCCGGAACCACCTTTAGAACATATGTGAGACAGAGTGGAAAACCTTTGTCAAAGAACGGTCATTTAGCCGGATTCCTCTCTCTCTGGCTAAGAAGATTTGTTGTTCCTGGCTCCAGCTCTCTGGATAGAATACATAGAGGCGTTGTTTTTGCAGCAGTGCGCCTTATGTACGGCTATAAGACAGACTTATTATCAGCGATGACTTGCAGGCTGAACGCAGGTCTTCAAAATTTTGTAACCAATATGCTGTCTAATCAAAAAAAGATGACCGATGAATTCCCAAGAATAGAGATGCCCTATACTTATTTGTATGGTTGGCTTCTTCTCCATCATGACGGTCTGATACCTCCGGGAGCAGGAGGGAGCGGCAGCCTCTTTTTAGAGAAGTACGCCGGAGAAACTTTCTGGAAGGTTCACACTCTTCCAGAATGCAAAAATGTTTTGAACATCACATTGGTCGATTCAATGCGCTCCTCCGCCATTGGGTTATGAGAGCATGTCTCTGAACATAATAGACGGAGAAAAAGGGCACAGGCTAGATGACGTTGCTTTTCAATGGCTGCAGCGGATTCGGCCATCTCACCTGGTATATCGTCATGAAGAAATGACGTACATAGAACCATATCTACCGAGCCGATTTGCTCGGCAATTCGGGTATGACAAACTTCATGTTGGGAATGCCACCACCTGCCTTTCTGCTCGTGGAGGACTAATTGATGGAGCTCGGGCATGGAGATACTTCACGGCTAGAGATACAAAAGTTGAATTCTCTATGCCGAATCCTCTATCCAGGACGGGGACGAAAATGCTCTATACATACGCCCGCTTCTATGTTTCATCGAGCACTTTCATGCCGAGTTTTCATTTGAAGACTTTTGTTGCAGAAGACGACCCAGCTCCATCAAAGAGGTCAAAGAAGAAGATTGTTATTCAACAATTTACTCCGGAACCTGAAGATGAGACTACGGAAGTTGAACCCTTATATGAATTATCTCTGGAGCAAAACTTTCCTGATGAAGTTCTTCCTCCAATATTCGTGTCCATCTCTAAGAGGAAACAAAGTGATGAATCTGAGACAGTCTCTAAAAAGAGTACTAAGTCTCAGACTTCCAAGAAGAAAGGAGTTTTAATAACTGCCACCTCATCTCTAGGTGGCATCCCAGTTGATGAAGACGATGCTGCCGACAAAGATGAAGATACAGATGAAGACGATGCTCCTTTGATAAAAAGGAGATCGAGAGGCAGATATGTCAAGAAGACTGTCAGAAAGATGAAGGGCAATGAACTCCTGGAAACTATTATGAGTGGAGGGATCTTGCCAGAGATCGATGAAGCGGTTTCCACGGGGAGAACAGAATCTGATCATGTTCACCTTCCAGCAACTTCAGCTGAACCGACTGAGGTAGAGTCGACTGTCCCGACGACAAGTGGAGTAGCTGCTGAACCTTCAGAGATGTGGATTATCCCTTTTGAGCACGGGAAAGAGGGTGTCATCCAGGCATTAGATGATCAAATTGAATATTCAGAAGAAGAACCAGCTCCCGGGGCAGAAGTTAGGGAACAACCGGAAGTTCCATCTTTTCAACCTAATCAAATTGAAGAAACTCAGGTTGGAGAAAACATTTCTTCGGCCAGAGGCGATGAAGACGTGCCAACGTCTGAACTATCAGCTGCTGATGAGTTATTGAAGAATGTTTGTAAAGACATCATTCTTCAAACTAACATTCCAGAAGAGACTGAACCTGTAGTCAATACCGAGTCCATGGAAATTAAAACTCAAGAACCTGAGCTCGCTATTGTTACTGTTCCTGAGATTCATCCATCTCAAGAAATGGATGTTGATGTGAATATAATGGATTCTGGATCAGAGACCCATCCTAAAGCTGGGGATCCAAGAGAGTCTGAAGAAGAACACTCTGAGAAAGAGGAAGAGGCTGAAGAGGAAGAGGATTGGTATCCTGAGACTTCCACTCATTATGATGAAGATAAAATCAGAGGAAATAGAATGGAACTCAGTTCTGAACCTGCTCAATCTCCTGATAATGCTCCAGCACTCAGTAATTCTGGAGCTGGTAGTAGACACATAAAGCAGGTGTCAGACACCATTATGGATCGACTGCGAGAGGATGCGAGACTTCCTCAACATATAGAATATGAACCTCAGCCTGGTAGAATTTTATTTCAAATTTTGTTTCTACTGTTTCTTTTTCTTTATATGCTGATTATTTTTCCTTTGACTAGTAGGAACTGCTGCAGCAATGAGCTCAACTCATGCTCCACTTATCCAGCCTGATGTTGATGAAAGAAGCTCGCATTTGCCAACTTCTCTAGCGGCACATACTTTAATTCCCAGGACAGAGAACGTACAAGCTTCTTCTTCAATAATGACAGCAACTCCTGGGTTTGAGACGGGATTAGCAAGGACTCTGGGGATGTATTCAGATATCATCTATTCATATCTGGATACGTACTCCAGGCGTTTCTTGAAAGACGAAACTATGCCCTTCTCTGAGCTCCGAACGGTGGTCAATTTTCCGCTCCTAGCACTGCGACATGCTGGCTGCGAAACTCAATGTATCTTCTTTGAACATCTCCTGGATGAATTGGAGACAACTATCCAAAGATACTGGGAGATTAAAAAGGAAGATGTTAAATCTTTGACTGTGGCTGAAATCGCTCAAATGGAACATGAAGCCCAAGCTCAGCAAGCTGCTTTAGAAGAATTTCTTGCTTCTTCATCTGAGAAGTTAGTAGAAAAGGGTGAAAAAATATTAGCTACTCGTCAGAGAGTAGAACTTCTGGAGAAGGATGAAATATCAAAAGCTGAAGAGCTCAAGAAGTTGAAAGAGGAGCTGGCTCATCTTCAGGAGCGAATTGCCTTCATGGAAAAGGAGCAGGCTGAGGTCGTCACTGCTCGTATATCTGAAGCTGTACGCTATCAAGCTCTTCAACAAGAACGAGAGCAGATGCAGGCAGAGCAAATTAAAGAAGTTAATCGTCGCCAATCTGCTATTATCACTTTTGATGAACAAATTGTCGCAGTCGAAGCAGCAGAAAGAGTTCGCAAAGCTCATGATGAGAAAATGAGTACTGTACTTTATCGTATTAAGGAGCTAATAACTCCTAATAAATAGATCTTTTACATTTTCACTTGTAATCAATATTTTGATGTTGAATGAAGACAAATGAGAACTTTTGATCTGATTTTTGACTTTGTTGTTTTGATAATGATGTATTCATAGAAAATATGTTCAGAGGTAAATAATACATGACACATTTCAATAGAATAAAATATACAAATGAACTTTGTAATTCTATCAGATGATATTAAACCAGAGATGATCTTAGTTTAATACTGATTAAAAAAAATAGAATTCAGACATAAAAATATCTTTGAACTCAATTTTTCATGATCTTTGGACTCGAGAATCAAAAGACTAGATATCATTTTCATAAATATGATACTGAGATAGAAAATTCAGAGGTAATATGGACGTAATTTTCTAGATATCAAATTTGCTAAGAAAATGATACAAAATAGAATATCTATTTCCACTGGGGATAAAAGATATCGAAACGATTCTTGTAAAGAACAATGACTTTGGTATTTTTACTAGCTGGGGAATGATAGGAGAACAATCTTGACAGATAAAATATTACACATAATATTTCTTCAAGAATTTGCCATTAATGGGCATCATAGTGACTTTACCATCCATAGTGGTAAGCTGATATGCCCCATTAGAAAAGACTTTATTCACAATGAATGGCCTTCCCATTTTGCATCGAACTTGCCTTTACTCATGTGCGTCATAGTCATCGGACGTCTGACTGCCAGAACAAGTTCCCCTTTTTGATATGCTCGAACTCTGACTTTCTTGTTAAAAGCTCTTGAGATTCTAGCTTGATAGAATTCGATATTCTGTTGAGCATATAACCGCTTTTCATCTAGAGCTTCTAATTCCTGAAGTCGAAGACGATCATTATTCTCGGTGGTAAGTTCATTAGCGATTGCTATCCTTAAAGAAGGAATTTGAATCTCTAATGGGAGAACAGCTTCGCATCCATACACCAAAGAGAAAGGTGTACATCTAGTAGCAGTACGAACTGTAGTGCGGTAAGCCCACAAACATTCACCAAGTTTCTCACTCCAATTACGTTTGTTAGTAGAAACAAACTTCTTTAAGAGTTTGATGATGGTCTTGTTGAAAGCTTCTGCTAATCCGTTAGCTGCCGGATTATATACGGTAGAAGCCACATTGTTGATCCGATGATCGTCACAGAATCGAGTAAATTTCTGGCTGACGAATTGTGGTCCATTATCATAAATAATGCATCGGGGAACACCAAATCTGTAGATGACATGATGCTTGATAAAGTTGATGACGTTAGAAGTCTTGACTTCAGATAAAGGAATAGCTTCAGCCCATTTGGAGAAATAATCGGTTATTGCGAGAATAAATCGATGACCTTTTGATGACGGCGGATTGATCGGGCCAATAATGTCCATGCCCCAAGCTTCGAAGGGCCATGATGCTGCTGTTGGGTGTAGAAATTCTGAGGGTTGATGAATAAAATCCGCATGGATTTGACAAGCTTTATACTTCCTTGCATATTCGATGGCATCTGATACCATAGTAGGCCAATAATAACCCATGCGTCGAATACGGTCTTGAAGTTTAGGTCCAGGCTGATGTGCTCCACAAATTCCATCATGTGCTTCGCGGATAATTTGTTGGGCCTCATCACCAGCAATACATCGAAGAAGTAAACCATCATAAGCTCGACGATATAAAGTTTTTGTAGTATGATTGTAATAGAATCTGAGTGATCGTCGTCTGATAGATGCTGCCTCACTCTGATTATCTGGAAGGATATCATACAATACAAAATCTAAGAAAGGAAGTCTCCAATCTTTATTAGTATTCTGAGTCTCAGCTGAATTACTGAAGATGAATTCCATACTAGAATCAGATGAAGTTGAAGATGATTTACGACTTAATCCAAATCCTCTTGTTGTATTGACATCGTGAGATGTTGATTCTTCAATATCAACTGGAAGTCCTAGAGTTAGATTGTTTTCGAGATAAAATAATTCTCGATTGTAAACAACAATCATTTGTTGACGTTTAACCGGAATAGCTAACACTGCTGCAAGATTAACAAGAGCATCAGCTTCTGTGTTACATGCTCGCCTAACATGCTCGATGAAGAATCCTTCAAATGAAGAAGCCATAGATATAGCCAATCTATGATAAGGAACCAGATCTTGATGGCGAACCTCATAAGTACCCCTTATCTGATTAACGATGAGTTTAGAATCTCCATACGCTTCCAAATGTTGAATATTCAAATGTTTAGCGAGTTGAAGACCAATAAGCAATGCATTGTACTCAGCTACATTGTTTGAACATGGTTGGTCGAGAGAATAAGCTCTTTGGATAGCAAGACCTTCTGGCGATACAAGAACGATTCAAACCCCAGCGACAATGTCACCATTAGGACCTATTCTTGAAGCTCCGTCAAAGAATAGACGCCAAGTAGGATCTTCTTCAGTAATTTGGTTTGAATCTAGGACTTCATCTGGGATTTCATCATAGAGTTTTGAATTTTCTGGAATTGAATGAGCAGCCAGAAAATCAGCTAAAGCTTGTCCTTTGACCGATTTCTGAGGGATATAGTGCATATTATACTGAGCAAGTAAAATTCCCCAGTTAGCCAATCGAGAATTTAAAACACTTGGTTTCTTCATCATGACTCGTATAGGATTGATCCTGGAAATGACATGAATGGTCTGGCCAATGATATAATGTCGTGTCTTTTGGACAGCGAACATAAGGGCTAGACATTTTTTTTCGACTGGTGAATATCGAGGTTCAGCTCCGGTCATGGTACGACTGAGATAGTAAATGGCTTGTTCATGACCATTTTTATTCTTTTGAGCAAGCAGCGCACCCAATGAATGACTCGTTGCTCGGGTATATAGAAGGAACGGTATTTCTGAAATAGAAGGTACCAATACTGGGAGGTTCATCAGATATTGTTTTATGTCATCAAATGCTTTCTGACATTCGTTAGTCCAGACGAAAGAAATACCTTTCTTCATAAGTTTGTTGAATGGTCTGCAGCGTCCTGAAAGGTTAGAGATGAATCTCCTGATATAAGCGATCCTTCCTTGAAATCCTCGTAGCTCTTTTAAGGTGCGTGGAGGACGCATCTCTTGGATGGCTTTGATCTTCTCGGGATCTACGTGTATACCTTTCGAGGTAATGACAAAGCCGAGAAATTTGCCACTAGAGACGCCTAAGAAGGACTTAGTAGGGTTCATCCGTAATTGATGCCGACGCATTAGATCAAATATAGTTTTCAAATCTTGGATGTGATCCTCTTTTTGTCGACTTTTGACTGCAATATCATCAACGTAGCATTTGACTGTTTTCCGCAAATGATCACGGAATATAGTGCTCATAGCTCGTTGATAGGTTGCTCCTGCATTCTTGAGACCAAATGGCATCCCTGTATAACAGTATGTACCGATCGGCGTTCTGAAGGAAGTGTGTTTCTCGTCATCTGGAAACATTTTAATTTGATTGTATCCAGAATACCCGTCCATGAACGACATCCGTTCAAAACCACAAGTATTATCGATCATAACATCAGTAATTGGTAGGGGAAACTCATCTTTAGGATATGCCGTATTGAGATCACGATAGTCTATGCATACTCTGATCTTGCCAGTCTTTTTAAGGACATGAACTATATTAGCCACCCAATCAGGGTGTTGTTCCTCTCTAATAAACCCAGAAGCCATGAGTTTGTTAACTTCGGCTTCAATTGCATCCATAATGTCTGGACGAAATCGTCGCTGTTGTTGCTTGACCGGTTTAGCATTTGGCATGATATTGAGTTTGTGAGTTGCTATCTGTGGATCAAGTCCTGGCATATCTTCATAGCTCCAAGCGAAGACATCGATGTATTCGCGAATAAGTTTAATCATGTCTTGCTTATCATTTTCTGAAAGACTTTCACTAATAAATATTGGTTTGGGGGATCCCTCTTCACCAACATCTATTTGAACGAGTTTATCTTCAGTTGGAGGTTCTCTTTGCTCGAATCTAAACTCCCATTGATTATCTAGCCTTTGGGCCCATTGTTCTAATTCGGATGAGATTTCAAATTCGTCTTCGTCATCTTCTTCAGGACCATCAACGGAAACTATGTTGGAAGACAAAATGTTACGGTGGAAATCACCAATACTTGTATCAGAATCCCAAGAAGAGGTACTAGAAGAATCAGATCTTTTATCTTCGTCAGATTTAGGATCTTCATGGATGATATTGATAAAGGGAGTAGGAGCAATATAACCCAATCCGCATTTCGTCCTTCCATATTTTAGAGAAGGAATCCGAACAGGCATTTTTCTTCCTTTCCCATTACTGAGGCCAGTTCTGAAGTCATAGCCCATATTTTTTATAATATCTTTAGATTGCTGGCTGTAACGACGCAACTGTAATCTTCCAGAATCATCATTTCTATCATCATCTTCAAGGTTGATAGGGTTTTTTGGTCCTTTGTAAAAGAATATTGGAGTGTCTTCTGGTTTTCTGCTAGGTACTAGAAAGCATGAACCTTGTACTGATTCTAAGGATACTTCTGTATGAAAAGTTTGTACAACTCCTATGGTTATTGTTTTCAAGTCATCTAACAGATGCAAATAATTATGAACATGATTACAAACATCAATATACTGCAAAGATGGAGACATTTTATTAATTTCAAAAGTAGTAGTATTTACATCAGAAGGAGGTTGAACCTTAGAAATCTTAGCCAAATCAATGACTAAAGGGGGAGAAGAAGAACGAGAAGGAGTTTTGTTTCGATTAAGATCGATCACAAATGGCTCAGAAGAGGTGAGCTCCCTTGAAGCTTGGGATGAAAAAGTAGTTCGCCCACCAACAGGGATTACCAGAGTGCCCTGTTTTGCAGATAAAGATGCCGGAAATGTAGTACGCCCACTGACAGGAATGATCAGTGTGTCTTGGGTAGATGATGGAGGTAATGGAGAGATACGTCCGCTCACTGGAATAATGAAAGGGGCTTCTCCAGAGGGTTTAGGAGACTGTGGCTGAGTAGTTCGACCTTTAACAGGGATTATCAAGGTCTCACTTTGCGGATCTTCTTTTTCCATGGCTTGTACTATTTTTGTATACTCCTCTTTGTACATCCGGGAATCACTGAAATAAGCTTCAACCCCACGGAAAGGATTTAAATCAGCAAATTCCTTTCGTACTTTTCCATCGCTATCAATGTATTTGAAGCACTGATGAAGAGTAGAAGGCACCACATTATTTTCATGAAGGAAGGGTCTTCCCAGGAGAAGATTATAAGATCCCACGATCTCGATCACATAGAAAGTGACTTTGGATCTGAAATCGCCTATTTGAAGTTTCAGAAGAATCTTTCCCAACGGCTCGCTTCGGCTTTGTGTCACGCCCAGTACCGAAATACGGGGACGGACTAGGCTAGCTACTCCATATGACGTACGTAACGTCATACGGCGATCGTGGCTGTCGAGAGACTAGGGGGTACATGCTACAATCAAGTCTCCTATGGTCCCACAGAGTTCTATGTCTCAATCAATTAAGTCAAATCAGCAATTAAATGAACATTAAAGATAAAGCAGTAAGGCGTCCCTGACGCTTCATCAAAATGATCATGAGAGACTATCTTTATAATTTAGCTATCTCAGAGAGTCAGAAGTACAAAATTATACACAGCTGCAGTCTGTTTAATTATAATTATGTACTGACACAAAATATCAAGTAATCCGGCTAACAGGTGCCGGTGGCTAAACGCCGCAAAAGTATAAGCAGGAGTGGTGGAGAAGAAACCCACTCGAGTCCCCGAACCGCCATGCTCCTAGTATGCACCATGGATGTCAGGGAGGAAGATCGTGTCCTCTGGCTCTGCTACGAGATCTGGCCAAACAAAACCAGCGGGGTCAGCCTCGAATAGCAAGTACCGCCAAAGGGGCACAAGAGTTAAGATTAAAAACCCAACTAATAGAATGACTGATAATAGTAATACTTATGCTACTATTATAGGATAGCGCAACATCCTCGAAACCATATGGCACCCTTACAACCAAACAAGGACAAAAGGTGCCGCATGGAGTCGGGACGTGTCGTACTCTATAACTTTCACATAAGTTAAAAAGGTATAAACCATAAAATCTCCTGATCGTGACTTCGGTCGATAGCCTATCGCAGCACAATAACCAACCCAACAATCAAACAAGAACATGGGTTGGATCATGTACCATGATAGACCATGTTCCTCAGTCATTCACAGAAGTAGCACTTCACAACCAGAATAAGTCTTCCGTTCATAACTTCGGTCCACAGCCTGTCATAGTACGATAACCAACCCAACAATCAAATAAGAACATGGGTTAGATCACGTACTACAACAGTTCGCTTCCCTCGGTTATTCGCGGAAGGTAATAGGATACAAGCAAGTCGTTTTCACGGCCAATCAAGTCTACGAGTTTCTAGTGGGACGAGGTTATCCTCGCGTCATGTTATTAGAAAAAATCCTCAGATCGTATCTTTCCAGCAAGGCTAGCCAACCCAGGGGTTCGCGTAGACAGGTGTCATGGAGCACAGGTCCCTCGTGAGGCCACCTTGCCAAGACATGTAATATATAGCAGGAATTAATCGGATACAGTCATCCACTCGTTGTGGATGACACAGTATCCGTGGAGACCAGCCGGCGCGCCAAGACAATATCTCAGGGCGACTGGTGTAACACGATCTCGGGACTCTGCCCTCCCCATGCATCTAGTATATTCAGTTGCCTAGTTTAACCCTAGGTGAAATCTTGGACTCTCATGCTGTGGCCTGCATGATTACCCTCCTAAAGTCGTACTTTAGTACGAGTACCCCAAAGAGGATCCATGTCAATCAGTATATCAACATGTGCTACCCTCCTTAGTGTAATGCATCATTACAAATACGCCACGTGGAGTTACGAGTCATTTGTCGAGCATGAACAAGAACTGGGACATTCAGGTACATGTATCAGGTAGGAACACTTTGTTCTCCGGGGTCACATCAGTGCTCATATCATGCTCGGGACAAAAGGCGTAAGAATATAAAATGGGCATATAATATCTAATAAAATATCAAAAGCATACGCACAACAAGGCAGCGTGGGTGAAAAGTCACGCAAGCTTACACAAGGCAGCGTGCGTAAAAAGTCACGCAGGCTCAAGGAGAGAGCTGCGTGAAAAGTTACGCAGGCTCAAGGGAAAGAGCAGCGTGAAAAGTCACGCAAGCTCAAGGAAGAGTGCTGCGTGAAAAGTCACGCAGACTCAAGGGAAGAGCAGCGTGAAAAGTCACACAAGCTCAAGGGAGAGTGCTGCGTGAAAAGTCACGCAGACTCAAGGGAAGAGCTGTGTGAAAAGTCACGCAGGCTCAAGGGAAAGAGCAGCATGAAAAGTCACGCAGACTCAAGGGAAAGAGCAGCGTGAAAAGTCACGCACGCTGCAGGGAGCAGCGTAGATGAAAAGTCACGCACGCTACGGGAGACACGCTTCCGACAGGAAACATACCTAAGTCTGCGTACGCAGCGCTAAAGAGCGCGCGTAGCTCAGTGTGCGTAAGCTAAGAAGCTCTGCACACTGCTCACTGTCTTCTCCAAACAGCAAGAACACTATAGCAGAACCCAAAACTTCAAAAACAACATAACTTGGTCATCCAAACTCCAAATCCGGATTTCCAAAGTTCCAACTTGGGTGAAATGGAATTCTCTTCCATATGGAAGCATCAAAACCCACAAAACTTCAAAGAAAATAGATCAAAACTAAGAGAATCCGAAAATGATTAAAACTTAGATCTACAAAAATCAAAGCTTCAAAATAGAAATTTTCAAGTTCTAAACTAGTATAGATTGAGGAGAAGAACATGTTTTGGCAAATAGTTTTATAAGAATCATTAACAAAATTATGGATCCTTCTCTTGAGCAAGTTGGTACTTGCCTTGGTTGGTGGAGGAAGTAAATGAGAAGAAGCAAATAAGAGGAGAGAGAAGGAGATGAGTTATTATATAGAATCTTGAACCCATGGGTTCATGATGAACCAAAGGGTTTATGATGAACCATGGGTGAACCAAGAATAGGTTACCCAAATGAGCCAAAACCATAGGCCCAAATGCAGAAAATAAATTAGGAAATAATATTTTGCCGAATATTTTTGGGAAACGCATGAAGAAATACTGCATAATAAATATCATATAAATTCAAGGTAAATACAATTTATCGGTTTACGTATTAAAATACGTATTCCAGGATTGGGGAGTGACATCTCTACCCTTCTTAGAAAAATTCCGTCCTCGGAATTCCAGCCAAGACAGGATAGTGAAATCAGGGCAAGCAAGGCACAATCATATATATAAGTTAACTATTATAGCAGTTATTATCATACATCACAAAGTACAAAATAAGCAGGTGCAGAAAAGCATGGAATCGTGTCAATAAGGTACATAAATATACCTTATTAGTCAAACAAATACGGATAACGAGATCTGATCTCGTCCTCGCGCTCCCAGGTTGACTCTCCCGAAGAGTGATGGTTCCAAGAAACACGGACAAGGCTTATCGTCCGATTCTTGAGTACCTTCTCTCGCCGGTCCAAAATAGATACGGGTTGTTCCTCGTAAGTTAGGTCGGTACCAACGACTAACTCAGAATGATCGAGGACATGACTCGGATCCGGGACATACCCACGTAATTGGGACACATGAAACACATCATGTATGCCAGGTAACGAAGGCGGAAGGGCAAGTCGATAAGCCACATCGCCTACCCGAGCGAGAATCTTGAAAGGACCAACGTATCTTGGACTAAGCTTTCCCCGGGTTCCAAATCTGATGATACCCCGAGTAGACGAAATCCGCAGAAACACTTGGTCGCCAACTCTGAACTCTAGAGGCCTACGATGCTGATCTGTCCAATGACGATGTCAGTCCTGTGCAACTCGAAGGCGCTCTCTGACTAACTTAACTATCTCCACAGTCTGCGTGATCATCTCTGGCCCCAACAACTTTCGTTCTCCGACGTCGTCCCATGCCAAAGGGGACCTGCACTTCCTTCCGTACAATGCTTCGAACGGGGCCATCTGAATGCTAGCCTGATAGCTGTTGTTATAGGAGAACTCCACTAGATGAAGGTGATCCTCCCAAGATCCACCAAAATCCAAGGTACACGCCCATAACATATCTTCCAATGTCTGAATGGTTCTTTCTGATTGCCCGTCAGTTTGTGGATGATAAGCAGTACTGAATCTTAACTTGGTTCCCAAACTTTGGTGCAAGCTCCGCCAAAAATGGGAAGTAAACCGCGTATCCCGATCTGATACTATACTAACTGAAACACCGTGCTGCCTTACTATCTATTTCATGTACATTTCTGCTAGCTGTTCAGTAGTCTGTCCAACTCGGAAAGGAAGGAAATGAGTGACCTTCGTGAGTCAATCTACTATTATCCAGACTGCATTCTTGCCAGCCGGGGATCTAGGTAAACCGGTCACAAAATCCATCGTGATGTGCTCCCATTTCCATTCTGGGATAGGAAGCGGCTGTAGCAACCCTGCTGGTCTCTGCTGCTCGGCTTTCACCTGCTGACATACCAGACACTTGGATACAAATCTTGCTATCTCTCTTTTCATGCCATTCCACCAAAAGAACTGCCTGATATCTCGATACATCTTCGTTCCTCCTGGATGAATGGAGTAAATAGAACTATGAGCTTCGGACATAACTTCTTGCCGAAGGTCTCCACTCGGTACACAGAGTCTGTTTCCAAACCTGAGCGTACCATCTTCATGAATCACTAACTCCTTCCTACGGCCTGATTCACACTCCGACCGCAACTTCTGAATCTGTGGATCTCCTGCTTGTGCTGCCCTTATCCTCTCTACTAAGGTTGACTGAATCTGCATACTGGTCATTCTTTCTATATCCCTTGGCAAAACTACTTCGATTCCCATACTCTGAAGGTCTTCTAGAATATGCTTCTGCGAGGTCAAGATAAAGGCACTGTCTCTCCTACTCAGTGCATCTGCAACTACATTTGCCTTGCCTGGATGATACTGAAGATCTAAATCAAAATCCTTCAGCAGTTCTAACTATCTTCTTTGCCTCATGTTCAAATCTCGCTGCATGAATACGTATTTCAAACTCTTATGATCAGTATAGATCTCTACCCGATCTCCGTATAAATAATGCCTCCACAACTTGAGTGAAAACACCACAGCTGCTAACTCCAAATCGTGAGTCGGGTAATTTTTCTCATGGTCTCGAAGCTGCCGAGACGCATATGCTATCACTTTTCCGTGCTGTATCAATACACATCCAAGACCCTTCCCAGATGCATCACAGTATACTGTAAAGCCTTCCGTTCCTACTGGAAGCGTCAAGATCGGGGCTGAGATCAATCTCTTCTTCAATTCTTTAAATGATGCCTGACAGCTAGCTGACCAAACAAACTCTACGTCCTTGTGCGTCAAACGCGTTAAGGGTGCAGAGATCTTGGCAAAGTCCGCCACGAACCTTCTGTAGTAACCAGCTTATCCTAAGAAACTTCGTACTTTTGCAACCGTTCTCGGAACTGGCCAATGCTCTACGGCCTCAATCTTCTTCGGATCCACTGACACTCCTGCCCCAGAAATTACATGCCCCAGGAATGAAATATGATCTAACCAGAATTCACACTTGTCGAGCTTCGCATAAAGTTGATGCTCCCTCAATGTCTGTAAGACAGTCCTAAGATGTTTCTCATGCTCCTCTTCACTGCTGGAATAGACAAGAATGTCATCTATGAACACCACCACAAATTTATCCAAGTACGGCAGAAAGATGCGGTTCATTAAATCCATGAATACTGCGTGAGCGTTGGTTAGTCCAAAGGGCATTACTAAAAACTCATAATGCCCATATTTAGATCTGAATGCTGTCTTCGGTATGTCTTGCTCCCGGACTCTTACTTGATAGTATCCTGACCGAAGATCGATCTTGGAAAAGATGCTGGCCTTGCTCAACTGGTCGAACAGGTCATCAATCCTTGGTAGTGGGTACTTATTCTTCACTGTTACTGCATTCAGCTTGCGGTAGTCGATGCACATCCTCGTCGACCCATCCTTCTTAGGAACTAGAATCACTGGCGCGGCCCAGGGCGATTTACTGTCTCGGATGAATCCCTTAGACTTCAACTCTTCTTTATGTTGATACAACTTATCCTGCTCTGACGGCGACATTCTGTAAACTCTATCTGCAATAGGCCTCGTTCCAGGGTTCAACTCAATGCTAAATTCTACCTATCTGACTGGGGGTATCCCTGGGAGCTCATCAGGGAAGACGTCGATAAAATCTTCGACCACTCTCGGAATCTGTCCTGGCTCTGACACTGCTGCTGAGATGACGCCTCCGGCCTGATTCTTCAAGGTTCGAGTAAAGATGAACTGCTCCATCCCAGGAACGCTGAATATGACCCTACCTCCTCTACAATCAATTGTCGCATGACTGTCTCTCAACCAGTCCATGCCAAGAACGACATCAAAATTCCCCATAGGGAATTCAATCAATAAGGCGGGCAGTAAATGCCCACACACCTCCACCGGACATGAAAAGCGCACTCTACTAACTTCTACGAGCCCATTGCCGGTGAGTATATCCATCCTCTCCGACAATGCCTCAAACTCTAATCCAATCCATGTAGCATATTGTGCAGAGATGAATGAGTGAGTAGCGCCTGAATCAAATAATGCTATAGCGGGAAATGAGGTGACGAGAATTTTACCTGCAACCACGTCACTAGACGCGAGAGCCTCTCCCAAGGATAAGGTGAGAGCCTGTCCCTGGCCCCGCTGAGCTCCTTGTTGCGACCTTCCTCGACCATGCTGTTGCTGCCCCTGAGGACCTTCGGCTTCCTGTGCCTGGCGGAACATCTGAGCCTGCGTTGGTAAGCGCTGGGCTAGAGGCCTTACTGCTAATACTGGCCCTCCACTCGGGGTTGCCACTGGAGCTGGCAATGCTGGAAACTGTTGAGCTGGCCCTCCCGGCCTCTGCATCATAGGACAAGTGGAAATACGGTGGTCTGCACGACCACACCTCAAACATAAGTTATTCGCTGACCGACACACCTCCCTCGTGTGCCCTGCCTTCCCACAGAAGGTACAGCCCTGGGGTGCTCCCTGACGCTGCTGCTGGTTCCTCGGCTGCTGATGCCGAACTGGCGCTGTATTAGTTGACACGGTCGTCCTTCGCGGTGCTCCTGCATCATGAATACGTACACCGGGTGCTGGTGCCGACGTTCGCTGCACTGCTCCTCCTCCAACCTGGGAATGAGATCTCTTTCGACCTCCTGTCCTTGATGCTAACCTCTGCTAGGTAAGCTCGTGTCTCCGAGCGGCCGTCAAAACAGCGTCAAACGTATGGTAGTCGTGTCCTTCCATAAGCTGTAATAGTTCCAAATGAAGTCCCTGCTGGAACCTCATAGCCTTCTCCGGCTCCGTTGCCACCATTGCTGGTGCAAAACGGCACAATCTGCAGAACTCTGCGGCATACCCATCTACGGTCTTGCCTGCTTGCTTGAGACTGATAAACTTCTGCTGGAGCTCATATCGAGCTACTATGCCAAAATACTTGGCCTTGAATCTGTCACTGAAGGTGGTCCAACGAACAAGATATCTTATACCAACTTCTTCTGATGCCCACCAGTCGCGGGCAAGATCCTGAAGTACCAATTTGACCTGATCAACCTTCTCATCATCTGGAACCTTGGCCGCCACAAGAATGGCTTCGATGTCTTGAATCCAGGCATCCGCAGTGATGGCATCCTCCGTGCCATCAAAATACCTCGGGTTCAAGCGACGGAACCTTCCTGATGCTCCCGAGTCAACCCCGGCACTCCTCTCAAGAGCTAACTGAATCCCCTGGTTCAGCAACACGTTCTGCTCCTGATGCCGAGTCTGTTGCTGTTGGTGAGTGACAAGAATCCCTCGGACGATCTCCAGGAGTGCTACGGCATCTGGTACTGCCGTCGCTGCTGGTGCTGCAGGAGTTCCAATAACCTGCGGCTGCACTGCCTCTGGTCCCACTTCTGCTCGTGCCTGCACTGGAGAAGGTTCTCTCCCCTGTTGCTGCCCAGTCGAGCCATGCTCTTGCTGCTCTGCCTCATGGGCCTCACCCGCTACTGAGAATGAAGCACCCCTATAGAGAAAGGTATAAGATTATCAAGTCCGGACAAGGAAGATTTCGAAGATGCAAGTCAGGTTAGAGATCAAGGCAAGGACAGAGAATTCGAAACAGAATTTCAAGGGGAACAAGTTGTGATTGAGACCCCTAATAATTTGCAATACCCCACAAGTCTGAAAATCAGACCTGCATGGGCCACCACTAAAACCTTGTCACGCCCCAGTACCGAAATACGGGGACGGACTAGGCCAGCTACTCCATATCAGGTACGTAACGTCATACGGCGATCGTGGCTGTCGAGAGACTAGGGGGTACATGCTACAATCAAGTCTCCTATGGTCCCACAGAGTTCTATGTCTCAATCAATTAAGTCAAATCAGCAATTAAATGAACATTAAAGATAAAGCAGTAAGGCGTCCCTGACGCTTCATCAAAATGATCATGAGAGACTAGCTTTATAATTTAGCTATCTCAGAGAGTCAGGAGTACAAAATTATACACAGCTGTAGTCTGTTTAATTACAATTATGTACTGACACAAAATATAAAGTAATCCGGCTAACAGGTGCCGGTGGCTAAACGCCGCAAAAGTATAAGCAGGAGTGGTGGAGAAGAAACCCACTCGAGTCCCCGAACCGCCATGCTCCTAGTATGCACCATGGATGTCAGGGAGGAAGATCGTGTCCTCTGGCTCTGCTACGAGATCTGGCCAAACAAAACCAGCGGGGTCAGCCCCGAATAGCAAGTACCGCCAAAGGGGCACAAGAGTTAAGATTAAAAACCCAACTAATAGAATGACTGATAATAGTAATACTTATGCTACTATTATAGGGTAGCGCAACATCCTCGAAACCATATGGCACCCTTACAACCAAACACGGACAAAAGGTGCCGCATGGAGTCGGGACATGTCGTACTCTATAACTTTCACATAAGTTAAAAAGGTATAAACCATAAAATCTTCTGATCGTGACTTCGATCGATAGCCTATCGCAGCACAATAACCAACCCAACAATCAAACAAGAACATGGGTTGGATCATGTACCATGATAGACCACGTTCCTCAGTCATTCACAGAAGTAGCACTTCACAACCAGAATAAGTCTTTCGTTCATAACTTCGGTCCACAGCCTGTCATAGTACGATAACCAACCCAACAATCAAACAAGAACATGGGTTGGATCACGTACAACAACAGTCCGCTTCCCTCGGTTATTCGCGAAAGCTAATAGGATACAAGCAAGTCATTTTTACGGCCAATCAAGTCTACGAGTTTCTAGTGGAACGAGGTTATCCTCGCGTCATGTTATTAGAAAAAATCCTCAGATCGTATCTTTCCAGCAAGGCTAGCCAACCCAGGGGTTCGCGTAGACAGGTGTCATGGAGCACAGGTCCCTCGTGAGGCCACCTTACCAAGACATGTAATATATAGCAGGAATTAATCGGATACAGTCATTCACTCGTTGCGGATGACACAGTATCCGTGGAGACCAGCCGACGTACCAAGACAATATCTCAGGGCGACTGGTGTAACACGATCTCGGGACTCTGCCCTCCCCATGCATCTATTATATTCAGTTGCCTAGTTTAACCCTAGGTGAAATCTTGGACTCTCATGCTGTGGCCTGCATGATTATCCTCCTAAAGTCGTACTTTAGTACGAGTACCCCAAAGAGGATCCATGTCAATCAGTATGTCAACATGTGCTACCCTCCTTAGTGTAATGCATCATTATAAATACGTTACGTGGAGTTACGAGTCATTTGTCGAGCATGAACAAGAACTGGGACATTCAGGTACATGTATCAGGTAGGAACACTTTGTTCTCTGGGGTCACATCAGTGCTCATATCATGCTCGGGACAAAAGGCGTAAGGATATAAAATGGGCATATAATATCTAATAAAATATCAAAAGCATACGCACAACAAGGCAGCGTGGGTGAAAAGTCACGCAAGCTTACACAAGGCAGCGTGCGTAAAAGGTCACGCAGGCTCAAGGAGAGAGCTGCGTGAAAAGTCACGCAGGCTCAAGGGAAAGAGCAGCGTGAAAAGTCACGCAAGCTCAAGGGAGAGTGCTGCGTGAAAAGTCACGCAGACTCAAGGGAAGAGCAGCGTGAAAAGTCACGCAAGCTCAAGGGAGAGTGCGGCGTGAAAAGTCACGCAGACTCAAGGGAAGAGCTGTGTGAAAAGTCACGCAGGCTCAAGGGAAAGAGCAGCGTAAAAAGTCACGCAGACTCAAGGGAAAGAGCAGCGTGAAAAGTCACGCACGCTGCAGGGAGCAGCGTAGGTGAAAAGTCACGCACGCTAAGGGTGACACGCTTCCAACAGGAAACATACCTAAGTCTGCGTATGCAGCGCTAAAGAGCGCACGTAGCTCAGTGTGCGTAAGCTAAGAAGCTCTGCACACTGCTCACTGTCTTCTCCAAACAGCAAGAACACTATGGCAGAACCCAAAACTTCAAAAACAATATAACTTGGTCATCCGAACTCCAAATCCGGATTTCCAAAGTTCCAACTTGGGTGAAATGGAATTCTCTTCCACATGGAAGCATCAAAACCCACAAAACTTCAAAGAAAATAGATCAAAACTAAGGGAATCCAAAAATGATTAAAACTTAGATCTACAAAAATCAAAGCTTCAAAATAGAAATTTTCAAGTTCTAAACTAGTATAGATTGAGGAGAAGAACATGTTTTGGCAAATAGTTTTGTAAGAATCATTAACAAAATTATGGATCCTTCTCTTGAGCAAGTTGGTACTTGCCTTGGTTGGTGGAGGAAGTAAATGAGAAGAAGTAAATGAGAGGAGAGAGAAGGAGATGAGTTATTATATAGAATCTTGAACCCAAACATGTCACGACCCGATCCCAACTAATTGGGTCGACTCGGATCATGCCCAGCCTGCACCGTTGTTGAGACGACGGCAGTAAGCTGTTCAGTAGCAGGTAACCATACAACAACATTATAATTTGTCACAACTCAACATCGGAAAATTTAAAACTTTATTAAACTTTTACATGAAATAAAAGATACAACTTAAACCATTTTTTTTATACATCATGAATAAAAGAAAACTCTAGGCAAACAGTTCAGCAATCTCGAATTCCTCGTCTTGGGATCGCGTAACAAAGCCTCATCAGTGATACCTAAAATGTTGGGTCTCCAGTCAGGAGGGAGCAAAGTACAATTACGAATATCCAATAATTCAAATAATAATTTGAAATTTGCAATGTTAAACAATTTGTAATACTTTAACAATATTTTTCACAATTCTACAATTGAAAACAGTGTGATTTGAGTAGGTAACGAACTATGACCGGCTTGGGATGATTCAATTATATCCTAATGATACGGTCCGGCCTATCCCCGTATATATGAGGAATCAGCTCGCACAATCAATGATGCAATATAGGGGTATTGGTCATAGACGCTACACTACTCCCCCAATATCCCGAGTCAATCAGATTCAATCAATGAGTCAATATTCGAACTCTAGGAGAGAGTTCCGTGTAGCAATGTGGTTTAAAATTGCAATAAAACAATTGCTAGATAAATTACCAAATAGACATAACTGCACTTGCCTTTGTTTTAGAATGACTGGATAGACGAGTCGGTACCGAAGAGGAACGTCAGTTGTAACTTCGAGTTCCTACAGTTGAGAACTCGACTTAGATCCTTGAATAACCAGACTAAGTGTGCTAGTTGCAATCTCTAGTAGACCTGTCCTAGTCAGGTTTTAAGTTGTATTTATTTACAGCTAACGATTACGTCGCAACTACGTGCGTTGATTAACCGGTTAATTGGATTATTTGGAAAATCACGAGAATCGATTACAATTTTGGAAAACTTTGTGTTTTCATAATATGTATATAAAATACAGTTTCTTTTAGTGACAAACAGTGAATTAATAATATTTTATTTATTTTAGCTAAACTCGTATTTAAGCCGTAAATTACGTCCTAACTACGAATATGAAATCAATCCAAACCACCCAAATTTACATCCACCAGAAAAGAAAAGAAAACAAACTACGCTACACAAATACATGGGCACAGCTACTGGTCCTAGGGTGGGGCTTATGCCCGATACATCTTTCTTTTACATTAAATAAGAAAATGACTGAATTATTAAATAAAATGCAGAATTTAAATGACTATAATATTTAGCCTAAAAATAAAATAATAATTTAAAGAAAGCTAGGAGTCTCAGACTCGGTCCATTTCCTCAAATTCGGTTTATGCCTCAACGTCCGGTCGGACCGGTGCGTTTGCATTTCGCCGGGGCCCACAGACCGGTACGGTCGTCGCCCGAAAATTGGTTTTATAAATCATTTTCGAAAGCCGGTTTTGAAATTAATAAAATATAGTTTTTGTAAAAATTTGGGCAGCACTTCCTCTATTTCGGGACAAACCCAAGAACTGGGAAGTGCGCCAACAAACTCCTGCAAATATTTTCCAACCCAAAATAGTCCACAGAATATCCATCAAAATGATTTCCAACACCACAGAAATAATTTCCAATTCCACCGAATAATTCCCGAAAAGTCCGGGAATCCAAAATCAACCAATTCACACCAAAGCAACACAGGAAAATAATCTAACGCAGCTAAACGATAATATACGCAGCTAACCGGATTCCCGAGAGGGAACCGGGGGACCGATCTATCATCATAGACTCGACACGGGAGGGACGAACTACTCTGATTATCAAGAAATTTACCGAGGGCTCGATGACGGAGTCCGAAGGGTGGCCTCGGACTCGAGACGCGCCGTCATGGACTTGAGAGTCTCCGGACAGCGTTACGATGCGCTGCGAAAGCCACAGACAGCGGGAAAACGGCCGAGATCGACGGGGAACGGATTCACGGGTGATGAGAGGCGCTAGACCGGGGCACGACGACCACAGATCGGCTCGGGTTCGCCGAGGAGGGCGCCGGAGAGCGCTGGACCCGCAGGAGGGGCACGGACGGCCGGAGATCCGCAGATCTGGACGGCGGGGGTGCGCCGTCGAGCTCGAAACAGCGCGGGGAGGATCGCGCGCGGGACAGGAGGGGGATCGCCGGACGGGAAACCCGTCGGGGTTCTGGCCGGACCTGGCGCGGCTTGGCCGGAACGGCGGTGCGCCGGAGATGGCGCGGAAAAGGGGCACGGAGTCGGCGGACGCGGGAACGGGGAGGGCCGCGCGGAGGCGCGGGTCTGGGCTTGCCGCGGAGACGCGGCCTCGAAGGGACGGCGGGGCGGCGCCGGTTGGGGAAGTCCGCCGGGGGCGCGAGGAAGAGGCCGGCGGGGATCGCTGCGGTGGTCGCATGCGCGCGGTTTGGCCGGAGTGGGCCGCAAAACTTCGGGTGGACGGCGGGGCTTCGCCGGAAGGGCGAGCTCGGGAGAAGTGGCCTCGGGAAAATTAGGGGGTTAGGGTTCGGTGGGTTTGGGAACTTCTTCCAGATAGAAGAAGACACAGAGAGAGGGAAAGAATGGTTTTGCTTGAGAGGAAAGAGAGAGATAGTTATTCTCTTCCTCTGATAATAGATCATGAGGAAAGTGGGAAGAGTAGTGGGGGTTATTATTAGGGAGTGATTGCTCTTGAGTGGAGGAGAGTTGAGAATGTGAAACGAGGGGTTTGAGGAGTTATGGAAATGAGGGGGTGAGTAATAGAACGTGTGAGAGAAGATTGTAGGTGCTGGCCCATCGGGACCAGCTCACCAAATATATATTTTTTTTTTATAAAGTTTAAGCCAAAAATAAACAGAATTGAGAAGGAAGGAAATGGGCTCAGGCCTGGGTCTGGGCTCGAAATCAAAAATCCAAGTTGTTATAATTTTCAAAAATCCTTTTTCACCCAAAAATAATTAATAGTAATATTTAATAATAATAATTTTAGAAAACGCTAATAATAATAACCGAACATTATTTAATTAATAAATACAAATTATGGGTTTCACAATCTTCCCTCCTTAGAAAATTTCGTCCTCGAAATTTAAAGTAAGGTAGGAAAGACAAACATGTACGGGTACTGCGCCCGTAACTCAGGTCCAACCATAAAGATTTCCAAGACAGTCATGGATGAGACGGTTTAGGGACAAGTTTCATTTATGGTGACATCCATGCAGAAAGAATACAAAAAAAATGAACCAAAATACACGAGGTTGATCAGACCATCATGTACCGGTCCTGATTAGACAATATATTAGTGGGTGCACCCAATAAGATATCGTCATGATCAAGCTTGATAAAGAGATAGCTTGCAAAACTAGGCTAACTTCGTCAGCATCAGTCAAGTTTAGAACAAAAAGATAAGAAGATAAGTGATGGCTCGAATTCTGATCTTCTTCTTACCTCTGACTAGGCTTGCAAATGGTTCCTCTGGCACTGAGAAGTTGATTCCAATCTTCAGTTCTGAATTATCCAAAATATGACTCGGATCCGAAATGTAACGTCTGAGCTGTGACGTAGAAAACGTTGCACACTCCCAAGATTAGCTGGTAGAGCTAACTGGTATGCTACTTCCAACTTGTCTTAAACTTCAAATGGCCTGATGTTCCTGGCCTCAATTTCCAGCTCCGTCAAAACTGATTGTTCCTCTGGTAAGAGAAAACTTCACCAAAAGCAATTTGGTCTTCCCAAGACACCAAATTCCGAGACGCAAAATCTCAATACATCTTCAAGCGTCTGGATTGACCTCTCTGATTGCTCGCCCCGCGGTACTCCATGAATCTGGTAGATGTGCTTCTCGTACAATGCTGCCCACTTCTTAGTGGATAAACCAACTTGAAGGAAATTAAAGTGTGCTGACTTAGTCAGTCGGTTCATTATAATCCAATTGGTGCCCTTCCCTCCTTGGGAACAAGGCAATCCTTACTCAAAGTTCATTGTTATATGCTTCTACTTCCATTCTGAATGGTCCAGCGGCTCCAACAAGCTTGTTGTTCTCTTGCTAATTTCTCATGTTGACAAATTCACATCTAATTCTCATACCTGGAATTATCCTTCTTTATTCCAAAACACCAATTAATGGAGGCATATTCCGATACATCTTATCATCTCCTGAATTTATGGAATACTGCGACTGGTGTATTTCTTTCATCAACTTGTTCCTCCGTTTGTCAGCCGATACGCAAAATCTCGTACCATTCTTCAGAGTTAGAACCCTCAAGTGTTCCAGCCAACATTTGATCTCTAAGCCTACAAAGTGTCTTGTTTTGAAACTACGTCCTCTTGATTTTTGTCCATCAGCCTCGAACTTCATCAATACTGAATCAGCATCCAGCTCCGTCCTTCTATCTCCAGGTAGTATAACCTCCAGTCCAAACTTCTCGATGTCTTCTAGCAGGTGCCACTCCTTGGCTAAGAACTTCGCCATCAGTATCAACCAAGTGCATCAGTGACCACATTAGCCTTACCTGAATAATACTGCAGGTTAATGTCAAAATCCTTCATCTGCTTCAACCATCTTCTTAGTCTAACATTCAGCCCTTCCTGAGTGAAGACATATTTCAGACTTTGGTAGTCCGTACATATTTTTACTCCCTTTCCATAAAATCATGCTTCCATAGCTTCAAAGTAAAGATAATTGCAGCAATTCAAATTAGGTGTGGGATGATTCTTCTCATGAGTCTGTAGTTGCCTACATGTGTAAGCAATTACTTTCCCATGTTGTTGAAGAACGCAGCCCAGTCCTTTTCCAGAGGCATTACTGTAAATTGAGAACCCACCGGTTCCTGCGGGTAGCGCAAGGATTGGTGTAGTGGTAAGTCTCTTCTTCAGCTCCTCAATGCCGCCTGGCAATCTTTCGTTCAGATGAACTCTTCATTCTTCCAAGTGAGCTTCGCCATCGGCTCAGCAATCTTGGCGAAATCCTTCACGAACTTTTGATAGTAGCCAGCCAAGTTCAAGAAACTTCCGAATTGAACTTGGGGTATACCACTTTTCAACAGCAGCTATCTTCCATCAAAATTTCTTCTCTTGACAACATGGCCAAAAATCTACCTTGTCAACAATCCACGTTCAAATAACTTACCAAACTTCTTTTTCCTTAAAGTTTCCAAAACTTCCTCAGGTGTTCTTCATGTTCTTCTTCAGTCTTCAAATTATATCAGAATGTTATCTATGGAGAAGATAAACTGATTCATATACTCATGAAAAAATCTCTGTTCATGAAATTCATGAACATAGCAGGAGCATTTGTCAGTCTAACGTCCTAACCACAGAAAACTATCCTTACTTGGTATTTGAACGCTGTCTTGGAAATGTCCTCCTTCCTGACTCTGATTTGGTGGTAGTCAGATCTTAAATCAAACTTCGAAACACCCTAACTCCACACAAACAGATTAAACAGATCCTCGATCCAGACAGAGAGCACTTGTTCTTTAGTGTCTTGTAATCAATGCACATCCGTTGTTCCATCCTTCCTGGGCACAAACAAGATAGGTGTTCCCTAAGGTGAAGTTCCACCCTGAATAAATCCTAGAGCCTTCAGTTCATTGATCTGGTCCTTCATCTTCTATGATCTTCGAGTCTGAATCATGCCTTATTGTAGGAGGCAAGGTCTGCTGGATAGGAAGAGAGTCCCTAGGTTGTGGCCTAACAGGTGTTGCTGGGATATGAGCTCTGGTTTGATGGAAAGATAAGGGGCAGTCCTTTACCCGATGTTTAGTAGATCCATATGCCAAACATTGTCCCAAACTCTTGCGGCAACTAACGGTCTGATGACCAGGCCTCTTGCAATAGTTACAAGCCCATAACTTCTTACGGCAAGACTGCCAGAAAGTAGAGTACTTGATGGGACCCAAATATCTTCTAGATTCAGGGGTATCCTTCCTAGGGCAAAAGTTCTGCTCTAACTTGGTTGGAGATAACTAAGGCTACATCATGACGTTCTTCATGTCTTCTCTCGTGATATTCTTCTGTTCCTGCTGGGCTTCAACTTGTGCTTTCTGGATCTCCATGATTTCTTAAAATAGGGTAACCATTTGGAAGGTGTTTGCTGGTACTGGTGGAGCAACAAAAATGAATACTCCACCAAGGAAATGCAATTCAGTTTGAGATGAGGTAGAATTCGCCAGTGTAGGAAAAACTTTACTGGATGCATTATGCGGACGGTCAAACAGCCGCGAAGGGAAGGACCCTGGGCTTGGTTGAGGGGATGGGGTATGATCCGGAGATAACACCTCATCGCCAACAGGATTTGGTCTTGTCAATGGTCATTCTCTGGAAGGTTTAGGATACAAACATAAGCAAGGTATCCTACCAGTCTATAATCAAACAAAAATATTTATTTATAATATATTTCGGTCCTATGTTGTGACAAATTAATGTTCTAGTGTTCTAATTGTTTCTAGGTATGTTTTCCTAAGTTGTTGTTCAGACCTGCATGGGCCACCACTAAAAACATGTCACGACCCGATCCCAACTAATTGGGTCGACTCGGATCATGCCCAGCCTGCACCGTTGTTGAGACGGCGGCAGTAAGCTGTTCAGTAGCAGGTAACCATACAACAACATTATAATTTGTCACAACTCAATATTGGAAAATTTAAAACTTTATTAAACTTTTACATGAAATAAAAGATACAACTTAAACCATTTTTTTTTATACATCATGAATAAAAGAAAACTCTAGGCAAACAGTTCAGCAATCTCGAATTCCTCGTCTTGGGATCGCGTAACAAAGCCTCATCAGTGATACCTAAAATGTTGGGTCTCCAGTCAGGAGGGAGCAAAGTACAATTACGAATATCCAATAATTCAAATAATAATTTGAAATTTGCAATGTTAAACAATTTGAAATACTTTAACAATATTTTTCACAATTCTACAATTGAAAACAGTGTGATTTGAGTAGGTAACGAACTATGACCGGCTTGGGATGATTCAATTATATCCTAATGATACGGTCCGGCCTATCCCCGTGTATATGAGGAATCAGCTCGCACAATCAATGATGCAATATAGGGGTATTGGTCATAGACGCTACACTACTCCCCCAATATCCCGAGTCAATCAGATTCAATCAATAAGTCAATATTCGAACTCTAGGAGAGAGTTCCGTGTAGCAATGTGGTTTAAAATTGCAATAAAACAATTACTAGATAAATTACCAAATAGACATAACTGCACTTGCCTTTGTTTTAGAATGACTGGATAGACGAGTCGGTACCGAAGAGGAACGTCAGTTGTAACTTCGAGTTCCTACAGTTGAGAACTCGACTTAGATCCTTGAATAACCAGACTAAGTGTGCTAGTTGCAATCTCTAGTAGACCTGTCCTAGTCAGGTTTTAAGTTGTATTTATTTACAGCTAACGATTACGTCGCAACTACGTGCGTTGATTAACCGGTTAATTGGATTATTTGGAAAATCACAAGAATCGATTACAATTTTGGAAAACTTTGTGTTTTCATAATATGTATATAAAATACAGTTTCTTTTAGTGACAAACAGTGAATTAATAATATTTTATTTATTTTAGCTAAACTCGTATTTAAGCCGTAAATTACGTCCTAACTACGAATATAAAATCAATCCAAACCACCCAAATTTACATCCACCAGAAAACAAAAGAAAACAAACTACGCTACACAAATACATGGGCACAGCTACTGGTCCTAGGGTGGGACTTATGCCCGATACATCTTTCTTTTACATTAAATAAGAAAATGACTGAATTATTAAATAAAATGCAGAATTTAAATGACTATAATATTTAGCCTAAAAATAAAATAATAATTTAAAGAAAGCTAGGAGTCTCAGACTCGGTCCATTTCCTCAAATTCGGTTTATGCCTCAACGTCCGGTCGGACCGGTGCGTTTGCATTTCGCCGGGGCCCACAGACCGGTACGGTCGTCGCCCGAAAATCGGTTTTATAAATCATTTTCGAAAGCCGGTTTTGAAATTAATAAAATATAGTTTTTGTAAAAATTTGGGCAGCACTTCCTCTATTTCGGGACAAACCCAAGAACTGGGAAGTGCGCCAACAAACTCCTGCAAATATTTTCCAACCCAAAATAGTCCACAGAATATCCATCAAAATGATTTCCAACACCACAGAAATAATTTCCAATTCCACCGAATAATTCCCGAAAAGTTCGGGAATCCAAAATCAACCAATTCACACCAAAGCAACACAGGAAAATAATCTAACGCAGCTAAACGATAATATACGCAGCTAACCGGATTCCCGAGAGGGAACCGGGGGACCGATCTATCATCATAGACTCGACACGGGAGGGACGAACTACTCTGATTATCAAGAAATTTACCGAGGGCTCGATGACGGAGTCCGAAGGGTGGCCTCGGACTCGAGATGCGCCGTCATGGACTTGAGAGTCTCCGGACAGCGTTACGATGCGCTGCGAAAGCCACAGATAGCGGGAAAACGGCCGAGATCGACGGGGAACGGATCCACGGGTGATGAGAGGCGCTAGACCGGGGCACGGCGACCACAGATCGGCTCGGGTTCGCCGAGGAGGGCGCTGGAGAGCGCTGGACCCGCGGGAGGGGCGCGGACGGCCGGAGATCCGCAGATCTGGACGGCGGGGGTGCGCCGTCGAGCTCGGAACAGCGCGGGGAGGATCGCGCGCGGGACAGGAGGGGGATCGCCGGATGGGAAACCCGTCGGGGTTCTGGCCGGACCTGGCGCGGCTTGGCCGGAACGGCGGTGCGCCGGAGATGGCACGGAAAAGGGGCGCGGAGTTGGCGGACACGGGAACGGGGAGGGCCGCGCGGAGGCGCGGGTCTGGGCTTGCCGCGGAGACGCGGCCTCGAAGGGACGGCGGGGCGGCGCCGGTTGGGGAAGTCCGCCGGGGGCGCGAGGAAGAGGCCGGCGGGGATCGCTGCGGTGGTCGCATGCGCGCGGTTTGGCCGGAGTGGGCCGCAAAACTTCGGGTGGACGACGGAGCTTCGCCGGAAGGGCGAGCTCGGGAGAAGTGGCCGCGGGAAAATTGGGGGGGTTAGGGTTCGGTGGGTTTGGGAACTTCTTCCAGATAGAAGAAGACACAGAGAGAGGGAAAGAATGGTTTTGCTTGAGAGGAAAGAGAGAGATAGTTATTCTCTTCCTCTGATAATAGATCGTGAGGAAAGTGGGAAGAGTAGTGGGGGTTATTATTAGGGAGTGATTGCTCTTGAGTGGAGGAGAGTTGAGAATGTGAAACGAGGGGTTTGAGGAGTTATGGAAATGAGTGGGTGAGTAATAGAACGTGTGAGAGAAGATTGTAGGTGCTGGCCCATCGGGACCAGCTCACCAAATATTTTTTTTTATAAAGTTTAAGCCAAAAATAAACAGAATTGAGAAGGAAGGAAATGGGCTCAGGCCTGGGTCTGGGCTCGAAATCAAAAATCCAAGTTGTTATAATTTTCAAAAATCCTTTTTCACCCAAAAATAATTAATAGTAATATTTAATAATAATAATTTTAGAAAACGCTAATAATAATAACCGAACATTATTTAATTAATAAATACAAATTATGGGTTTCACACATGGGTTCATGATGAACCAAAGGGTTCATGATGAACCATGGGTGAACCAAGAATAGGTTACCCAAATGAGCCAAAACCATAGGCCCAAATGCAAAAAATAAATTAGGAAATAATATTTTGCCGAATATTTTTGGGAAACGCATGAAGAAATACTGCATAATAAATATCGTATAAATTCAAGGTAAATACAATTTATCGGTTTACGTATTAAAATACGTATTCCAGGATTGGGGAGTGACACTTTGATTAAATCCCAATATAGTAGTATCCGTCTTGGAAAGTTTATGAAGAGGAATTTTTAATTCATCTAGTAGACTCCTTGGCATTATACTTAAAGCAGACCCTGGATCAATAAGAATACGATCTACCTTTATCGTATCGATATAACCGGTGTAGTAGAGAGGCCGATCATGTCGATTATCCTCCAATAACATGTCATCTTGTGTAAAGGTGATATTCGGGATGATCTCCAATACACTATTGCAATGTAAGCAAGTAACAGGTTCTTCATCTGGCTTCTTTAATTGTGCGAGACAAGAGTCAGCCTGAAGAAGTGCCTCACTTAATGTCTTCCGAGTCTCTTTAGAAAGACGTAGAAGTTCGAAGAGGGACATTCTAGCTGGAGTATTAGCGAGTTGAGCTAAAATGTCAAAGTTATAAGGCTTCTGAAGTCCAAGGGGAGGGGACTTCCTGATTGGTTTGTCGAAGCGAACTTGTTGTTTGCCTTTCTCAAATGCTGTGGGCTTGGAAGGAATAGGTACAACCAGTGTAGTTGAAGGAACATGTACAGTGGATGATTCTTCCTTCCGAGGAACATCATGAATATTTTTGTCAGCTGGAGAGATATCAGGAGTATCTTCAGGACTATTAGGAGTATCTTCAGGACTCTTGGAATAATCCTTTAGATAATATTTCCCTGTTCGAGTAGCACCAGCAAGTGCTTCTACCTTATCTTTTGGCTCTGTGTCGAAAGTAGATCCGAAAGAAGTCATATGACATGACTTAATTTTTTCGGCCTTCTTAGATTTTAGGGAAGTAGTCTTTTGAATGGGAGGAGATTCAAAATCTGCCACCAGATCAGGATGAATCCAGATGATTTCTCCTGTTTCAATAGTGATTGGTACTAATCCTTCAGACCGTGGAGGGAGAATATTCACGATTTCAAGAGTTGCCTTGGGAATAGGAACAATCCCACTTTCGAGAAGTTGAGGTGGAAAATCTCCGAATTGCATAGAGACAACGTTGGAGGTGACGGTCTTTTCTTTCGGAGTGAGAGTGACAGCTCCAGATTTGATCATTTCCTGGATTTTTCCTTTCAATACAAAACATGTACGAGCTGTGTGACCCAACATTCTATGGTACGGACAGTATTTAGGATGATCTGTCTTGCCAGCTTCATCGGGTTTCTTGATTTCAGGTAATTGTATTTTATTACCTTTAAGTAGACATTCAAAGATACCAAGGACATCATCGTCGTCAAAAGAGTATTCTTCTTTGGGGCGAGGTGCTCTTGGTTGTTGATTTGTTGGAGCTGGGGTAGCTTGGGCAGATAATACTTCTTGATTTTTGCTCTGGAGATTGACTTCGAGAGTCTCTTTTCCTTTACGATTGTTAGGTCGCGTACTATTGCTAGTATTTTGACCTGATTCATTAGGATTCATGTGTACCCCCAGACCTTTGAAAGTCTCGGCACTGACTTCGATAGCTTTGGCACTGACGATGAAGGAAGGCCAATCTTAGAATTGAGTGGATCCTGTCCATATGCTGATGATTGGTAAGAGATTTGACTTGAAAGTGTCGATAGTGACGGCATCGGGAGTTCCAAGAGGCATTTTTAAAGCTTCTCTTCTAAATCTTTCAATGAAGCTTTCAGTGCTCTCATTATTTCTCTGTTTGATTCCTATAAGAGCAGACATAGTCATGTCATTGAGCCCTTCATAGAATCGTTCAAGAAACATTTGTTTGAAGCCGGTAAATGAGGTAATACACCCATCAGGGAGACTTCTATACCACTCATAAGCCGTTCCCTTGAGACATCCGATAAACACCCGAGTAAGGAGGGCGTCACTTGGTTGTAGCTGGTCAGTTATCACTTCAAAATGATTGATAAACTGACTAGGAGAAGTGGTTCCATCAAAGAATGATATAGTAGGAGGCTTGTATTTAGGAGGATATGATACTTGCTTCCATTCTATTGGATATGGTTGCTTGATACCTAACCTTTGTAAACCATCTTTCTGTTTAAATGCCTCAAATTGGGTTCAAAGATTCCTCAATTCTTCAGTAACGACTCCGGAAGATTGTGGAGTTGTAGCTTGTAGAGAATAGTTAGGGGGAGGGACAGCATTATAAGCGCTACCCCCAGCTCCCAAATGGCTAGGAATTGGTTGAGCTTGCCCAGGGATATTGGATTGTACTGCTGGAGGAACTTGCACTGGACCTATCCCAGTGTCAATTGGTATGGCGTCAGGTACAGTCTGTCGATTTTGCAGCTGGGTTGCCATAAGTTTATACATTGATTTCGTAGTATCAGCCATAGATTTTATTTGTTGTTCCAAAGAAGCAATTCTTTGGTCTTGAGGAGTCATCGAAGAAGAAAGTTCATTGTTCAATTCAGTATTCCCATCCACCATATAGGTTGTGACCATACGTGGGATTGTTGATGAATTAGTGGATGTTGTATGTTCTGAATCATTGCTTTGTGTATCAAAGTCATTTGTAGGAGAACTACCCCCAGTAGGAAGAGGTGGGAAGTTAGATTCTCCAAGAAATTTAGAATAATCTTCAGAAACCGAAGTTCTTTGATTAGAAGCCAGGACTCTTCCTCTGGTGCCTCTGTATACTCCATCTGGACTATCAGTTCTACCCCCAGTATCCCGAGAGGTCATATTGATAGAAGCGAAAAGAGGTTCATCTTCATCAGGCATAGGTTCACACTGAATCCGATTGAAGACAGATTGTCGTTTAGTTTGACATCTGCATTAAATTATGACCCTTGGCTGGAAGTCACATTCATGATCAACATGGTCATAATCCATTGACACAGAATTATTCCTCCTTTTTTGTTGAAGATGTTCTCGTAAATCTGTATGTAAAGATTGAGGTATATTTGAGAACAATCTTTGTGCATTTTTAGGAATGTATTTCCTGTTCTTGGGTCTTGACGGCTCTTGATTATACAAGGAGTGATTAATCTGAGCCACATAATTTCTGGCATACTCTGCATCCGGATCTCTTACTTTTGCTCCTGATTGGTGTGGTTTCTTAACACCAGAAGTGCTTCCCAAGCGAGATTGATTAAGTTTCATTCTTAGATCTGTTGGAGGTAAAATATTGGTTTTTGACACTTGAAGTTTTCCTTCCATTGATCTGGATATTTGCAGAGAAGGAAGAGTTGAACCATCCCCTTGAGTAGGAGTTGGTAACAAACCTTTTTGTAAAGACAAATTCTGTGCCCAATTTGAAGAAGTCGTAGAAGAAGACATTAAGAAATGTTTCTTTTTAGACTTGTTCAAATTTTGAGACATAGAATGTCCAGAAGGAAGAGTAGTCAAAAGACTATTTCCTTTTCTTTGACTAACAAAATTGTCAGCCAAAGCTGTTCCTGAAGTAAACACTACAGGAGCAGAAGAAACAACTAAAGAGTTGTTCCTATTCGAAGGGACTTTATGAGCCATTTGTGGAGGAGCCATAGCAAGACTACCCCCAGTTCTAGCAGAACTTGGCAAGGAGGAAGAAATAGCTAAAGAGCTATTCTTCTTAGAATATGCTGGTGACAATTTGGCTAAGGAGCCATTGTTGTCAGCATATGAAGTCTTGGCTAAAGAGCCAGATTTCGGTACGCATGCTGAGTCAGGGAGAGCTAACTTGGTGGATGATGCGTACGGAATACACGCTGAGACAGGCTTGGTTAAAGAACCAGTGCTGTTAGCATAATTTTTTGGTTTGGAAATGCACGCTAGAACAGGTTTGGCTAAAGAGCCAGTGCTGTCAGCGTGACTTCTGGACTGCGTGACTACGAAAATAGATTTGGCTAAGGAGCCATCACTGTTAGCGTGTCTTTTGGATGCTGTCGTTTTTGAGCACACAGGAGTATGCGTGCCTGCAGTGGAGTTCTTGCCAGTGTTAGTAATGGACACTATGGTAGAAACTTACCGTCTTTGGTTGCCAACAGATTCTTAGGGACGTAGACAGATCGTCCCTTTGATTTGGCAGTGGTGATGGAGGCTGAAGTGTGCTTGCCAGCCTTAGCCCGCTGCATTTCTTTATAGGCGAGTTGATTGAACTGAATCGATATCACCTTCTTCGTCGATCCGACCGACGAAGCATCGTATTGAGTTGTTGCCATCTCAGAAGAGGAGATGGGTTTCCCCAGCAGAGTCGCCAATTTGTTTTCCATAAATAAATTCTCTTTATTTATTTTGATTCTGGGAAAATACAACTTTAGGAATCCGATCTAGAAGACGATCGCTTTATCCCTTGGACGATGCGAAGAAGAAAAGCACTCAAGAATTCGACAGCGATTTAGATATTCTGTATATCTGTACAATGAATGAGAAGAGAACTCTATTTATAGAGTCAAAAATAACTCAAAAGATAACTGTTTTCATAACCTATGCATAGTTGATAATCACGCAGGATTCAATCGTACGCAAGGTTGACGAGCAGTTACTGGACGTGGCCCATAACTGTTGGACACATGGCAATCATGCATGAGTCGTGTGCAAGTTACTGGGGCACGCATACGAGAGATCCGTGGCATGGCTGCCACGTACTCCAATCTGATAATTTGAGATGAAATCCACGCCAACTGGTTGAGGATGAAATCCACGCAGACTTGGGGCAGAAAGCTTCAGAATACATGCCAACTTGAGGCAGAAAGCTTCAGAATACACGCCAACTTGAGACAGAAAGCTCAAAATTCACACAAACTTGAGGAAGGAACATAGAAGTTCAAAATACACGCATACTTGAGTCAGAACGGCCAGCTGTCTTGATTCGACGTGCCTCGACTGGCATAAAATCTCTGACATTGATTGCTTTGTCAGTCACATTAAATGACAATAAGGTCTTTTTGGTATGCCAACTTGATGAAGACTGAATCTTGTTAAGGAAGATTTCGAAAGTCACGCAATAGTCGGCTGAGATCTCTCGAGTCCCGTACATACGTGGCATACAAGGAGACATTCTTTGACTGTCGTGCTGTCAGTCATAATGACACTCTGACAAATGATGAGCTGTCTCTGTGTACCATTTAAACTCTGCGTATATTTGAGGAAATGGTCTGATAGAACTCAGCGTGTATTTTAGACATTGTTGTGGTAGGCTGTATTAACTCAGCGTGACTTCATTTTTGAGGCCTACAGACGGTGCGTCTTCTATAAGCACCGGCTCTATGGGAATGTCCAAGTCATACTGACCATCTATGCCGTAGCCATAGAAGGTCGAGCAATCGGCCTCTAAATCATTTGTAAATATCAACGGGGTTAGCCTGTCTGGATATGAGCAAGTACAAATGCTAACAGCAGTTCCATGTGAATTGACAAATTCTATAAGAGACAATTATAATAAAATACATGATGAAATATCAAGACTGGAATATAACAAGATATGTAAAATTGGATATCATGTCAGGGTATAAAATACTGGAATATAGAACAATACAGGAATATCTGATGTATAATATAAACATAAACGGTGCCTTGAGATATTAGTGCGTTATGTATTCGGCTTGGGACACATGATCATGCTCTTCCATTTGACCGGCTATGAGTTAGGAAATACAAGAAAATAAGGATCAGGTCGACCACAATGGAAAGCTATGAGGCAAGTAGTAATACAGGTCAGGCTTTACCCTACGTGAGGCGAGGGTAAAGCTATGTTGCAAGTAGTAATAGAAATACAGGAGGGTATTGATCACATAACCTCTAGTAACTCCCTATCCCCGAGTAGTATAATGGATCCGAACATGTTACGTCATGACACGGGATTAAAAAATTTGGGGCCAGCCTACTCCTAAATCGGTGTCTATACAAGTACAAGAAAAATAAGATCGAACAATGTACCAATATACCGGGAAAATCCAGGAATAACATCTCATGACAGGATCCGACGTATACTAGTCCGTGAACCATCGTGTCGGAAATCAAATAAGGCACTATAACTGAATCGAATATAACAGATATCAAGACAATAAAAACTATTAGTAAATGTACTCGACTACGGTCCTGAGCTGTTAGTGAGAATAGATGCTCAGAGTGATGTCACAAACCTAAAGAATAGATATCATGAGTTAATTAGGGTTTAATAATATATGACATGATTTCTAGTATATGCTATGCAAATCTAGATCAAACTCAGTTAAACTAAGTCACACCAAGTCAACTAAGTCAAACTAAATCAAACTAAATCAAACTAAGTCATACTAGGTTCTAACAAAGTCAAACTAGATCAAACTAGCTCATGCTAAGTCAATCTAAGTAAATCTAAGTCATACTAAGTTATACTAGGTCTAACAAAGTCAAACTAAGTCAAACAAGGTTAAACTAAGTCAATCTATATCATACTAGGTCAAGGGTTGACCTACAGTTGACTTTTGGTCAACTGGTCATCTCTGGTCAATTTCTAATCCAATTTTGGTCCAATGTTGACTTGCAGTTGACCTTGAGTTAAAACAGTCAACCTTAGTCAAACAGGGTAAAATCTAAGTCAAGTATCCTATTCTTAATCTTTACCTACCAAGATAACCCACTTCCAACTATTACCTACCAAGATAACCCACTTCTAAGCCTTACCTACCAAAATAATTCACTTCTAACCATTACCTACCCAAATAATCCACTTCTAACCATTACCTACCAGGATAACCGACTTCTAACCATTACCTACCAAGATAACCTACTTCTAACGATTACCTACCATGATAACCCAAGTCGAACCATTACCTACCAAGATAACCAACTTCTAACCATTACCTACCAAGATAACCCAAGTCTAACCATTACCTACCAAGATAATCCACTTGTAACCATTACCTACCAAGATAACCCAAGTCTAACCATTACCTACCAAGATAATCCACTTCTAACAATTACCTACCAAGATAACCTAAGTCTAACCATTACCTACCAAGATAACCACTTCTAACCATTAACTACCAAGATTACCCAATACCTTAGATTTTAGGTAATACCCTTACCTTAGTAATATATATTACCTTAGGTTAGTAGATAACTCACTAACCTAAGCTAATAGATCCTACTAATACTTTAGACTAGTATCTAACCATCTATCTCAATATCCTACTAATACCTTACCCTTAGACTATAGGTAATTCCCATTACCTTGTCAATACCTTAGACATTATCTTAGCCTACTAATTTACCCTCTAAGATAATGATTTGTATCTTAGGATACCCACTCATCTACATCCTAAGACACTAACGTAGATACTAGATACTAGTAAGATACCAACCTATATCTTACCCCAAGATACCATATACCTTAGTCCTATTGATATCCTAATATCAATACCTTAGTTGTAAACCCAATACCGTAGTCTAGGTATAAATATTTACCTTAACTACCAAGATACCAATCTTAGATATCTAATATCTATCCTAAGCTACTAGCTAACCAATAACTTAGATATCTAACCTTAGTTACCTAGGTAAACCCAATACCTTACCTTGTAATAAGGTAAACCCATTACCTTAAGGTAGGTAAATCATTACCTTGGTTGGAAACTAATACCTTAATCTCTAATACTAGTACCTTAAATATCTAGCCTCTAACCATCCACCCTAAAATATTAGATAGACAATACCTTAGTATCTAATACCTTAGTATAAAGTAAACCCTCTCTACCTTGTAGGTAAGTCCCCTTTACCTTGTAGGTAAATACATTACCTTAATATTCTGAGATACCACTATGATATCTCAAGATATCACTCTAAATCCTAACTTATATCTCTAATACAAGATACTAACCAACTCTAACATATAACTTCTAACCATCTATTCTAACTTAGAAACCTAACACAACTAACAACCACTAACTAATATCTAACCATAACATATATGTATATATATCCATCTCTAACTCTAACCAACTAACATATGTCTTCTCTAACTAACAATAACATAGACTAACACAACTAACTATCTAATTTATACAAGTTATCACTATCTAACTTCTAAGATACCTCTAACATCTATATAGATTCTAACATAACCACTAACATATCCATACATACAACATCTAAATCCCTCTCCACTCCAACACTAACACACACACAAACACATATACCAAATCCACCCTCTCTCTTCTAACATATCCACATACATCTATATACAAACACACTACCACTCAACCAAAACGCAAATCACTCAACAAACTACACTAGGCTCAACTCAAATAGAATGGCATGATCCTCCCAACTCTCTCACCTTCACAACACACACACTACACTACCATCTATACAACATCAAACACACACTAGCACATATTCTCTATCAATCTTACTTCTCTCGATTAACCACACACATCCTTATTTCATTCAAACACACATACTATACTAACATATATTACTAACATTAATATATATATGTACTATATCATACATATTCTTGACAACCTATGATACCTACATTCACATGATAGCTATACTACATAGGCTCATAGGATACACAAAATGTCCTTGTCGTATAGTCAGTTTTCTAATTAAAATCAATACTGCTCCTATTAGACCTATTCACTAAATTTTAGGATTAAAGTATGTCGTAGTCCTTCGTATTAGCTTTTCGAAACTTTAAACGGATCGTATTTTCGTGTCCGAAAGTTCCCGGAATCGCAAAAACACCGAAACGCGTTCGTCTTTCGGACAACTGACACTCAAACAGTTTTACAGAAAGTTCTAGCATGAATTTGGCCTATTAATATATATATTTGGAAAGCTAACTTCGATACGGTTCATTTAAAATAATGGAAGATTAATCGGAGTCTTGAGCTAGGACTTATGGTATTTCTAAGTTGCTCTGGGTACTAAAAACGTGGATAAAAATTATCACAAATTTGGGTTGTTTTGGACAAAAGAAACACATAGTAACTATATTATCTAGGTTACTAACTAGATTATCTAACTTACTAACTTAACACTAACACACCCACACTCTATCACATACACACAAGACACATATCAATATATATATACAAAAAACCCCAAATCAGTCCACGTCCATAAATATAACAATATTTGATATTTTTGCATAAAAATCGGGCTTGTAGGCCATAATACATAGATTCAAATATTGGTATCCAAATGAGAACAAACCTAAACATCCTAACCATGGTTAATCTACTCTCTAACACATGAAAATCTGAAATTAAAAGACAAATAAGCCTATAGGGCAAAAACACAAACACATGGTGTGTCCCCTTTGGAATCTCTCTATGGGGGACACCAAAACTATTCCAAACTCCTAAAGAGGACTCAAAAGAGTCTCTAAAACAGTCTTATAGGTTAAAAACTAACAAATATGCAAGGAAAAGATAAAATAGAGAAGGTTTAGAGAGAGAGATATCTATTAGGAGTTGATTTCCAATGAACAACCCAAAGGACACGAATCCGACACAGACACTTCTAGCAAATGGACACCCCTCCTTGCTCTTGGCTCAACAATCCATGTAGCTCCCTCTCCTTGCAAGAATGAAAGAATTTGTTGGAGAAAATAGAATATTTTAGAGATGAATCATTGGGATTTGCTCTCGAGATTGGGAAGAATACTAAAATGGCAATGTAAGCTACTTTGCAAATGAAAAGGAGATGGAACCCTCTCTTGGCTGCCATAAGGGTTAGTTTTGGGCCAATGGAAAATGTCTAATATGCCCCTAACAGGTCCCCTTTGGTTAATCTAAGTCATGCAAAGGTTTGGGGTCAAAAGGGTTAAGTTTCAAACCTTTAAATGACTAAACTTGTCATGTGGGTTTAGTCTAAATCCACTAGCCTAATGAGATGAGTTTGTGGGCCATGCCTATCTAATCTTTGGGTTCCGACTAGAGTCTAAACTACCCGGACCACTAACATAAGTCAAAACTAGACGAAACTCCAACCCGACTAAACAAATCCCCAAAATACAATAGTAATAAATAAATATTTACAAAAATATAGGAATATGGAAAATAAAAAATATACCCTCATTTTTGAAAACAGTCAATTACAAATTTTTTTTATACTATGATAGAAAATCAAAGGAAAAATTTTATAGGGATGTCAAGGACTCTCACTCGGCTTCGTCTACTGCCAAACTTTTTCGATCGTCATTTGCAAATGATACTTTTATCTTACGAGCCCAAAACACGAACTTCAATCATGAAAATCAAACCGTTATATGAATACTACCAAAATCATTATTCCAAGGCTACCAACCCATGAAGTATACTCCTTGTTAGAACTCTGTACTTTTTTTATTTGTATTACACTATCAACTTAATCATTCTTAAATCTAAATTTCTCTACCTTGTCCTAAATTGGATCCGAAATCTCTAAATCAAAGTTTATGAAATCCTTGAACTTGTTCAAATCACGCTCCTCGTATTACTCAAATCTAATACCACTATGTTATACAGAAACTTATTATCCCTTATAAAATCAACCCTCATATTTTCTTCAACGTACACATTCAATTATTATCCTTCTTACATTTTAGAATTTCCGCAGAATCTCCACAATTTTTTTTTCCTATAACTCAAAATTCTTGTGTTCTCTCTGTTCCTAGTCATCCTCTTACCAATATCTTGTTCAATTTTGTATCATTATTGTATACAGTTAAAATTTCTTCTCCATTACTAAACTCCTAAATTTAGCATCACAACCTTAAAGTAAAATATCTCGAGAATAAATAACTAAAATTATCCAAGTTCTCAAAAACAAACCGACCTCTAATATTCTTGTTATTTCTAAAGTACACCTATGAAATATTACTGTTCAAACCAGAAATGTATATATCCTACTATCCTTCTTACTCGAAATCCTCCTACGTTCTTTCCAATAATTCCTTCTCAAAATAATTCTCTAAGTGTAATCGTTTACAAAGTGATAATATCTGCCTTTCAATTTTGTTCTTAATCTCAGTTACATCTCTATCCTAAATTCTATATCAAGGTTCATCATTTTATATTCCTACCAAGATCACCATATGATAAAAAATTACGTCCTTCTGAGCTAGATGATTTACGATACTTCCTCGGCCCTTCCAAGGTAAAGAGATACAAAATTTCAAAATGGTTTCAAAGTGTAGCTGACAGAAATAGATACGAGATAGGTGATTGATCTAATCAGGACAGAGTTAATTAAGACAAAAAATAAGGGTAAGACAAGGAAATAATGATAGAAATTGTTCTTGCTCATATGTTCAAAAGAAGTGAACTAATTTAAGATATGATCTGATAACCATTCACGTCTTCCTGAAATCATGTTGCCAGAATTTTTGTCACGTTAGTAAGCATAGCTGCAATAAACGATAGAGTCCGTAACTAAGATATACACCCTATAATCATGTTATCTAGAATTCTTATCACGCCAACCGGTGTGGCTGCAAGAAAATCTAAAATTCTATAACTAGGATAGTATATCTAAAATCAGGCTCTATGTCTTGTCATGCTAGCTAGTATGACTGCAATAAATTCTAAACTCCATAAATAAAGTAGACATTTACTTTCTTACTGTCTTCATCAAATATGTTATCAGATTATACCTCAATTCAATCCATAAAATTTTATCTAAATACAAAATCAAAGTCAACAATAAACATCAAGATTCAAAATTCAACAACGAATCAAGGATAAGAAAACAAGCGAAAACAGATCTCGTGGTAGGATTTAGAGAGAGATTCTCAGGAGTTGTCCTAAAGATACAATCTAGGTCAAAATTCAAAATTCCTGAAATATATTCTAAAACAAATCTCAACCTTTATATACAAGATTGGCTAATCATTCTCTCTTCAAACTAATAAGTATATAAGTTCAACTTCTACCTTCTAGTTCTCTCTAGGGTCCATAAACTCATCCTAATACAAGAATAGGGTTCGATAACGGACAGATGTTTCAAAATCAGGATGAATAAAGCAAGTGGTAATAGACTCGGAAGAGTTTCGAAATAAGACTCCCAGGAGTCATCCCTGGAATCTATCAAGAGTTCCTAATATGTGACTGAGTACCAAAATTCTAAGATATTCTATGACTCTAATCTTAATCCTAGGACAGGTTCGCAGTAGTACAGAAAAGCTCAAGTACTACCACGACTTTGCATTAATAGTAAAGACAGATCTACGTGGGCCACCACAAAAATGTATCATGACCCGCACCCGGATAATCGGGCACAAGTACGTAGGCTACGTCTAGCCTACGTCGTAGTATCGGCGGTAGTACGCTGCCAAGTATCAATTAACTATCTACAATATTTAGATGATCCAGAATTACAATGTACTCAAATAATACCACAAACAACTAAGGAAGCTATGAATAAGAAGATATCAAAAATACTGAAACAGACAGAGTCTACAACTGAATATACAAGACCCGAATGTAACAGAGACAAATACCACAGTGAAACAAAAACAACTACAAGGCCTAGAACTCCTGGGAGATAACTCACGGTGAATAGAACATCGAGATCCGTCTTTGCTAGCATCATCCTGTAGTCCAATAATGTGGGGCATAATAGTTCATAAAATTTGTCAACAGGTCCAGTCAGGATGGGAACGAGTACATATCTCCGAAAGCAGTTCCAAAATAAAGTAGAAAATATAGAACTAACAGTAGAATAAAATACATGACGTGGTGTAAAAAAATACAAGAATACATGAGATATGGATAAGTTAACTGAGCACATGAAATATAATAAGAATCTATGAACTATAAATAATATAGGTATTTCAGAGCACAAGATAGTTATATAATCAGTTTAGGTTGCACTTGACTAAGATAAGGTAACTCCATTATACGTGAGGGTATAACAGATGTGTACATGATTACACTACTAGGATATAATCACATAACCACTTCTACTCTCCCTTATCCCAATCAATACACAAGATCTGGTCAAGTTACGTTATGTACATGATTGTTAGTTATACATGAAGCATATATGAATATGAGAGTATATGAGAGCACATGATTGTATATGAAGATTACGAGTACAAGGAGTACGTGATGCACATAATAAAGTACATAAACATAAAATATCCGATGCACACGGTAAGGGGATAACATCTCATGACAAGATTCATATCGTACCAATCTGTGTTAACAATGTGTCAGCATCAAGTAAAGTAGTCTAAAACAGGCAATATAAATACTATAATGAATGAAAACAATTAGAGAATATACTTGCCTTGATTTGGTTGGAGTCAATGTGCGTAACACGAACGTGTCAACACGGGATATGTACGATGCTATGCTCCACAAGAAGGTCTTAAACGATGGTACAAACAGTCTCGTCAAGTCCAGAATAGTCCAAATAGCCTAGTTCGACCTATAGAAGTATAGATATGGAAGTTGGCATGATTATCGAGATCAAGATGGATATCCGCGTTGAAAAAAAAAAGAACAAATGATTTGATTAGCCACGATCGGGAAACTAAATAATTTAGTAAAAAGAAAATTAAATATAAATGACCCCATGTTTAGAAATTATTTAAAAATATATTAGAATCCCAAATTAAGGCATATAGGTTATAGATCATAATAATTCCAATAGTTAAAATAAAATAATCTTTAGAAAATATTTATAAATCTATTTTAGAAATAAAGTCCAAATAAACAATCTTCAATAAAAGTTTACTAATCCCCATAAAAGTCTATTTATGCCTATAGGCCCAAATGTAGGCACTTATGGGCCCAATCCTTTATTAATGAAAAGCACTTCTCCAAAGCCCAAAACATCTTAAATGGAAAACTATAAGCCAATTAATATTTGGCCCAAAAGATTTTATTAATCTAATATATATATAAGCTTAAAGCCCAAAATTATAAAGCTAAATTAATTAAATTACAACCAAAATTCTAATGGTTTAAAATGCAGTCCAACATTCAGGTGTTAGGGCCTAATCCATTTACCAAATTCTAAAGCCTTAAATAATTTGGGCTGAGACTATAGGTGCAGTGCACCAGGCTCTAACCAAATTCAAAGTAGGGCCCCCACAGTTGATCCCAGATATGACAAATTATATACTCCAATCATAAAATATAACATAATACTCAAACATAAAAAAAAACCCAATCTATACACAAAGCTGTCACTGCTGACTTAATTTCGAGAGAGGTGAGACCACATTTCCTTCTTACTCCAAATCCCTAGACCTCTCTTAATCAGTTACCATTCAAATACTATTTAATATCAATTCTAGGAGGTGAAACTGTTGTGTTTAGCCATAACAAAATCTAAGGAACATTAAAATATAACTAAAAGGAAAAGAAAATGGAACAAGAGAAAGAGCTTCTCTCTCTCACTCAGACTTTCCCAAAACCAAATTCGACCACAAGCTCCCAATACAAAGGAAAGCATCAAAGAGAGGGGTCAAGCTACCTCTTAAATAATCAAGGAGGGGGCTCCAGCTCCTCATTCTGTAGTTTTCTCCAAAAATTTGGAAACGAAGTGAGGGGGTGAGAGAGACGAGAGGAAAAGCTCACAGCGGTGGATTTACGTCGACGGAGAGGTCAACGACATGGAGGAGGGACGAGCAGCGACGCACGGCTATGGGCGACACCGGACAACTGTGCTGGGAAGGTTCGGCCGAAAGTCGACACACCGGTCAAGACGCGATGAAGGTCAGGGACGCGATCGTCAGGTGGTGAGGTCATCTTCCCTTCTATTATTTCTTTATCTAGTGGTTTGGTGTCGATGGCGGTTTCGATGGTGGTGGCGGTGGCGGTTTTGTAGTGGTGAGTGATGTGGCCGGCGTGATGAACGATGTTGGTAGTTGGAGAGGAAATGTTGGCGGTTGTTGGGGATGTGATGGTGCTTGGGGGTGCTGGTGGTCGGTCTGGCCAATGGCCGCGTAACAGTGGTGGTTTGATTGTGATGGTGGTGGCTGCGTACAGTATTGGGGAAGTGGTGGTAGGAAATGGGGTAAATGCTCGGGGATGTAGACGGCTAGGTAAAGGTCTGGTGGGGACAGAGGTGGTGTGTAACACCCATATTCTGAATACATATTTTGTCAAGCTTGTATGTATTTCAGACCTGTATTTATTTTCTCAGATTTTTGGCATGTACTTGTAATTGGCTTGACTTGTAGATTTTGGTTCTCGTAATTGGGTTTTACCGGGCTTGGGTTATTTTGTGGAGGAGAATTGGTTTGATTTGGTTTGGTTTGGTTTAACACGCATTGGAACACCTTAGCCTATGCTCAACCCTCATTCCACCACAACCCACCCTCTTTATTATCCCCACCTAACACTCTCTCTTCTCATTACTTCCCTCCATTAATTTCTTCTTCTTCTTCCTTCCTCTACACAACACCATCACCCATAGGCAAGTGCACTTGCCACCACATGAGAACCCTTTTTATTTGCCCATTAGCTAGATTAGGCCATGGAGATCAACATTAGAACTTGATATTTTGTGATTTGGAGTCTCCTTTATTCTAGATCTAAGTTTTCTTTATTTTCAGATTTATATGGTTTTGATCTATTTTAGTTGGGTTTTTGTAGGTTTTGATGCTTCCATGTGGAAGAGAATTCAATTTTACTCAAGTTAGACCTTTGAAAATCTAGATTTGGTTTTGATTTGACCAAGATATGAAGATTCGAACTTTGGTATTCTTGAAGAGTTCCTCTCGGCCTGGAGTAGCAGACGGCAGCCTGCGCTCTTTAGCGCAGTGCTGGACTGTGCATCCTCCTCTCGGCCTGCGCTCTTTAGCGCAGCACCGACCGCGCAGCTTGCCCCATGGTAAACTGCGCTCTACCCCAGCGTGCAGGGACTCTTGGACAGTCTACTCTTGCGCAGTCTGCTCATGTGCAGCCCACTCATGCGCAATCTAACCCTGCGCGCTTGGACCCTGCGCACTTCACCCCTGCGCAGTTCATTCCTGCGCCAACCATTCCTGCGCCAACCATTCCTGCGCCATCCCTTCCGCGCACTTCACTCATGTGCAATCTGACCCCTGCGCCAACCAGCTCAGCGCAAGCCGACTTTTGCGCAGCTCACTCCTGCGCAGTTGGCCCCTGGCGCACTTGATTCCTGTGCAACCCGACCCCAGGGACCCTTACACAATCTGTCCAATCATGGAGATTTGGTTTTATTTTTCCTTAAGCGTGGCTCTTCTATAGCCCTATATATTGATATTTTATTAGATATTTCACCCCAAGGAACTAGCATAACACGACAGTGACCCGTAGTGGGACACTCCTGACATGACCAACCTGACATGATAGTGGCCCGTCGTGGCGCACTCTTGACAAGTACCTTGACATGATTTATCTTGATGCTGTTGCGACGGCTAACTTGACTCGTATAATCAACTTGACACCGTGGGTGTTCCTGCTTGCTTGCTTGTGCAATCCACTTGTCTTGTCTTGCATCATGTCTAGGACGTGACTCCCTGGTTCCCACGGTCAGGGATTCATACTGAATATGGATTAGGCTAATGACTAGATCAAACTATAGTTCATGGAGAATTTCTAGTCATAGGCAATCTCGTTATCTGGGTGCTTTAATTGTACTTGTAGCTTGCCGACGAGTAGAGCACATTTCCAGCACACTGTCATGTGTTGCACCCTCTAAGTCACCTAAGGGTATATCGTCTCCCGGGCGATGTACCCAACTATACTCTCAACCCGCGGAAGGATAACTGGATGGTCTACAGGGCTTAGGACTAGAAATTTCTCACTTGCATCTTGTTAGTAATTAGGCTTGTGATAACCCTAGTTAGTTAAAGTAGTAAGCCGTAGTGATTGCTTGGCCGCTTGTGAATGGATGTTGTCTAGCCCTGTCTAAGTCTTATTTAGTCCCAGTACCTGGTCCTCCTGAACATGATTGTTTTACTTATCTTTAACAATAAATGGGTAGAGACAAGGTGCTATTCAGGCAAAGGGTTACAACCCCGGTCCTTGTTTGGGTTAATGGTTGTAACCTGGCTCCCAGAATGGTTCCACGTCCCTAGTCGTTTATTGTCTTGCTGTACTTGTATTACTTGTACTTTTCTTCCAATTTCTTATGTTCTGATATGCTGGTTTTGTTCTTATTTCGTGGCCTCCTTTGTGGCACTTGCTCTTTCTGGGGTTTGACCCAGCTGGTTTTGTGTGGCCAGATTTCGGAGCAGCACCCGAGGATCTACCGAACCTTCAGCCCGATGGTGGCGACTAGAAGGAACCCGGGCTACGAGTGGGTTTTCCATTTTGTTTCGCTCACTCTATTGTAAAATTATTCTTTTGAGGCGTTTAGCTGACGAGCACCTGTTAGCTCGATGCATATTTACTTACTGTCTGCCTACGGGCTGTAAACATGATTAACAAATCCTAGGGTTGATCATGTATGACTAAACTCTTGCTAGTTCCCGCATTTTGTACGACTAGCTTCATGATCAACTGAATATGTAATATTTGAGACCCCTTTTATTGTATATTTGGTGGTCAAACATCTTGTACTTATATTACTTGCTTGAGATTGAGACAATATGCTTGACCTTAAGAGACCATTAGCTTGCAGTAAACTCTCATATCCAGACAGCCGTGACCGTATAGCGAGATGGAATTCATTTCAATATACGTAGCTGGCTATGTTCGCCCCCGCTCTCCAGTATTCTGGTTCTGGGGCGTGACATGGTGCTAGACAGCTGAGGTGTTAAAAATAGTGGTTTAGATCTGGGGTCACCGGCAGTGACAGTGATGCCATGGGAATGAATGGATATTGATGGTGTTGGGCTCTCCGTGGTGGCCGGAGGTGGCCAGAAATGGAATAATGGTGATGGTGTTCAGGAGGGAAGGAAAGGCTACGGTGGAAAAATTTTAGGGGCTAGGAAACTTAGGAACTTTTCTAGGTTACATCTCATTAGGAAGTGGGCTACTTATAGGGGAGTGGAGGGAACCCTAAAGGCTCAATACACAAATGTTATAGAATTAGGATACATAGTGGAAACTTACTAACTACTAACATCATGCTAACCACTAACAATTATTTCCATCTGTTGGTTTAATTAGTACTAAATAAATATTAGTTATAAATTAATTAATTAATTAATTACTCGTTCTACTAATTTTTATCAGCTATTTATAAATAAGATATTATTTTTAGTTCATTGGTTAAAAATAAACGTTAACGAACCAATAAATAATTATTAGCTAATTACAATTTAGCTAAAGCCCATCGAAGCCATAGCCCATAATCCAAGCCTAGGCTTGGTAGGCTAATGTTTGGATCGATATTGGTCTTAACCCGACGCGAGGGAAAATGAATAACCATTCCATTTATCAAAATCACTTTAAACTAAATAATTAGTAAGATAAGTATCTCATTTATAAAACACTTCACAAAATATTTTTTTCTATATATATATATATATATATATATATATATATATATATATATATATATATATATATATATATATATATATATATATATATATTCTTATTTTTTATTTATATATATATATATATATATATATATATATATATATATATATATATTCTTATTTTTTATTTATATATATATATATATATATATATATATATATATATTCTTATTTTTTATTTATATATATATATATATATATATATATATATATATATATATAAATAAAAAATAAGAATATATATATATATATATATATATATATATATATATATATATATATATATATATATATATATATATATATATATATATATATATATGACCGATAGCAATCACGGTCGAAAAATATTTCTCAAAATTAGAATTTCACGTTTTTGAAGATTCAGAAAATTCAGTGTTTCGAAAAATACAAATTTTCAAAAAATCCAAGAAATTTGATTAACGGAGGTTACAACTGCTCTATGGCTAAAAGCCATTGGCATATGTGTCTTGAGATCAAGTTTTGAGTTTCAGTTAGGATATATGGGAATGAGTGAGTAAGGTAAGTAGAGAGTATCCTATATTACAACCTTGTATTTGGGTGAGTGATCGAAAATAGAAAATGTATTAGAGAGTGAGTATCAGTGATGTGGAGTATGTGTACACTGTTGGAAGTGTGTGGCCATATGGCATGAACGAGGTCTGACCTTTAGGTTTCGGAACAAGATGAGGGATCCAAATATATCCATGAAGAACTAGATGAAGGAAGCATAAAAGTAATTAACGGCATTACACATTATTAGATGCAATAATAATACTAAGATACTATAGGACACACCAAACCATTTGTCGTGTTCATGTCGTCGTGTACAGACGTGTCAAGATAATAGGTTTGTAGGTAAATGCTAGCTAGGTATCGCCCAATATTTCATGGTAAGTGCTAGCTTGGACACTCCGAAGTCAAGTTTTCCTTGTGGGCTCACAAGGAACACATGGTGGCAGAAATATCATTATCTCTTATGTTAAGTGTCCGTGTTAGCCTGAAATCAAGTGTCCATGTGAGCCATCTCTGAAAATTAAATTTACTTATGCAAGCCTTTTGGGGCTATCAGAGTTATACCAAAAAGTTGAACAACTTAGTCTTTTATAGATTTAAAACCGTATCAAAGAACACGTGACAATACCTAAGTGTATATCATAGTACTTAGAGTGTATAGAGTGAGTATCCTAGTAGTATATAAGATGAACATGTGTATAGTTAGTATGTATAGTTAGTGTCATGGGTATTTGAAACTGTATTCTAGTATCAAGATACAAGAGAGTATCAATGTGATATTGTGCACCATGGTACATGATATCCACATGATACACAAATACCTAGAGTTAAGATGATATGTAGGTAAGTGCTAGCTAGGTATCTTAGATACATAGGTAAGTGTCCGTGTCAGCCCGAAGTCAAGTGTCCATGTCATCCCTTCTCTGATAAGTAAATTTACATCTGTAAGCCTTTTGAGGCTTTTAGTGTTTTATAAATTTCAAAAAAACAGGAGAAAGGATAAAGAACGAAAGGAGTAAAAAATCAAAAACAAAAACAAAGAAGAAACAGATTCTGAAGAAGAAGAAAGATCTCATCAAGCTGCAAATAATTCTCAATGGCATTATCTAACGGCGTACAAAATAATTTTTTTTATGAAGAGAGTGAATTTTCTCATGATGAGTTATCTGATACTTTCAGTGATCTATTAGAAGAACACAAGAAAGTATTAGATAAGTATAAGCAAGCTAGAAAGGATATTCTATCCTATAAGCGTGAGAATGAAAAGCTTACTTGCTTATTAAATGATGCTATAAATAATTTTCCTTCTGATAATTCTACTGAGATTTCCATACTTGAGTTTAGATTGCATGAGACACTTGATTGCATTAAGAAAAGCACTCAAGAAATTGCTAAACTTACGGAGGAATTAGAATCAAAAAAGAAGAAGTATTCTATTGCTTCATGTAGAATTGATGCTCTTAATGCTAAATATGATGAGATATGTGCTAACTCTAAAAAGTTAGAGATTAGAATGGGAAAGCAGATATTACAACCTATTACTCAGTCTAACACAAGACACGTAACACCTCACAAAGTCACACACGATAGATCTTTTACAAAGGAAGCAAGCAAAGCTAAAGCTTCACGCAACCATGCTTTCTATTACAATTATCCACGCACATCATATCACACCACTGCACATTCTTATACTGCTGTACATAGCACTAATATTAATACTTTATGTTATTATTGTGGTATGAATGGATACATTTCTAATCGTTGTTAGATTAGAAAACTAATTGATATAAACTTGTGCAAATAGGTTCCCAAAGCTAACAAATGTGGATCCAAGTATTGGATAGCAAAGTCTTCACCTAATATTTCAGGTGGAGTTACTTATGCTGAACCATAGAACCATGAAACGTATTGGTGGTTGCACAACTACAAAGGTCATCTTCCATGCAAATGTACCAACATAAGTGTGGTCACTTGAACCACTTTGGTAACATGCTAAATGATTTATTTTATGTTTTTATTTATAGAATCTAGCATGTTCTTATTAATGTCTTGCAATTTGATATTTTTAGTTGTTTATTATTTGAATCAATGTGAGATATAATCCTAACATGACTAGCTGTTTAGCTTAAATGATTAGTTCACACTATATAGTATTTTATTTTCTATTAGTATGACACATTTGTCTATGTATGGACTTAATCTTTATTCTTGAAGCATGTATACCACTGTAGTCCATAGGAGCTTAAATTTTTGGTTAATATGTTTTTGACTCTTCGTCTTTAATATTTTTTAGTGGTCACTTCTTACTGATTTGTCTTTAACATATCATATTTACTTTGATCGGTATTTTAAGTATATATGTTTAGCACGAGTCTTCTATTTACTTGAAAAGTATATACTTTTATGTTAACCTTGTGCTTGCATAATATAACTGCTTGACTTTTCAAAAATCCCAAAAACTAATTTGCAAACATCCTAACAGAACTCCAACAGAATTCGGCCCGAGTTCGGCCCGAATTTAGCCAGAGTTCGGTTAGTGCCCATTGAATTTTTAAACTTGGTCCTCCTGCAGTAACGGATGCAACGACTATCTATCGATATTCTCTCAAAGAGTTCTGCCCGAATTATGTTCGAATTCTGTCAGAATTATGCCTTTGGAAAACCTATAAATAAAGAAGGATTTCAATCATTTCAACACACTCATTCACTTTCTTATCTCTTCTCTCTGAGCTTAATACATTCTTCCAAAGTGTTTTGAGCTATTCATTTTCAAATCCCAAGCCAGTTACAATCCTCTAGTCGATTTTCCAGTGCGGTACGATCTAGAAGTTTCAGAGTGATTGTAATCAGAGGCTTGATTGAAGAAAGATACTTTACAATTGAAGTTGGTCGATTACTTCGTATCAAAGCTCGCATTGTAGAAGTTGTAAAGACTTCGTTTGAAAACTTGTGGTATTTTCCAATAGTGGATTCAACTGGAAGCTAGAGTTCTTCCAACTGGAATAGTCCTCATAAGAGGAAAACCAGTATAAATTCTTGTGTTTGCGTTTGATTTCTGATCTCTACTTTGCATTTACTTACTTGTGATATATTATCTGTGATCTTGCTGCTAACATTTTTAATTAGCTAATTTTTGCAGCCTACTCTATTCACCCCTCTCTACATTATTACGTTTTACAATTTGTTCCTACAGCATGTTGTACTACAAGGATGACAAGGATGAAGACGTGTGCAGATTTTGTGGTGTTGATCGCTACAAGGCAACAAGTTCAAGTGGGACTCCTGGTACAAGAAAGCCGACCAATTCGATGCACTACTTGCCTTTGACACCGCGACTGCAGAGGTTGTTTATAGTGAAGGAGATTGTTGAGAATACGAGTTAGCACATGCGAGAATAGATTGATGGAGTTTTGGATTATCCATTCGATGTAGAAGCATGGAAGTACTTTGATCAAGAGTATCCAAATTTTGCTTCTGTTTCACGTAATGTAAGATTGGGGCTATCCTCTGAAAGTTTTACCCCGTTCGGACTTTCGGGTACCCAATATTCGTGTTGGCCACTAATTGTCACTCTGTACAACCTACCGCCGTGGATGTGTATGAAGACGCCTTACATGTTCCTAACCGTTATCATTCCGGGTCTGAACAATTCGAAGAAGAATATCGATATGTACTTACAATCGTTGATAGATGAGTAGTTGAATCGGCTATGGGAAGTAGGCACCAATACATATAATGTTTCCAGAAAGCAAAAATTTTAGATGAGGGCCACACTGATATGGACCATCAACGACTTTTCGGCCTATGGAATATTAACTGGATGGAGCACTCGTGGTCATCTCTCATGTCCGTATTACATGGACCGCACGAAGGCTTTTCGTTTGAAACAAGGAGGAAAACCGTACTTCTTCGATTGTCATCAACAGTTCCTGTCGAAGGATTATCCGTTCCGGAGGAACATGAATGCTTTTCGTGCTCGCGTTATGGAGAAGGCCAATCCACCGCCAAGGTGGACCGGAGACACGATATGGAAGGAGATCAAAGATTTTTCAAGTGCTATCGAAGAGCCTACAAGGGGATACAAGGGTGATGAATTTAGTCGCACTTATAATTGGACGAAAAGGAGTATATTCTAGGACCTGCCATATTGGAGCACCAATCTGATCAGACATAACCTTGATGTCATGCATATCGAAAAGAATGCATTTGACAACATAATTAATACTGTGATAGACGTAAAGGAAAAGTGGAAAGATAATCCCAATGCCAGGTTAGACTTGGAAGATATATGCAGACGTCCTGCGTTGCATTTGATAAAGGAAGGCAATAGCAAATATAAGCAGCCTAAGGCAATTTTCTTACTGGACAATGAGGATAAAGGGAGACTTTCTAGGTGGATTCAGGGCCTAAAATTTTCTTACGGGTATGTGTCAAATTTAAGAAGATACGTCGACCCAAAGGAGAAAAAACTGACGGGTATGAAGATCCACGACTGTCACGTATTTATGGAGAGGTTAATTTCGATTGCATTTCAGAAATTATTACCACCGGTCATTTGGGATTCATTGACAGAGCCGAGTATATTATTTAGAGATCTTTGTTCTACTAAGTTGCTTGTCGATCGTCTAAAAAAGCAAGAGAAGGACATTACGGTAATACTGTGCAAGCTTGATAGGTGTTCCCTCATGGGTTCTTTGACTCCATAGAGAATTTGCCAATTCATCTTTTCTATGAGGCTTGTGTTGGTAGGCTTGTCGATTATCGGTTGATGTACCCGTTTGAGCGGTATTTGAACCACCTAAAGAGAAGGGTGTAAAACAAGGCTCGGGTCGAGGGTTCTATTTGTGAAGCCAATATTCTCGAGGAGATTACAGACTTCTGCTCGATGTATTCAAGCTACATGTTGCTACTAATAGAACAAGCACCCCGAGAAACGATGATGGATATCTTGAATCTAATGAAGCAATACTGAAAGTCTTCAATGCTTTCGGAAAGCCTTCGAAAAAAATGAAGAAAAGATATATGAATGACGAGAAACTAAGGGCTACTCAGTTATATATGTTACTCAACTGTGACGAGAATAAAGTGGAGAAGCTCGAGGGGTAAGTAACTAATACATCCACATTTACATTATCTATGCATGTAATATTATCCAATATTATTATTACACTAATTGGCCGATATGTTGTTATTTTTAGCATATTTAATGATAAGGTGAGGTCGAGTTGACAATACATAATAGATGAAGAACTAGAACATGAAATGAGATGTCATTTTCCTTCATGATTGAGTGCATATGTAAGGAGCTCGGTAATTACTTTTTGTATATGCACTTTATACAGTAATTAACAGAACGATGAATTTAATTTCTTATCTTGTGGTATTTAGGTCGATCATCCAGCCGCAACACTAGAGAATGAATCTATTAGAACTCTAGCCAAGGGGCCAATTTATTTCGTCAAAATTTAGCCAAGCTATTGTGTGAATGGGTTTAGGTTCAAGTCAACAAATTCTCCGATCAGAGAGAACTTTCTGGATCTTGATTCGACAAAAAATAGTTATTTGTGTATCAAATCTAAAAGCTACAAAGATGTCGATTCGGGCAATAATTTCTATGGCGTCTTACGGGAGATTATGGAGTTGACATATAACTACGACATAGAGCCGGCTAAGATCAGATTGTTCAAGTGTAATTGGTTCGATCCGATCCAAGATCAAGGTTGGAAAATTGACAAGCATGGTTTTATGGATATTAACTACCGACGTCGATATCAAGGATACAAACTATTTGTCCTAGCAAGTCAGGCTCAACTCGTTTACTTCACTACTTATCCTAGACGGGAAACAACTAGGTTGGACTGGTGGGCAGTATGCAACACTAAAGCTAGAAATACCTACAATATTGACGAAATAGCTTATCAGGAGGACGAGCTACCTCTCGTAACAAATACAGTTGACGTGGACACAATGGAAGTTCCATATTATATGTCCAATCGTGTAGAATAGATATTAGTATCGGAAGAGAAAAACGAAGTAGATGAAAGCGAAAATGAGGAGGAAGAGGAAGATGAGGAAGTGGCACCAGAAGGCAGTGGCACCGGGAGTTCCAGTCATCCAGCTCCTATAGATGATCTTGATGGCGTGGAGCCTTCTTATGCGTGGTGGCTGAGGGAGTTCTATCTGCCCAAGCGTAGAGGGTAGAGTTATATATATGATATGACTTTTGACCGAATTTGTCTCCGGTAGACTTATTTCTGGATTAGACTTGGATGTTTTGTACAACTCTGGATGTTTCTTTTTATTTTCTAGAATTTGTTATTATCTAGACTTAGATGTTTCTAGATTACTTTATTGTTATTATCTAGACTTTGATGTTTCTGGATGCTATTATATAGACTTGGTTATTATCTAAAAATCCAATGGAGGGTTTCTTCGGGTCTATTTTTTATAAACTATGATATATTAAATGCATTCATATTTAATTTAGTATATGTATTATATTTCTTGTATATATCTATTTTTAGCAGGTATGACAGGACGAAGAGGATCGTACCTTGGAGCATTCCGCGTCGGTAGAGGTTCCACCGGTAGTGGAGCATCCCGTGCCGGTAGAGGTTCCACCGGTGTATAGAGTGCTACTTCGTTATCAGATGATGGTTTCAGACCCTCGTCTCCTAGTACTCCAGTGTACCGACCAGTCACATCTCCGACTGCGTCGATGGTACGTAGCAGTAGTCCTGGGATGGACAGTTCCAGGCCTAAGACTACCCCATCCAGCATTCTGAATGCTGACGGCACATTAAAAATGGAGGAGCAGGCGAGGAGGTCACACCTACTCCGTCGATATATGATCCGAACGATCTCCCATGCGCCCCTCTAGACGAGACGATGATGGAGATTTGGTCCGACGGGCTTACAAAGTAAGTTAATTAGTTAACATTAATTTATACATATATCTATATATTCATGAATATAATTATCGTTGTGTAGATATCGTCCTCCGTCAGTTCAGAGGGCATTGGGGCAATTTCTGAGGTCCAACAACGGCGGCCCTTGGACCAACTACTCGGATGTCTCGGACGAGAGGAAAGCATTCTAGTTTGTCCACTTCAAGGTAACTAAAGTATATTACTTTTAGTATAAATCACCTTTTATACATATTATATAAATAACTAATTTAATTCTTGTATAAGACATATTTTTATCCATCACACCGGGCTGAGATGATCAAGACGCAATTTCCTGCCGTTGCCGCCAAGTTGATCCGGGATGCGATCGACGACCAGAAGGCTCAAGAGCGCTCCGGAAGACCGATCCAAGGTTGGATCACGCCCTAGTAGTGGACTACGATGAGAGCTAGATTCGACGATCCTAGGTACAAGGAATGGTCGAAGAAGGCGAATGCGGCTAAGACGAGGGCAGGAAAGTGGTGTGGTGGCTCGATTCCCATGACGGAACATTTTTGTCGCCTGGCCACCCATTGGAAGGACGAAAAGCTCATCGTTGATAGGGCTACGCAGAGCAATGTAAGTATTACTTTACGTGCCACTAACTATAGTATAACTTAAGAAATATGCAATATATATCCATAGACGGGGAACAACTAGGTTGGTAGTAAATATTATGCTTATCGAGATACGTACTTTTCTAGGATGAGTATCTTAGGCTAGAACGTGAGAGTGCACCTGTGGAGGGAGGGACTAATACTTCTTTGCAGCCCCCTCCGGCTCGAGTGTTGGACGAGCTCTGGATGACCGTCGTTGGTGGTCTTAAGAGGGGTACGTACTACGGTACGAGATCCTACGGTGCCTTTGTTGTGATGCAGTCATCTAGGGCCCCCTCTGCCAATGTGCATTCTCCACAGTCCTTACAGGAGTCGGCCATAGTAGAAAAACTCTGTTGCCAGGTTACTGAGCTACGTGACGAGCTGTTGCGGAAGATTACGGAGCAGCCCCAGTCTTAGCCGCAGACGGACGATGCGGCGCTCACCATACGATCTGATATGCTCGAGTGCACCATTAGAGAAACATACGAGAGGAGGATCGTGTCATTCAAGCGGTGCAGGAGGTGGATCTTGCCGTTCAGGCGGTACAGGGGTCGCAGGTGGCCATGGACGATCAGCTTTCGAGGCTGGCGGCTGTTATGGATTCCACCAACTCTAGACTGCTAGCCACGGAGCAGACACTTCTTGGTCGTGCGTCGGCATCCACCGACTGTATCCGTTCCACTGCCTCCTTCTCCTCCTATTGATGAGTTATCGTCGGTGAAGCTGACACCGACGTAGTATAGGTTTATGTTGTCACAGATGCTGGGACTGCCTCCTTCTCCTTCTGACCAGGCGTAGTCCTTTATTGGACTTATTTTCATGTGTTGTGTTATTGTTGTTGACCCATTGTTGGGTCTTTATGTATTTATTTTATTCATTTAGTGACTGTGTTATGTTGACCCTATTGAAACATTACTGGACAAACTCTTTTTGTAGCTGTTTGGTAGTGGATTTGTTTCCACCCGGCTATTTCATATCTTTCTTGTTGTTTGATTATTGCTAGTATTTTTCATTTTTTGTCTAATTATGTTTGTTTACCGATGTTGACTATTCCACTGAAGGGTCGGGAAACACAAGGAATTCTACGGAGGGTTGCTCCAGATCTATTATTTGCAAACTGTCATTTAAAATGCTGGTAGATTTTGGATGGAAAAGCAAACGTAATCCTATTTTTTTAATTTTTTTAAAAGTTAGCGACTCTTAGCGACGTTTACCGATGAATAGCAATGCCAGATTACGTCACTAACGTGTATCGGTACGTCGCTAACCTGAAAATCAAATATCGCAGAAAGTCGCTACCTTGCTGATATGCAAACTCGACATGTCAAAAATAACGTCACTAATGTCGTCGCTATTCACGTACCTGAATGTCACTAGCTTGTGTCAGAGATGTCGCTGATGGTCGCCAGACGTCGCTAATAATCGTGACGTGGTAAACCCAAAAATGCCAGATTGTACGTTACTAAACATTGCAGATTACGTCGCTAACCGCTGAACTGTCAGTGATAGTTAGTAACGAATATATACGTCGCTAATTAGCAACGCCTCGTCGGCAAATGTCGCTATCCAATAAAAAGCTAGCGACGTAAATGCGTCGCAAAAGAACGTTGCCATTGCGACGAACATCGACATATTCTGTGTTAGCGACCAAGTTATGCGATATAAAGATTTTGTCACTAAAGGAAATTAGCGACGTTTTTTTCCTGATTAGCGACGTCCTTTGGCGTCGCTAATGTGACTTATTTTGGTAGTGAACACACATATGTGTGAGTGCTTGTTTATGTGTGTATGACCCACACACACATGTAAGAGGATAGGATTTTGTGTAATCAGTCATGTGTGAGTATGTCTAGAGTATCATGAGAGTAAAACTGGTGTACAGGAACTGTGGTTTCAGAAAAAACCTATGTGTGTGTGGGTTCATTTGAGTTGACATAGGAGTAGAGGGTGTGTACGCAGGGATTTGTAGTACTGGTAACAATATATGAGGCTTGGGTCAGTTAGGGTATCCATGGGTATTAGGATATTAGACTAGATGGAAGTGAGGTATCCTAGGGTAGTATCTAAGGCATATATATATGGATAATGAGTATATGTATATAGATATATAAATCTATATAGATATCTTTTAAGGAATTTATGTAGATTATACAGGATATGTATATGAGTGTGGGTAATTGGTTAGCAAGGTATTGCTATATGTATAGGGCTTGTTTAGGTAAGCCTAATGTAAGGTCAATGCATAATGTAATAGTTATACGCTAAGATACATAGGGTATTAGCTAGTTTTGCATAGTATCGATTATGACACCTTAGTTTAGCAAGGCATGACCTTGTTTTGTCTAGTGTTGATTAGTTTGACCCTAAAAGTCAACCTTTTGGGTAATTGACCTAGTTTGACCAAAGAAGCGAGGCATTGACCAAATTTGACTTCCATGACCTAGTATTGACCTAGAATTCATATATCATCTGAGATATCCACATTTGATATACCGAAACACCAATTAACATTAATATTTAGATCTTTGTGATTCTACTTGGGGCCTCGATTCATACTTTTTGCCCAGGAACACAGGCGAGTACATTCTATGATAGTTTCCATTATTTGATAATTTCTATGATTCTGGTCTATAGTATTTTGTTACATGATTCACGACACGATGGAGACAAGGATTGGTATTTTATGGATTCACTCTTGCGACACGTACGCCATACTTGTTTGGCCTCTACATCGGGACTTACCTACTGACATCATGTACTTTATCTGGCTGGCCTCGTACTTGATTTTCCTGTCGAGACTTGGGTTAATTTTACTAGTCGGGCGGGAAAATACTTGAGTAGACAAGTAAAAATTTCCAAATCCTAGACCCACCCCTACTGGTCTAATCTGGAATGATAGCAGTCGCACACCTCATGTGCGATGAGCCGTATTACCTCTAGTCGTTTACATGTCAAAAGTGGTATTTCAAATACACTAGTTTAGTTACAGTCTTGCTGATTACATTATACTTGCTGGACACAATATATCTACATTAACTAAGTTCCCTTTTATTTACTGTCTTTATTATCATACTCTTTGGATTCACCATGCTTATTGTTATTGCCTTTTATTTAATTGATGCTCTATTTTATTTCCTGCTTCAGTCATTCTTACCCATCAAGTATTACTTACTATAACTGTTTTATAGTTTTTTATCATTTAATTGGAACTGATGTTGGAGGTGTGCTTCAATCCAATCCTAACTGGATATCATTTTTCTGTGGTCTTAGAGGACTTCTGTCCCACCTACTATGGACTCGGGGTAGATAACGACTTTGCCCAGGAGATTCCTTTGGAGCTGGTGCCCATGGGGGATGCACCACCAGTAGTGCCTTAGCTAGCAGCTAGGATGTATCATTTGGTTTCCTAGTATTAAAATTTTATTTTGGATAATATTTTTTCATTTATATTTATATTTTATTACTATTAAGTATAGAGTGGTTAGAATTATTGTCAAATAGAGATTTAATTTTGGGATCACACAGGGGCATACCTAAGCCTATAGGTGAAGTATGATAACATTAGGTCATATATGGTTTCTAGGGTCCCCAGATAGTCCCAAATATTCTATTTTACTATTTTAGAATTTTTTGGAATTTTTGTGCATTTTTGGATAATTAAAACCTATAAAAATTATTTTTCTGTAGGGTTTTAGGATTTATTGTGGAGACATATGAAGTGATTTTGAGACCAAACTTTTTATTTAGGCTCTAGACACCTAGAAATATTTTTAAGAATTTTTTAAGATTTTTCTAGAGTTTTCTGGAATTTATTTGGAGTTAAAATAATTTTTTAATAATTTTCTGTAATTAAATAATTAATTATACAGTCAGCAGTCCATTCAACGACTCCCTGGCCCACCTGTCGATGCCAAAATGAGTCAGCACCGCCTTTCTCTCTCTCTCTCTCTCTCCTGTATATATGTTATTAATTCACGAAAACCTAGAAATTCCAGCCGCCTTTTTGAGAGAGAGTTCTAGTAGAGATCTCCACTTCGTGGAGCGATTGCAGCCAATCTGGACGTCCGTTTCACACTATTTTTTTTATTAGAAGTGTATTGAGGTTAGGTTTCTGAATATATACTTTATTTTCTGAAATTTTGTTCTTGAATTTCTGGATAATTATTTGAGTGTCGGTTGTCTAAAAATCAATGCGTCGTACGGTTTTCGAGATTTCGAGTGATTCCGAACTCCGATTCGTGATCCGTTTGAAGTTTTGGAGAGCTGACACCGAGCTCTACAACATATAAAGTTTCCAAAAATTTAGAGTTTCATCTAGTATTTTATTATTTTCATAGAAGTCAGATTTGCTCAACGGTTCATTAATTTGGTCACGGTTAGCCATAATGGCGATAACTTTTGACCAAATCGTAATTTTGCGGCACGATCGATTCCAATGCACTCATGGTGCTGAAATCTATCATATTGCACACTCAAACTTTTTAAATAGTAACGTTTGACTAGTTAGTCAATAGTATGTATCGATTTGCGTGCCACATGTTCCGAATTTGGAACCGTGACTTTCCTTGGCCAAATATTTGTGTTTAGATTCTATTTTCAGATTTAAGTAGGATAAAATAGGTTTTTAGATGGTTTATTCTAGAACTAAAACATGATTAATTATGTTAACCCATTAGCTACTTTCTAAGATTTTTAGAGTGGGAATTGTATATCTAACTTGTGGTTGTTTGTGCGACGGGGTTCATGGGATGATGGCATGATTTGATAGCTTCTAGGTCAGAGTTCATCTTGTCTTCAACTTGTGAAATCAATTCGTCCAAGAGTTCAGACAAGTACTTGTTGACACCTTCATGTGCATTTACTTTATATTGTTATATTTCACTTATACATGATATTTTCGTGTCTTGACTGTTACACACACGAGAGTTGAGTGATTGACTATTATTCATATTTTCTTATCGTTATCGAGATCATGTTTTTCATGATAGTGAGATTTGGATATTGGAGGGGTACAATTACTACGCACCTGGACAAAGCCCAGATTGTATTATTGGCAACTCTCCCGTTTACGGGGGTGGGCCTTATAACCTCATCGTTCGCCCAAGCTGTCCATGTATAGGAATATTGTACTTCTCATGGCACGTGCACTACGAGTGATTATATGAGTCTCTTTAATTTTTATGCTTTTTTACTTTCCTTATTAGGTTCTTCCATCCCATGATTTCTTGTTCATATTGTTCATTGTTTCTATTGATCATTATTTTCCATGTTTAGTGTTTTATTGCTTTATATTGTACTTGTATCATGTTGGTTTAGACTTGTAATTGTTCCAATCCTGACTAAATAACCATTTTTCAGATGTAGATGACGTGATTTGTCCAGAGGTTTACGGTGAGTTTGTTGGAGATACTGACGTCACTGGCGTACCAAGTTCCAGCACTGATGCGAATTAGCATATTTTCTTCCTTATGGATTCATATTAGTTAGTAGTTATATTTATAGTGTTTAGTTATTTATTTTCTGCTATCCGGGGTTGTTCCCGAGACTTACTGAGTTGTAGTGGATTATTTGATATCTATAACATTGAGACTATTGGATATTGGTGATTATTGCTGGTTTAGTTGTGGATGATATATGTGCGTGTTGTGCTTGTTGTGGACCATTGTTACCATAGACAACGTGCTACTGCCGATTTTGTGCCGATTCTGCGGGTCGTGACATAGGATGCTGGATTTGTCTCTAGTTTTTTGAGAATAAGATAAGTATTATTTGAGTTATTAGACTTCCAAACATTGTTGTGTATTGACTTATATGTGATACTAGACTGCTTTATCTTCATTTAGTTCCTATCTTTATATCTCTTCGTGCTTTTTATCTTCCTTAGATATCTGTGATTGAGTATGATTCTAGATGTGTATATTATCCTCCGTACAGAGTTGAGATTACTGTTGACAGGTTTTGATTATATTTCCGTTAGACTGTTAGATAGCATTGTCGACCTATACAACGTTCTACCGCCAATACTGCGGCGTAGGCTGGACGTACCCATGTACTCGTGCCCCCTAAACCGAGTGCGGATCATGACAGAGGACTATGCGTTGATACTGTAGCATGCCGCATGCTGACAGCACCGCCTGCCCCATCCGTTGAAAGCAAGGCGATCGATCGCATTTGACAACGCTGAAAGCAACCATGCGTATGCGCCTAGCTGCATATGTGCATAGCCGCATACTAGCCTGACACATGCGTCGCGCATAGCTACCGCACATGCAATTTGCACTATGCGATAATGCTAAGTGCAAAGTGCGCCATCAAAGCACCACTTTGCGCCCTTCATTCGAGCCGAGTCCGAGTTGCTAATCCCTACGGTACTTAGTTCCTATGGATTCCCAAAGTGAGTGACAAAACAAAGATTTATTCCTTGTGATTTAAACTTAACCCTCTAGGAAAATAAACCAATATAGGCCACCACACCCTATGTGCATATGCCAATACAAGCATAGCTATTATATTGAGATATACACATTTGTGGTTTTTCAATATGGGACTAAAGTTCCCAGAGGCAATTAATAACCACAACAATTTTTTTTCAACTTTATATTTCCAAAATAATACTTTCAAAATGTTCAAGACACGACCAACACTAAATTGAAAATATTTGACTTGCTGCTTTTCCTTCTCAAAATTTTAAATCTTAATCCATGTCTTTTTAATAGTTTGATAGTAGATACTCTTATCTTTGACCTATTTTTGAAGTTTCGAACTCCATCAATGGAGTTTTGAAAATTTAAAATCCAAACAATCTAGTTTGAGACGAACAGTGACTGCTTGGCAATCCATATATTTCTTAATGAACATTGTCAACAGAAATCCATCAAATACACGATTAAATTGATCTCATCTGAGAGATGCTTCATGGAGCAACTACTAAGATCTTTAACAAGTTGTCCCTGATTGTGTCACTTATGTTTAATTCATATAAAGCGTGCCACAGCCAGAAAAATCCCAACTCATCATTTTATAAAGAAAGGACTAAATTTTAACTTGATAACCACAACTCTCCATGTTTGGAAACTTGATACCCTAAACTTTCGAAATAGCCAACTTGATACCCTGAAAAATATATTTCCAAAAAATACCCTCCTCTCTCTCTTCTACAGGCCCGAATCCCCCTCCTTCAGCCGTTCACCCCTCCTCTCCCGCCTCGCCCCCATGCGCCGTCGTGAGCATGTGTGTATCGCCATCCGCCCACGTGCACCGCCCGCCCAAGCGTGCTGCCTGCCCGCTCACGTCGCCCACGCGTGCTGCCCATGCGTCGACCGCACGCTCATGTCGTCACGCGCCTCCCATCCGTGCGCACCGCCTGCTCGTGTGTACCGCTTGCCCGCGCATGCCGCCCCCCCCGACGTACATCGCTCGCTGCTGCTACGCCCGAGCAAACCCACCGATGCTGCGTCGGCATGCACCGATCGTCTGCCTCGCACACCCAACTGTTGTTGCGCCTATATGCGCCACCCTCCGCTACAGCTCCCATGTGCACCACGCGCCCACGCGCCATCCATTCCCTTCTTTGCTGCGTCCGCACGCGTCGCCTCACCCGCGCGCTACCCCATCCCTTCCGCACGTATCGGCTGTTGCTGTGCCCCCTGCTGCTGCCGTCGCTCCCCGCCGGAGAGGGAAGGTGTGGGAATAGAGGAGATAAGAGTATTTTCATGTTTTTTGGGTTTAGTGTATGAAGTTGAAAATATTCAATAGTTGATGGTATAAGTTGGCTATTTTGAAAGTTTAGGGTATCAAGTTCCAAAACATGAATAGTTGAGGGTATCAAGTTGAAATTTAGCTTAAATAAAAGACAAATGTTGGCAAGTCTAGAAGTTAAGAAATAAAGGATTAGTTATGTTTCTCTTCTACCATAAACAGCTTCTAAAGGTACAACCTACAATCCTTCATCTATCTACGACAACCATTTCAGAAGCAAAATGTTACCATTCTAATTATGAACAAGCTTTACAGAGTCCATTACCTCCAAATGCAGCCAAACTTTTCAAACTTCTAAAATGGTAGAAACTAGGTTCCTCCCTACATAGAGCAAACTATATGTGAGGTAGTTGAAGATGTATTAGACGAAGATGACAAAGTAGTTTCCTGAACTCGCCCCTTTCCAGCTCCACAAATTGCCCTACCATACCCACACCCAATCACATCTTCCATAATCTCAGTGCCAACAACTGGGGCTACAACAATCTCGTCCATCAGGGTTTTCTGATGATAGAGCGCAGTGATATTCTCAAGATAATTATTCTTCTTTTTTATCATCTTATACAGTAAAAATAATATTTGATTAGTTAAAAGCAAAGCAACATTACTCTATTATGCAGTAGAAACAATTTCTTTAATCGCATGTGTAAAATTTATACTTACATGTGCATCCCTTGTTGCATTATTGACCCAATCTTTTTTTTCGACATATGAGCTGTACCCCATGTATCTGTAGAATTATAGAAAATTCCCAGGCTCAATCAAGGCCAAGCCACCCCAAACAATGTGCACGAAGGCTCAAAAGACCCCCAACGGGATGCCAAGCCCCAATAGCACCGTACCCTAAGGTACACCGCCTTTGTAGAACCATAGGCAACTGGACAACTCTATGCGACCAGCTCACATGCAGCCCATACACCATGCGGTTTCCCCTCTAGAAGGCCACTATGCAGCCAATGAGGCATGCGGCTCAAACTGTCCACGAGTCTCCACATCAAGACAAACGGCTCAAGTCCCAACCTGAGCCACCTTCCTCCCCAAAACAACCGGTTCGCGCCCTAGACCGGATTGACAACAAACTGGTTCGTGCCCGAACCGGATGAATAAGAAACTGGTTTGTGCCCCTGACCGGGGCACAATAAACTAGTTTGCATCTCGAATCAGATTATCTCAAATCCTGTAGGCAACAGCTGAAAGGATCAACACTAAGATTATGGTGGCACCATAACCGCCTCGTTCAAACCGCCGGTGCCACACGTCAATCAAAGATCGTGCCCCTGATTTAAATCTTCTATTTATGGCACACATTACACAACCGCACCATTCAAACAGCAAGTTATCCTAAATATTCTTACGTGCTAGATCACATGTGATCAAGCCGTACAGGTGGACAGTCATAACTAACGATAATTACACCCAAGGATCCTTATGTCCTCATCCATAGCTCCTCCAACAACGTTTGTCCAATTAGCATCTCAACCAGGCCGAGCGGCTAAACAGCCTCCTAAAAAGCTATGACACCCAGGTGGCGTCTTCCAAACAAGAGATTCCCGAATCAGCATTACCTCCTTTAAAGCTTGCTCACTAAAAGGCAAATATAGAGAGAGGATCAACAGAGAATAGAAAAAGGGGGACATCGATCACAGAGAGCGGATCGAGGATCGAATCATCGAGGGAGATCACCGAAAAAAGATCGAAGAGGGAGGAAATTGGATCATCAACTGAACAAATCCACCAAATAAACCTCGTTAGTGAGGATACCAGATACACAGGAGAGAGTCATAGAAAGCACTTCAAGAAGCTACTAAGTACCAGATCGTCAACGGAGTAAAGAGGTCAATTATAGTACCCGATCTTAATCAGCACACTTCCCTAGAATCTTTATTTGTATTACCAGAACCTTCTTATTATGGTTTTGTTGTAATATTCAAAATCATATTATATAAAGGAAAGAAAAAGAGTCTTGTTTCATATTATCTCTTCTTCCCTTATCCTTCTTGAAAGATACTTGTAATCTTAAGCACTCTTTCTGCCCGTAAAAATTCGATGGCGAACAAGCTGGTGACTCTGCTGGGGACGACTTTCTCCTTCGACGAGAAAGTAGTGACGCAATCTGATACTTCCAAGTTGGGGTCATCCCAACAGACGTTGGTCGCCCGGTTCGACCAACAGGCTTATGAAGACATGCTCTGAAGGGTCAATCCCTTCCCCTAGGTCAGCTAAACCTAGGAAGACTTGCAAGGTCTGGGTAGTCGAAGCAGCTGCGCCACCACCAGCAACTACTCAGGATGCTCTCCGAAATTCTACCAATAAAGCCCCGCAACCATCTCCCGTGTATCCTTCCCCCGCTCTCAAAGTCAAAAAGAACGAAGCCCAATGCTTGTGTCCCAACTGGAGAATGTAATACAACGCCAAGGACTCGGGAACACGTACTCTCAATTGGCCGGTAAGGCTACTTCCTACTCAAGAAGACAAAGCTGTATCTCAACCAGCTCGCCACCAGGAAGTGCGGGAGCAAGCCTCGTCTAAATCAAAATGACTTCCAGTAAACGCATATTAAGCTACCCAGAATGGTGCTAGACGGCAGACCCACAAGGGAGGCGAAGAAGATCTGTATTCTACAGACTCTCCAAAAATCCCGCACACGAAGTGAGTCCGGACGTGTTGCACTACTCGAAGGCAATCACGGCTAACACGATGAAGTTTGGACACGGACACGATGCACGATACTTCAGATAGAAATTTGGCTTGTAGAATTTTTATGGGAAAAAAAGCAAAAGAGCCTCTCCTTATATAGGCCCTGGAGACTCCTAGTTGGATAAGGAGTAGGAAAGTTTAAATCCCCAATAGATAATTCACCTTGTAATTTAAATCAAATTAAAATGTGTTCAATAAAATCTAAATCTAATTTAAATATAGATAATCCCATCTATAAAACTATTTAAAATAAAATCAATTCCAAATTTAAATCACCATAATTAGTTTAATATTAAATCAAATAAATTTCTAAATATTTTTTTTATAAATAAATAAAAATAATTAAAATTTAGTCTCAAAAATCAAAATATATACATGAATTAAATTTGATGTACCTCGCATGCAAATGGAATATTTACATAAAATATGGTTTTCTAAATTACTACTTATACTTGTACAATAAAATAAAATATCCTTTTTATAATAAATAAATAAAGTTTGGCAATCTTGACGTGACGTATTTTATTACTTTAAATATATTTACTTTATACTATTTTTAAAAAGTAAACATATTTCCTATATAGAGAAAATCTATAGTAAAATTTTTTATAAAAATATATACCTCGCATATACGTGTTCGCACTCGATGTACAAATACCAAAAATAAAAATCAATACGAAAATAAATTAATTTTTAAAAAATTATAGTGACAAATTTAGGGGGTTTACAGACCTCATAGATCCCTCCCAGAGAATCCTTGTGGTGGATCAGAAGCCTCATCTGATCAACCATGCAAGCCACGCGACATACGCAAACACCCTCTACGAAACTTGCATGAAATAATAAATCGCAAGCACAGGTTGAAGAAAGATGGTATCGTATGCAGCAAACCTTCCACGGGACATTGCACCTAAATCACCATCAACTGCTGTTACAAATAGCAGTATCTACAAACAAGCCCTTTGTCTTCCAAGGTCTGCATCGGTATCTGCAAATCAACCATACAACCCATGCGATACAGGCAAACACCCTCTACCAGACTTGCATGAAATAATAAACCGCAGGTGCGGGTTGAAAAAAATGGTGGCATATGCAACAAACCTTCCACGAGACATTGCACCCAAATCGCTATCAACTGCTGTTACAAACAGCAGTATCTGCAAACAAGCCCCCTGTCTTCCAAAGGCTGCAGCGGATAACGAAAGATGAACCAGTTCTTGCTTCCTGCTACTCTATCCGAAAGGATACTCCTGTCCCGAAGGGTTCAAGGCGTCTTCCTCCTCAACGGGCATGAAAAAGTTACAGGCGCAGAGATTAGCCCACCCAGCTATATCTGCGGCAGGGGTATTCCAAAATACTTGATTAAGAAGATTCTTGTGAAAAGTCGTACTGCAGCCAGGGAGGACGTCTTGTCACAACCCACACCTGAAATTTGGGCATTAGTCGTGGGCACGCCCAGCCTACGTCGCAGTATCGATGGTAGAACATTGTATAATCATAGTATTATGAACAACCCACGTAATATATATTTAACTCCATTTAGGAGGACAATAAAGTTTAATCAAAACCAATACTCAATCACTGCTCTAAACAGATAATCGCACGATGGAATATAAAGGAAAATAATAGTCTTTAATTTAATGAATCAAATGAATTCCAAAAATTAACTACATGGTCCAATTATCAAATAGTCAACTAAACCCGAAGACAAATCCGGTCAAATGCCAATTTAACTAAACTAGACTACTTCTAGAACTCAGCAAGCTTTATTTCTGTTGGGTCCACTCCATGGTTCTCCTGTGCTTCATAATGGGTAGGACACAAGTCCTCGAGCTCATTGTATAAAAAATGTTATTCAGTCAAGATGGAACAAATACATCTCTAACAACAGTTCTAATAATTGATAAAGTCCATAAATCAGTAATAGTAATTAAATACATGAAGGACAAATAAGCATATAAATATGGTTTGAAACATCGACTAATAGTAGATGAGCATGGTAATAAAGACAAAAGAGTAAGTGAGATTAGTAATAAACAATAAGACATGTAACCAACAAGGTGTAGGGAATGAACTAGAATATTTACACCTATCTAGTATGTTGAAATACCACTTTTGGCATGTAAACGACTAGGGGTAAATACGGTGTCTCGCACATGAGTGTGCGAGAGCTATCATTTTAGAATAGACCTGAGGGAGTGGTTCCTGATTTGGGAATGTTCACATGTTTACTAAGACATTTTCCTGCCCGACTAGTACTAATGGATCCAAGATATAAGACCAGCCAGGTGAATATAAGTAATGCCAGTTAGATGGGTGATGCATGCAAAGAGTCTTGATAAGCCAGCTCAGTAGGAACAATGTACACAAATGAATCCATAAGATACTACTCTGTGTAACCATCGTGTCGAGAGTCAAAACAAGAATCAATGTAAAATAATACTAAATACATGAATCATAAAAGTTATCAAGTTTGGAAACTTTCAGAGAGTGTACTGCATGTTGTCCTTAGTTGCTGGTACGGGTCTAGCATTGAGTCAAAGTCCAAGAAACCTTTATTTATAATTAACTAAATCAGTAACATATAAGTTTGGAAACTAAATGATTAAACCCTATCTATTGCCTATTAGGTTTATAAGTTATAACTTCTATGTCCTTTAGGTGGGCTTATCTACATATTCACTATTATCTGCTAGATACACTTACTTAACCTATCTCGAATTTGTAATTTATATTCTAGACATGTTTACTTATATGTTGCCTATACATATACATATATACATATATATATATATATATATATATATATATATATATATATATATATATATATATATATATATATATATATATACAAGAATAACTATTGGAAATCATAATATCATAATTATTAGTATCCTTACCCAGCTCTACCTTATAGGACACCCACACATGTATCTAATTTACTATATTGTTGCTAATACACTATTTCTATACTAACATACACTAGTCCTCATATACCAGTGGGTACTCATCCTAACACACCCTCCTAGTTGCTGCCCCTTGTGGAATGCATATGTTGCTGCTTATCCCTAGTACACACACACCATGTGTATATTGTCTTCCTTTTACTTACTACTACTCTTTTCTTTCACAAGCAACCCCTATTCCCTTAGATACACTTAGCAGTTACCTGCTACTATCGAAGTGCAATGTAAAATTGTAGTTTAAAGTTTCGGTTACCTACAGAACTGATATATGCACAAGGACTATCACGACCCGCACCCTAGAGTTAGGGCACGAGAACATAACAACTCCCAGCCTACGCCGCAGTGTCGGCGGTAGAACGCTGTCCTAGGTCTCAATGCATCTAACAGTATAAGACTAAACAGTTTATACTTCCCGAATGGGGGTAACATAGCAGAATCTAAACTCAATCACATCTAAGGTAGAGCATAAAGGAAGATAGATAAAACATAAAATCGAAAAGAGATACAACAGATAGAAGTCTAAGTGTCTAAGATACAAACTCAGAATACATCTCAAAACCCAAATACAGTAATCCATAAATACAACTCAAGATGACTAAAAATAAACTATAAGCAAAAACCCTAGCTATCTATGCAACCTATACTGTCTCCTCTAGGCTAGCAGGCAACCTCCAGGCTATCTGTAAAGTTTATCAACAGGTCCAGTCAGGACATGAGCGAGCACATTATATCTCAACAGTTCATAGCAGGTTAGAAAATATAATCATGCAGTAAAGTAAGATACAGGTACTGAATGAAATGCTGTATGTAAACAGAGAGAGAGCTATAATAGAAATATCTACAATAAATAGAGAACTAACATGTGGCTAGTGAGTCAGAGTACAATATAGACATATAAATGGCATAGGAGATTCTGATAAGACACTATGGAAGAGATTCTGATAAGATACTACTTGGGTATTATTCACATGTCTACTTCTACTCCCCCGTACCCCCAATCGATACACAAGGATCCAACCAAGTTATGTTATGATTACACGCAAAGCCCCCGAAGGGTGATACATGGATGTCCCAAAAATAGGGATTCTAGGAGATTCTAGGATACCCAGTAAATGGGATAGGAGATTCTAGGAGACTCTGTGATCATAAGAGTATATGTCACAAGTGATCAAAGAACCTGTGAAGCATAGTGATACGTCATGTAAGTGAAACGCACAGAACATGTAGTACCCGATGCTCCCTAAGGATAACATCTCAAAAAGGGATCTGTATGGTACCAATCCGTGTGACCAACATGACAGTACAAGTAAAGTAATTTAATGCAGGAAATAATTCTAAGCAGGATATAAAATGATCAAAGAATGTACTCGCCTGATATCTGAATGTCCAAGGTAAAGATACTGTCCGAGGAGAGGTGTCTGACTCCTAATTAGAACAGCACAAGTCACAACATGTCCAGAAGGGTAATATAAAGCACTACAATGCATTCTACATGAATCTAGGTCAAACTAGGCCAAAGTCAACCCTTGGTCAACTGCACTTGTCAAACTAGGTCATGTCCTAACCCAGCAAGTCTTACTAGGCCTAACCAAGACTATCCTAGCAAGCACACATCAATACAAGGCTATACAAGCCAACATACACCCAACTCTATATAGCATGTAATTATTCAATACTCAAATAGGCAAGAATTCACATTGGATATACACTAGGTAATCTATTACTTTAAGCTATATATGTCTACACATATATACACATGCATATATTGGTATTCAATATTAGGTCTATAATTATGGCATTTCAAATGGTTATATAAACTTATATATTACAACACAATATGCTAACATATATATAATATACATACATAGCTAAGTTAACTATATTCATAATTACATATTTAAGAGGCTATGTGTGTGTATGTGAACATGGCAAAGGGGCAAGTGAGGGTTAAATGGGCATACATAGTGTATACATATCAAAGAGTGTCAAAGTGTAAGTGAACAATGTGTCAAGTGTGATAGTGTCAACATAGTGTAAGGGGGTACATGAGGTAATATAGGATTTGTGTTAACATAGAACATTACATCACATTTACTTGTATATTGCATACATTACATCTATTATTATATTACATTCATGCTTGTATTCATTCATCATTCATTTATTCTCTTGCACCATTATATGCACCATACGTTACATACTATGGAACCTATATATTCATTACAAGCCATACTTATACATGCTTATATTAGATAGGATACTTATACCTCATACATCATTTATTTAACCATTTATACATGCTTGCATTCTCTATTTAATTACATAATGTATATACATTAACCTGGGTTAAAATCAAATAGAACATTATATTACACACAAGGGTACACAAAATACATATGCCGAATAGTAACTCCTACTAATAATCAATACGGTACCATCTCAGCATGAATTAAAATTTAGGATTATAGATCTATGTGTTAGCTTTCCGAAACATCAAACGGATCGCGTTTTTATTTCCGGAAACTCCCGGAATCGCGAAAACACCGAGAACGCGTTTGTCTTTCGTACAGCTGACACTCAAATAATTCTCCAGAAAGTTACAGAAAGAATTAGGCCTATTAATACATGTTTTTGGAAATCTAACTTCAATACGCTTCTTTTAAAAAAAATGGGAGATTAAACCGAGCTTTGAGCTAGAAGTTATGACATTTCTAAGTTAGGGCTGAAATTAAAAACGTGGATAAAAATCATGACGGATTTAGGTAGTTTGAGACAAAAGAACACAAGTATATAACATAATATATCAAGAACTCACTCTCTACACTAATATGCATATATGAGACACTATAGAACACATCTCCAATACAAAAATATGAGATTAAACATGTAATAATTCATTCATACATAACAACAACACATAGTGTGTCCAAATTTGGAATTTTCCCACATGGACACAACCACAACACAAAGGACACTCCTATGACCTCCAAATGGACACGAAATGGACACAAATGGAGATACAACCATGGGAATCTTTCCTATGGGTTCAAAATAGACCTATATGCATGAGGAAATGAAAAGGAGAAGGGATTTATACCTCCCGGTAGATCGAATCGAAGAAAAGCCTTCCCGGAGCGACACCGACACGTAGAGATTCCAAAAGGACACGAACGAGCTCTGAATCCTCCCAAACTTGGGTAGCTTCCTCCTTGGCTAGAATGGAGAAGGAAAGAAGAAGATTTTGTGGCGAAATGGAAGGATTTGGTGGAGAAATTGCTAGGGATTGCTCTGTAGGAATTTGGGGAAGAACAAGAGAGAGAGTGTGGATGAGAATAATGAAATGAACTTGAGCCTATCCTCTCCCAAAGTGGCTGGCCATATGGGGCTATTTGTCCTATTATGTAAGGTCCAAAATTCCCTCACTAACCTATTCTATGAGTATTAGGAATGGGCTAATTGGTTGGGGATAAATTAGTCATTCTAAAGTCTCTAATCACACTAACCTTATCCATAATAATTAGTCTAACCTCTAACTAAAATATTTCTATCATGTAGACTAAAATTAATATCATGTGGGCCATGCCTAACTAATTTGTGGGTCCCACTAGAGTCAAACTATTCCCGGGTCTCCGTTTCAAGTCGGATTGAGTTGAAATTCGAACCCGACTCAAATAACCCCAAAACAATATCATAAATAATAAAATAATATCAAAATAATTCAAAGAGGTCAAATGCAAAAATATCCTTAGGCCAAAAATGACATTAAAATATCATAATCACATGGTTAGGCTCTAGGTCAAATAGTCTCTAGGGTTTCACTAGCAAAACGTCAAAACCACAAGTCATTGATTTAAATAAGTTTAAAATAATTTAAAATCACCAAAAATCATATCATGAATTAAATATCATTATTAAAATAATTATAAACACAAAATTTCAAAATTACCCTCATTTGGGAAACTGGGTGCTACAACTCTACCCACCTTAGAAAAATTTCGTCCTCGAAATTTAAGATCGATAGTACTCCTTCTAGAGCCTCTAACCTACCCAATATCTAAGGTAATACTTTCTAACACTGGAATAATAAACGGACATCTAAAAAGTGTCAATCTAGGAATACCTCTAATACTGCTCTGCTGTACGGCGGTAATGGAACTTCAATAAAATATGGACTGGAACCTATATCCAAGGGACTGGACCTACTTTAAAGTGGTCTTAACTAAGGATGAAAAGGAACTGATCATAGGCTATAGGTATGCTCAAACTATTATCTTCCTATTAACCATCTATTAATACATTCTATTACCTTAGGAACGATGCATTACTAAGACATATAGGCCCCTATCTCTCATAACACATTTATACTCATCAAAAGACTAGTACATCCTATCAAAGCTGATACTATAATCTCTCATAAAACTCATAAGCTACATGTTTAGAGACACACATCCCCACATCAAGGACTAACCTATATATATCTACAACTGATACTAATGGGGTGACGTCCCTATTTCCCAACAATCAAGGTCTAAATTTTTTTTTTATCTAAATTATGCAATTTGAAGGAATAATATACAAGGTCAGGGCATACCGTAGCAGTTGGAAGTCTCACCTAGGTGCACTGGTCATTCTAGGTCAAAACAGTACTATGGTATCAGCACACAAACAATCTAGGGTGTCCTAATTGGGAAGGTAATGGAACAACAATCATCAAGGTTGTAGGGCTGTCTACCATCCTATATAAAAATTGGTCATTAACAAGCAACTAAGAAATTATTAAAAGGTTACTATTCCATAAAATGGCAAAAATTGAAAGTTTAGGCACAACAAATCACAAATAGATTTTTGTCTTGACACGATCTAAGTTGATCAATTTTGGGATAAAACGAGACTTGGGCAAGAAGGGAAATCAATAAAATTAAAGTATGAGCACGAGCATCCAATGATGGAGGTTCAGGTCATGATTAAATTTAATTCGACTGAGTACGAATACGAAGTTCATAGGTGATGAAAAGATTTCAAGGAGAATTGTCAAGGCTGTCGCGAATGAGACTCTAGGGTCAAGTTTAACTATGTCTCCATTCTCGTAGATTGATACATAAAAAAGCGGACCAAAGTGCAATAGGTTGATCAGACCATCATGTACCGGTTCTGATTAGACAATATATTAGTGGGTGGCCACCCAATAAAATATGTCATGACCAAGCTCGAAAATAGATAAGCTTGCAAAACTAAGGCTAATTTAGCAGCACAAGATGTAAGGGTGGTAATGATGAAAGAAATTACATAGTCCAAGTTTCTTAACCAACGGGTCAAGTAATCAGATAAGGTACATGGTTAAGCATCTAAGAAAACAAGCAGAACACCATCACATGTCGGGTCGAAAGAATTGAGTCAAGGCTGGATTTCTAATTGAAATAAGAAAAAATTTAGTATAATGGTAGAGGTTATAGTTTAGCCAGCTGACCAAAAAATCATATCAAGAAAATAGATTACTAGAAGACGGGTTTTAGTGGGACATGATATACCTACACGAAGGTGAGCTCGTCTAGGTCTTGCATGTAAGATTTGTTGGAGGGTAACAGCTAGTATTACATTCCGAATATCAAAGTCACGATAAGAAACTTCAAGGATCTCAATTAGAAAGTGGGAGTTCAAAAGGTGGTAATTAATGCACAAAAATAATGAAGATCGAGTTAGTCATCTGCTTATGATACTCTTAAGTTCATCTGGTCATAACTTGCCAATCATATCTTTACCTCACCAGTCTCCATATGAAAATTTAACCTTTACTTAAACCCTTACCATGACTACCGTAGGCAATTTCCAATTTTCAAACATCACTCTTGAAGCACAACCCTCACATTTAGGAATCAATATTAACTATTTATTTAAATTTCCAAGTTCTTTCACCTTGTCTTAAATTTGACCCAAAACCTCCAAATCCCGTTTACGAATTCCTTGAACTTGTTCAAATTGTTCTCCTCATATTATTTAATTTAAATATCTAGGCCTTACAAAACTTATCTTTCATCATAAAATCAACTTCCGTATTTTCTTCGACATACACCCTTGAATATTATTCTCCTAAAAATATTTCACAACAATCTGTAAACTTCCATAACTTTGTGCTCTCTCTATCCCTAGCCATTTCCTCGCAACATCTTATTTAATATCCTTATTAAACACAATTAACTTCTCTTTTCCATTACTAACCTTCTACATAGCCTTAGAGTAAAAGTTTTCCCCAGAATCAATAACCAAGATTTTCTAAGTTCTCAAAACTAGGTTGACCTCTGATATCCTCATTAGTTTTGAATACACCTATAAACTATCTCATAACCCCAAAATTTCTCTAAATGTAATTGTTTCCAGATTGGCAGTATACATCTCTTTATTCTATTCGAGACCTTTACCACATTTCTATCTCAAGTTTCCATATGGAACATTCCATATTTGATTTCCTTTAGATCATCATAAAATTACCAGTTACGTCTTCTCTGAGCTACATAATTTATGTCACTTCCTTAACATTACTCAGGAAAATGATATGAAGATTCAAGAGTTGTCAAGGTATAGCTGACAGAATTATATACGAGACAGGGAATTGATATAATCAGGACAGGTATATAAGACAAGGAATGATGGTAATAAAAATATTGGCAGGAAAAGAATGATAATAGAATCTGTTCTGCTTATCTATTTAAAAGAGGGACTCATTTTTTTTAAACAAGAATTATAATACCAAATCTAAAATAAGGCCTAGCAAAATTATTGGTTTATTGTATTAAGAAGAAATAAATTTTTGTAAGAAGTTACACAAGGTTTATAAAAATAGCTAAAGCTACATCCTAAGTAAACAATAAGAAACAAAACAAAACAACAATAATTGCTTCTTTTTTTTTGAATGACTGAAACAAAAGTAGCAAAAACATGTTCGAAAATATTTAAGGTACAATCTGATAATCATATGCGTCTATCCAAAATCATGGTACTCTAAATCCTCGTCATACTAGTGAGCAAGGCTACGATAATCACAGAGTCCTTGACTTATGCACATACCTCTAGAATCATGGTATTTAACATTTTCGCGATGCCGCTAGCTTGGCTGCGAAAACCTTAAATTTCTACACCCGAGAAATATATCCAAAATCAGACTATATGTCCTCACCATGCTGGCAAATGTGACTATAGAAGACAAGATTTCCATAACTTAGATGACCTAGCCCATATAATTTCATCTTGCCAAAAATTAAATTAAATCAACAATGAATACCAAAAAAAATCAAATTTATCAACTAACATCAAAATTCAGAAATGAACAAAATCCTTTAAATCATATAACTACAAACTCCGATGCTATAGCTAACATCAAGATTCAAATTTCAACAATCTTCATCAAAATCAATAAATATAAACTCAAATTCAATAATAATCCATCAAAATCAAATTCAATAGCAGAAAGTAAAGATAAATCAAATCAAGGAAAAAGAAAAGAGTTTTCAAGTTGGAGTTAAACAAGATTCTCAAGGGTCGTCCCAGGAATCTCTAAAGGGATCCTAATTGCGATTGAGTATCTTCAAAAAATATATCCTAATCCTACTACAGGCTGTAGTGGTACTCTAGTTCGAATACCACTACACAAACTCGACCTGCATGGCCCACCACTAAAAATGTGTCACGACCCGCACCCTAGAGTTAGGGCACGAGAACGTAACAACGCCCAGCCTACGCCGCAGTGTCGGCGGTAGAACGTTGTCCTAGGTCTCAATGCATCTAACAGTATAAGACTAAACAGTTTATACTCCCCAAATGGGGGTGACATAGCAGAATGTAAACTCAATCACATCTAAGGTAGAGCATAAAGGAAGATAGATAAAACATAAAATCGAAAAGAGATACAACAGATAGAAGTCTAAGTGTCTAAGATACAAACTCAGAATACATCTCAAAACCCAAATACAGTAATCCATAAATACAACTCAAGATGACTGAAAATAAACTATAAGCAAAAACCCTAGCTATCTATGCAACCTCTACTGTCTCCTCTAGGCTAGCAGGCAACCTCCAGGCTATCTGTAAAATTTATCAACAGGTCCAGTCAGGACAGGAGCGAGCACATTACATCTCAACAGTTCATAGCAGGTTAGAAAATATAATCATGTAGTAAAGTAAGATACAGGTACTGAAAGAAATGCTGTATGTAAACAGAGAGAGAGAGCTGTAATAGAAATATCTACTATAAATAGAGAACTAACATGTGGCTAGTGAGTCAGAGTACAATATAGACATGTAAATGGCATAGGAGATTCTGATAAGACACTATGGAAGAGATTATGATAAGATACTACTTGGGTATTATTCACATGTCTACTTCTACTCCTCCGTACCCCCAATCGATACACAAGGATCCAACCAAGTTATGTTATAATTCCACGCAAAGCCCCCGAAGGGTGATACATGGATGTCCCAAAAATGGGGATTCTAGGAGATTCTAGGATATCCAGTAAATGGGATAGAAGATTCTAGGAGACTCTGTGATCATAAGAGTATATGTCACAAGTGATCAAAGAACCTGTGAAGCATAGTGATACGTCATGTAAATGAAACACATAGAACATGTAGTACCCGATGCTCCCTAAGGATAACATCTCAAAAAGGGATCCGTATAGTACCAATCCATGTGACCAACGTGACAGTACAAGTAAAGTAATTTAATGCAGGAAATAATTCTAAGCAGTATATAAAATGATCAGAGAATGTACTCGCCTGATATCTGAATGTCCAAGGTAAAGATACTGTCCGAGGAGAGGTGTCTGGCTCCAAATTAGAACAGCACAAGTTACAACATGTCCAGAAGGGTAATATAAAGTACTACAATGCATTCTACATGAATCTAGGTCAAACTAGGCCAAAGTCAACCCTTGGTCAACTCTGGTCAACTGCAATAGTCAAACTAGGTCAAACTAGGTCATGTCCTAACCCAGCAAGTCTTACTAGGCCTAACCAAGACTATCCTAGCAAGCACACATCAATACAAGGCTATACAAGCCAACATACACCCAACTCTATATAGCATGCAATTATTCAATACTCAAATAGGCAAGAATTCACATTGGATATACACTAGGTAATCTATTACTTTAAGCTATATATGTCTACACATATATACACATGCATATATTGGTATTCAATATTAGGTCTATAATCATGGCATTTCAAATGGTTATATAAACTTATATATTACAACACAATATGCTAACATATATATAATATACATACATAGCTAAGTTAACTATATTCATAATTACTTATTTAAGAGGCTATGTGTGTGTATGTGAACATGGCAAAGTGGCAAGTGAGGGTTAAATGGGCAAACATAGTGTATACATATCAAAGAGTGTCAAAGTGTAAGTGAACAATGTGTCAAGTGTGATAGTGTCAACATAGTGTAAGGGGGTACATGAGGTAATATAGGATTTGTGTTAACATAGAACATTATATCACATTAACTTGTATATTGCATACATTACATCTATTATTATATTACATTCATGCTTGTATTCATTCATCATTCATTTACTCTCTTGTACCACTATATGCACCATATATTACATACTATGGAACCTACATATTCATTACAAGCCATACTTATACATGCTCACATTAGATAGGATACTTACACCTCATACATCATTTATTTAATTATTTACTCATGCTTGCATTCTCTATTTAATTACATAATGTATATACATTAACATGGGTTAAAATCAAATAGAACATTATATTACACACAAGGGTACACAAAATGTATATGCCGAATAGTAACTCCTACTAATAATCAATACTGTACCATCTCAGCATGAATTAAAATTTAGGATTAAAGTATGTTATAGATCTATGTGTTAGCTTTCCGAAACTTCAAACGGATCACATTTTTGTTTTCGGAAACTCCCGGGATCGCGAAAACACCGAGAACGCGTTTGTCTTTCGTACAGCTGACACTCAAATAATTTTCCAGCAAGTTACAGAAAGAATTAGGCCTATTAATACATGTTTTTGGAAAGCTAACTTCAATACGCTTCTTTTATAAAAAATAGGAGATTAAATCAAGCTTTGAGCTAGAAGTTATAATATTTCTAAATTAGGGCTGAAATTAAAAACGTGGATAAAAATCATGACGGATTTAGGTAGTTTGAGACAAAAGAACACAAGTATATAACATAATATATCAAGAACTCACTCTCTACACTAATATACATATATGAGACACTATAGAACACATCTCCAATACAAAAGTATGAGATTAAACATGTAATAATTCATTCATACATAACAACAACACATAGTGTGTCCAAATTTGGGATTTTTCCACATGGACACAACCACAACACAAAGGACACTCCTATGACCTCCAAATGGACACAAATAGAGATACAACCATGGGGGTCATTCCTATGGGTTCAAAATAGACCTATATGCATGAGGAAATGAAAAGGAGAAGGGATTTATAGCTTTCGGTAGATCGAATCGAAGAAAAGCCTGCCCGGAGCGACACCGACACGTAGAGATTCCAAAAGGACACGAACGAGCTCCGAATCCTCCCAAACTTGGGTAGCTTCCTCCTTGGCTAGAATGGAGAAGGAAAGAAGAAGATTTGGTGGCGAAATGGAAGGATTTGGTGGAGAAATTGCTAGGGATTGCTCTGTAGGAATTTGGGGAAGAACAAGAGAGAGAGTGTGGATGAGAATAATGAAATGAACTTGAGCCTATCCTCTCCCAAAGTGGCTGGCCATATGGGGCTACTTGTCCTATTATGTAAGGTCCAAAATGCCCCCACTAACCTATTCTATGAGTATTAGGAAAGGGCTAATTGGTTGGGGCTAAATTAGTCATTCTAAAGTCTCTAATCACACTAACCTTATCCATAATAATTAGTCTAACCTCTAACTAAAATATTTCTATCATGTGGACTAAAATTAATATCTTGTGGGCCATGCCTAACTAATTTGTGGGTCCCACTAGAGTCAAACTACCCCCGGGTCTCCGTTTCAAGTCGGATTGAGTTGAAATTCGAACCCGACTCAAATAACCCCAAAACAATATCATAAATAATAAAATAATATCAAAATAATTCAAAGAGGTCAAATGCAAAAATATCCTTAGGCCAAAAATGACATTAAAATATCATAATCACATGGTTAGGCTCTAGGTCAAATAGTCTCTAGGGTTTCACTAGCAAAACGTCAAAACCACAAGTCATTGATTTAAATAATTTTAAAATAATTTAAAATCACCAAAAATTATATCATGAATTAAATATCATTATTAAAATAATTATAAACACAAAATTTCAAAATTACCCTCATTTGGGAAACTAGGTGCTACAACACTACCCACCTTAGAAAAATTTCGTCCTCGAAATTTAAGATCGATAGTACTCCTTCTAGAGCCTCTAACCTACCCAATATCTAAGGTAATACTTTCTAACACTGGAATAATAAACGGACATCTAAAAAGTGTCAATCTAGGAATACCTCTAATACTGCTCTGCTGTACGGCGGTAATGGAACTTCAATAAAATATGGACTGGAACCTATATCCAAGGGACTGGACCTACTTTAAAGTGGTCTTAACTAAGGATGAAAAGGAACTGATCATAGGCTATAGGTATGCTCAAACTATTATCTTCCTATTAACCATCTATTAATACATTCTATTACCTTAGGAACGATGCATTACTAAGACATATAGGCCCCTATCTCTCATAACACATTTATACTCATCAAAAGACTAGTACATCCTATCAAAGCTGATACTATAATCTCTCATAAAACTCATAAGCTACATGTTTAGAGACACACATCCCCACATCAAGGACTAACCTATATATCTACAACTGATACTAATGGGGTGACGTCCCTATTTTCCAACAATCAAGGTCTAAATTTTTTTTATCTAAATTATGCAATTTGAAGGAATAGTATACAAGGTCAGGGCATACCGTAGCAGTTGGAAGTCTCACCTAGGTGCACTGGTCATTCTAGGTCAAAACAGTACTATGGTATCAGCACACAAACAATCTAGGGTATCCGAATTGGGAAGGTAATGGAACAACAATCATCAAGGTTGTAGGGCTGTCTACCATCCTATATAAAAATTGGTCATTAACAAGCAACTAAGAAATTATTAAAAGGTTACTATTCCATAAAATGGCAAAAATTGAAAGTTTAGGCACAACAAATCACAAATAGATTTTTGTCTTGACACGATCTAAGTTGATCAATTTCGGGATAAAACGAGACTTGGGCAAGAAGGGAAATCAATAAAATCAAAGTATGAGCACGAGCATCCAATGATGGAGGTTCAGGTCATGATTAATTTAATTCGACTGAGTACGAATACGAGGTTCATAGGCGATGAAAAGATTTCAAAGAGAATTGTCAAGGCTGTCGCGAATGAGACTCTAGGGTCAAGTTTAACTATGTCTCCATTCTCGTAGATTGATACATAAAAAAGCGGACCAAAGTGCAATAGGTTGATCAGACCATCATGTACCGGTTCTGATTAGACAATATATTAGTGGGTAGCCACCCAATAAAATATGTCATGTCCAAGCTCGAAAAGAGATAAGCTTGCAAAACTAAGGCTAATTTAGCAGCACAAGATGTAAGGGTGGTAATGATGAAAGGAATTACATAGTCCAAGTTTCTTAACCAACGGGTCAAGTAATCAGATAAGGTACAAGCTTAAGCATCTAAGGAAACAAGCAGAACACCATCACATGTCGGGTCGAAAGAATTGAGTCAAGGCTGGATTTCTAATTGAAATAAGAAAAATTTAGTATAATGGTAGAGGTTATAGTTTAGCCAGCTGACCAAAAAATCATATCAAGAAAATAGATTACAAGAAGACGGGTTTTAGTGGGACATGATATACCTACACGAAGGTGAGCTCGTCTAGGTCTTGCATGTAAGATTTGTTGGAGGGTAACAGCTAGTATTACATTCCGAATATCAAAGTCACGATAAGGAACGTCAAGGATCTCAATTAGAAAGTGGGAGTTCAAAAGGTGGTAATTAATGCACAAAAATAATGAAGATCGAGTTAGTCATCTGCTTATGATACTCTTAAGTTCATCTGGTCATAACATGCCAATCATATCTTTACCTCACCAGTCTCCATATGAAAATTTAACCTTTACTTAAACCCTTACCATGACTACCGTAGGCAATTTCCAATTTCCAAACATCACTCTTGAAGCACAACCCTCACATTTAGGAATCAATATTAACCATTTATTTAAATTTCCAAGTTCTTTCACCTTGTCTTAAATTTGACCCAAAACCTCCAAATCTCGTTTACGAATTCCTTGAACTTGTTCAAATTGTTCTCCTCATATTATTTAATTTAAATCTCTAGGCCTTACAAAACTTATCTTTCATCATAAAATCAACTTCCGTATTTTCTTCGACATACACCCTTGAATATTATTCTCCTAAAAATATTTCACAACAATCTGTAAACTTCCATAACTTTGTGCTCTCTCTATCCCTAGCCATTTCCTCGCAACATCTTATTTAATATCCTTATTAAACACAATTAACTTCTCTTTTCCATTACTAACCTTCTACATAGCCTTAGAGTAAAAGTTTTCCCCAGAATCAATAACCAAGATTTTCTAAGTTCTCAAAACTAGGTTGACCTCTGATATCCTCATTAGTTTTGAATACACCTATAAACTATCTCATAACCCCAAAATTTCTCTAAATGTAATTGTTTCCAGATTGGCAGTATACATCTCTTTATTCTATTCGAGACCTTTACCACATTTCTGTCTCAAGTTTCCATATGGAACACTCCATATTTGATTTCCTTTAGATCATCATAAAATTACCAGTTACGTCTTCTCTGAGCTACATAATTTATGTCACTTCCGTAACATTACTCAGGAAAATGATATGAAGATTCAAGAGTTGTCAAGGTATAGCTGACAGAATTATATACGAGACAGGGAATTGATATAATCAGGACAGGTATATAAGACAAGGAATGATGGTAGTAAAAATATTGGCAGGAAAAGAATGATAATAGAATCTGTTCTGCTTATCTATTTAAAAGAGGGACCCATTTTTTTTAAACAAGAATTATAATACCAAATCTAAAATAAGGCCTAGCAAAATTATTGGTTTATTGTATTAAGAAGAAATAAATTTTTGTAAGAAGTTACACAAGGTTTATAAAATAGCTAAAGCTACATCCTAAGTAAACAATGAGAAACAAAACAAAACAATAATAATTGCTTCTTTTTTTTTGAATGACTGAAACAAACGTAGCAAAAACATGTTCGAAAATATTTAAGGTACAATCTGATAATCATATGCGTCTATCCAAAATCATGGTACTCTAAATCCTCGTCATACTAGTGAGCAAGGCTACGATAATCACAGAGTCCTTGACTTATGCACATACCTCTAGAATCATGGTATTTAACATTTTCGCGATGCCGCTAGCTTGGCTGCGAAAACCTTAAATTTCCACACCCGAGAAATATATCCAAAATCAGACTATATGTCCTCACCATGCTGGCAAATGTGACTATAGAAGACAAGATTTCCATAACTTAGATGACCTAGCCCATATAATTTCATCTTGCCAAAAATTAAATTAAATCAACAATGAATACCAAAAAAAAATCAAATTTATCAACTAACATCAAAATTCAGAAATGAACAAAATCTTTTAAATCATATAACTACAAACTCCGATGCTATAGCTAACATCAAGATTCAAATTTCAACAATCTTCATCAAAATCAATAAATACAAACTCAAATTCAATAATAATCCATCAAAATCAAATTCAATAGCAGAAAGTAAAGATAAATCAAATCAAGGAAAAAGAAAAGAGTTTTCAAGTTGGAGTTAAACAAGATTCTCAAGGGTCGTCCCAGGAATCTCTAAAGGGATCCTAATTGCGATTGAGTATCTTCAAAAAATATATCCTAATCCTACTACAGGCTGTAGTGGTACTCTAGTTCGAATACCACTACACAAACTCGACCTGCATGGGCCACCAGTAAAAACGTGTCACGACCCGCACCCTAGAGTTAGGGCACGAGAACGTAACAACGCCCAGCCTACGCCGCAGTGTCGGCGGTAGAACGTTGTCCTAGGTCTCAATGCATCTAACAGTATAAGACTAAACAGTTTATACTCCCCAAATGGGGGTGACATAGCAGAATGTAAACTCAATCACATCTAAGGTAGAGCATAAAGGAAGATAGATAAAACATAAAATCGAAAAGAGATACAACAGATAGAAGTCTAAGTGTCTAAGATACAAACTCAGAATACATCTCAAAACCCAAATACAGTAATCCATAAATACAACTCAAGATGACTGAAAATAAACTATAAGCAAAAACCCTAGCTATCTATGCAACCTCTACTGTCTCCTCTAGGCTAGCAGGCAACCTCCAGGCTATCTGTAAAATTTATCAACAGGTCCAGTCAGGACAGGAGCGAGCACATTACATCTCAACAGTTCATAGCAGGTTAGAAAATATAATCATGCAGTAAAGTAAGATACAGGTACTGAAAGAAATGCTGTATGCAAACAGAGAGAGAGCTGTAATAGAAATATCTACTATAAATAGAGAACTAACATGTGGCTAGTGAGTCAGAGTACAATATAGACATGTAAATGCATAGGAGATTCTGATAAGACACTATGGAAGAGATTATGATAAGATACTACTTTGGTATTATTCACATGTCTACTTCTACTCCTCCGTACCCCCAATCGATACACAAGGATCCAACCAAGTTATGTTATAATTCCACGCAAAGCCCCCGAAGGGTGATACATGGATGTCCCAAAAAAGAGGATTCTAGGAGATTCTAGGATATCCAGTAAATGGGATAGAAGATTCTAGGAGACTCTGTGATCATAAGAGTATATGTCACAAGTGATCAAAGAACCTGTGAAGCATAGTGATACGTCATGTAAGTGAAACGCATAGAACATGTAGTACCCGATGCTCCCTAAGGATAACATCTCAAAAAAGGATCCGTATAGTACCAATCCATGTGACCAACGTGACAGTACAAGTAAAGTAATTTAATGCAGGAAATAATTCTAAGCAGTATATAAAATGATCAGAGAATGTACTCGCCTGATATCTGAATGTCCAAGGTAAAGATACTGTCCGAGGAGAGGTGTCTGGCTCCTAATTAGAACAGCACAAGTTACAACATGTCCAGAAGGGTAATATAAAGTACTACAATGCATTCTACATGAATCTAGGTCAAACTAGGCCAAAGTCAACCCTTGGTCAACTCTGGTCAACTGTACTATCAAACTAGGTCAAACTAGGTCATGTCCTAACCCAGCAAGTCTTACTAGGCCTAACCAAGACTATCCTAGCAAGCACACATCAATACAAGGCTATACAAGCCAATATACACCCAACTCTATATAGCATGCAATTATTCAATACTCAATAGGCAAGAATTCACATTGGATATACACTAGGTAATCTATTACTTTAAGCTATATATGTCTACACCTATATACACATGCATATATTGGTATTCAATATTAGGTCTATATCATGGCATTCAAATGGTTATTAAACTTATATATTACAACACAATATGCTAACATATATAATATACATACATACTAAGTTAACTATATTCATAATACTTATTTAAGAGGCTATGTGTGTGTATGTGAACATGGCAAGTGGCAAGTGAGGGTTAAATGGGCATACATAGTGTATACATATCAAAAGTGTCAAAGTGTAAGTGAACAATGTGTCAAGTGTGATAGTGTCAACATAGTGTAAGGGGGTACATGAGGTAATATAGGATTTGTGTTAACATAGAACATTACATCACATTAACTTGTATATTGCATACATTACATCTATTATTATATTACATTCATGCTTGTATTCATTCATCATTCATTTACTCTCTTGTACCACTATATGCACCATACATTACATACTATGGACCAAACATATTCATTACAAGCCATACTTATACATGCTCACATTAGATAGGATACTTACACCTCATACCTCATTTATTTAATTATTTTCTCATGCTTGCATTCTCTATTTAATTACATAATGTTATACATAACATGGGTTAAAATCAAATACATTATATTACACACAAGGTACACAAATACATATGCCGAATAGTAACTCCTACTAATAATCAACTGTACCATCTCAGCATAAATTAAAATTTAGGATTAAAGTATGTTATAGATCTATGTGTTATCTTTCCAAACTTCAAAACGGATCGCATTTTCGTTTTCGGAAACTCCCGGATCGCGAAAACATCGAGAACGCGTTTGTCTTTCGTACAGCTGACACTCAAATAATCTCCAGCAAGTTACAGAAAGAATTAGGCCTATTAATACATGTTTTTGGAAAACTAACTTCAATACGCTTCTTTTATAAAAAACAGGAGATTAAATCGAGCTTTGAGCTAGAAGTTATAATATTTCTAAATTAGGGCTGAAATTAAAACGTGGATAAAAATCATGACGGATTTAGGTAGTTTGAGACAAAGAACACAAGTATAACAAATATATCAGAACTCACTCTCTACACTAATATACATATATGAGACACTATAGAACACATCTCCAATACAAAAATATGAAATTAAACATGTAATAATTCATTCATACATAACAACAACACATAGTGTGTCCAAATTTGGGATTTTCCCACATGGACCAACCACAACACAAAGGACTCCTATGACCTCCAAATGGACACAAATGGACACAATGGAGATACAACCATGGGGGTCATTCCTATGGGTTCAAAATAGACCTATATGCATGAGGAAAGAAAAGGAGAAGGGATTTATAGCTTTCGTAGATCGAATCGAAGAAAAGCCTGCCCGGAGCGACACCGACACGTAGAGATTCCAAAGGACACGAACGAGCTCCGAATCCTCCCAAACTTGGGTAGCTTCCTCCTTGGCAAGAATGGAGAAGGAAAGAAGAAGATTTGGTGGCGAATAGAAGAATTTGGTGGAGAAATTGCTAGGGATTGCTCTCTAGGAATTTGGGGAAGAACAAGAGAGAGAGTGTGGATGAGAATAATGAAATGAACTTGAGCCTATCCTCTCCCAAAGTGGCTGGCCATATGGGGCTATTTGTCCTATTATGTAAGGTCCAAAATGCCCCCACTAACTTATTCTATGAGTATTAGGAAAGGGCTAATTGGTTGGGGCTAAATTAGTCATTCTAAAGTCTCTAATCACACTAACCTTATCCATAATAATTAGTCTAACCTCTAACTAAAATATTTCTATCATGTGGACTAAAATTAATATCATGTGGGCCATGCCTAACTAATGTGTGGGTCCTACTAGAGTCAAACTACCCCTGGGTCCCCGTTTCAAGTCGGATTGAGTTGAAATTCGAACCCGACTCAAATAACCCCAAAACAATATCATAAATAATAAAATAATATCAAAATAATTCAAAGAGGTCAAATGCAAAAATATTCTTAGGCCAAAAATGACATTAAAATATCATAATCACATGGTTAGGCTCTAGGTCAAACAGTCTCTAGGGTTTCACTAGCAAAACGTCAAAACCGCAAGTCATTGATTTAAATAATTTTAAAATAATTTAAAATCACTAAAAATCATATCATGAATTAAATATCATTATTAAAATAATTATAAACACAAAATTTCAAAACTTAGCGACGGTTGCTGCCTGGGTCACCCTACCCAATCTCTCCCTCATTTGCTTCATTTCGGCAGTTCTTAAGCGTATAGCCAACTCCTGCGGGACTTACGTGGCCACTGCTGTCGAAACCAGCAACCTAACTAAAGCTCACTACGCAAAGATATGCGTTGAACTCGACCTCACCTCTAACCCTCCAACCATATCCTCCTTGAACTTGACAACCAAACTCACACTCAGCAAATCATCTACGACAACTACATAATCTTCTGTACTCACTGCCATGTTCGCGGTCACCTATCAAAATATTGCTTCTGTCTCCATCCGGAGCTTAGGAAGAAACTAGAGAGGACAGAACCCAACACCAAAGGGAATCAGCATCAAAAAGTTGCCCAACCACCCCTGCTTCCCCTTTCGAACTCCCACACCAGATTCAACTCCAGCGAAGGCAAATCCAGTAAAGGCAACTCCTTAAAAAAAGCAATAATCCCCTACCACCCACCTAACCTTTCCCTGTCCAATCAATTCAGGGCCCTCGTGTCAGAAGCCATTGACTCCCTCCAGGATAAGATTTTTTATGCTGACTTCGACAAGGTCCCCGGACTGGACCCTGAGGACCTCAGCGCCTCACACCCTGAGGACGCAGAAGAGTCCCTCCTAGCACCTCTGATTTCTGCCGACCTGCATACTCCGTTCGGCAACTTCACTGTTCATGCTCTTGCTATCCTAGGGCCAGAGCAGGCCCTTAGAGGTCTTCAGGTCCTCAGAGGTTCCGGAAGGGCTTGGTAAAGGAGGTCAAGTCCTACACCAAGAATGCCCGCAGCGCTACCTTTGAGGAGATCCTACTGGACGCGTTAGCTGTAGAGGATGATCTTGAGCTTAGGCTTAAGAGGGGGCGAGACTTCCAGGGAGGCAGCAGTAGTGGAGGACCGGCCAAGAGGCCGCACTTTTAGCAACAGCACCAGCAGCACCATCAGCAGCAGAGGGTGCAACAGCAGGCACCGAGGCAGCAGGCCACCACCTGTGCTTATTGCAAGAAGCCAAGGCACGGGTGGAACGAGTGTAGGAAGAGACTAGGTAAGTGCCTGGTATGTGGTTCAGCAGACCACCAGATGAGGGAGTGTCTCGTAGCACGAGCAGCTCAGGGAGGAGGAGCTAGAGCTCCAGCAGGCCAGCAGAGGGGACCAGCCCTGCCGACACAGCAGCAGAGGTTCGTCCAGCACCAGCAGCAGGCCAGGGGAGGCCAGCAGGGACGAGCTTTCGCCATGGCGACCGAGGATACAGAGGTGATAGGAGAGCTGATCGCAGGTTCGGTTCTTCTTGACTCCAGTCCAGCTTTTGCATTATTCGATTCCGGTGCTTCGCATAGTTTCGTATCAGTATCATTTGCGATTAGACACGGTATCATAGCTAAATCGTTGCCTGGGACTTACAAGATCACGACCGGGGGTGGCATTATTCTCGTGAGTGATGTTTGTAATGATCGAAGTGTTGTTTTGGGAGGCCGTGAGTTGGAGGTGAGCCTGCTCGTAATGCCCTTGCCGAACTATGATATAGTACTCGATATGGATTGGTTGAGCAGGCACCACGCCAGCATTGATTGCAGAGGGGGTAGAGTTCTCTTCAGAGTGTCGAGGGAGCCAGAGTTCGAGTACTCCAGACGTCAGGCGGAGCAGAGCAGCAGAGTTTTCTGCGGAGTCTCGGTTGAGGATCAGATGATACTACACCCCTTGATAGCAGAGTATATGGATGTTTTTCCAGAGGAGTTGCCGGGATTGCCACCAGACAGAGATATTGAGTTCTCGATAGACTTGGTTCCAGGAGCGGAACCCATCTCTCAGCACGTCTATCGAGTGAACAACAGTGAGTTGGTGGAGCTGAAAAAGCAGGCGGATGAGCTACAGGACAAGGGCTTCATCCGTTCGAGTTCGTCGCCATAGGGTGCACCAGTATTGTTTGTGCCGAAGAAGGATGGGTCAGTATGGATGTGTATTGACTACAGGACACTCAACAACCTCACGATCAAGAACATATACCCACTGCCGCGGATCGAAGATCATTTTGACCAGTTGAGCGAAGCTCGGGTATTTTTTAAGATTGATCTGAGATCAGGATATCACCAGGTGAAGGTAAAGGAGGAGGATATTCCCAAGATCGCTTTCAGGACGCGGTACGGGCAGTTTAAGTTTTTGGTTATGCCGTTTGGGCTAACCAATGCACTAACAGTGTTTATGAACCTAATGAACAAGGTGTTCCACCAGTACCTGGATCAGTTTGTGGTAGTGTTCATTGACGACATCTTGTTGTATTCCAAGACTGAGGAGGAGCACGAGGAGCATCTGAGGATATTGCTGGAGACTCTCAGGGAGGAGCAGCTTTATGGGAAGCTCTCCAAGTGTGAGTTCTTCTTGGACCGGGTTGACTTTTTGGGGCATGTGGTAACTGGAGATGGGATCTCAGTTGACCCCAAGAAGATTGTAGCAGTTGAGGCATGGACAGCACCGACTCCAGTGGCAGAGATCAGGAGCTTCCTAGGGCTGGCAGGATATTATAGGAGATTTGTGCAGGATTTCTTCCGGGTTGCAGAGTCGTTGACTCGGTTGACCCGGAAGGATGCTGAGTATGTTTGGTCAGAGGAGTGTCAGGCAGCTTTTGATGAGTTGAAGAAGCGGCTTACGACAGCTCCGATTCTGGCATTGCCTTCAGGATCAGGAGGATTCACTATTTATAGTGACGCTTCAGGGAAGGGGCTGGGTTGTGTCTTGCAGCAGCATGGGAAGGTGATTGCCTATGCTTCCAGGCAGTTACGTCCCCATGAGAAGAACTACCCTACACACGACCTGGAGCTGGCAGCAGTGATTTTTGCTCTGAAGTTGTGGAAGCACTATCTGTATGGAGAGAGGGTGGAGATTTTTACAGATCACAAGAGCTTAAAGTATGTGTTCACTCAGAAGAAGCTGAACATGAGGCAGCGCAGATGGCTAGAGTTGATGAATGACTTTGACATCCTACTTCAGTATCACCCAGGAAAGGCCAACTTGCTTGCTGATTTGAAGAGCCTGGGGATTGAGGTGATCGTGCCTGGAGTGCAGATGCAGATGTGGGGTCTGTAGATTTAGTCAGACTTAGTGGAGAGTATCAAGGTGACACAGTTTGAGGACGTTGCTCTGCGGTGTCTCCGAGAGCAGGTTCGAGCAGGGCTGGTGGATGGCAAGTTTTCTCTTGCAGAGGATGGTGCCTTGCGGCACGGTTCCAGGTTATGTGTCTCACGACCAGCACCCTAGAGTAAGGGCACGAGACATGGGTACGTCCAGCCTACGCCGCAGTATTGGCAGTAGAACGATGTCCTGGATCAATTATCTAACAATATAAGGTACCTGTATAGTATATACACTCCGAATGGAGGTGACATAGCAGAATACAGTTTCAATCACATCTAAGGCAGAATGAAGATAGAAAGATAGATAAATACTGAAACGAAAAGATCAACAAAGTATAACCAGAGAGTCTAAGTGTCTAAAAGATATAACAAATCCACAGAATCCAAATATCATAATACAATCATCCAGAGTAAAAACATAAGGAAAATATCCTAGTCTAGTGGAGTGTCGTCCATAGCTAAAGGATCCTACTGCTGGTCCAAGTCTGTACTGTCATCTAGTGTAGGCCCATAATAAGTGGGACATCATGCCTCATCATCATCCTCTGTAATATTTCAACAGGTCCAGTCAGGACAGGAGCGAGCACAATACATCTCAACAAGTCATAGCAGGAAAGGAAATATAATCATGCTAGAGAATAAAATACAGAAAACTGAAAGAACAGCATAATGTAAAAGAGAGACTGTAAGTAATATCTGTAACACCCTATTTTTGAAATTGGGGATTTTTGAAAAATTATTATTTTTGTTATTTATTAATGGTATTTAGGGCATGATATGATTTATGGTGATTTCTAGTGTAATTAGAACCATCTTCTAAGTCATGCTAAGTCATGACTTATGACTTTGTGATTTTGTTAGTATAACTTAGTGTAAACCCTAGTTTTCCTTAACCTAGAAGTTGCCATGACCATGTGAGCTTAGCCATAGGCTTAGAACATCAAATTAGTGATTTTGGCCAAAAAGGGTATTTTGGTAATTTTTTAGAAATTATTTGGAATTATTTGCAATTATGTGTTTTTATTATTAATTAATTATTGATTAGTGTTATGTTAGTCCCTAACCTAGTTTAGCACTAATCTAGAGGTTAGCTACTAACCTAGAATGATAAGGGGATAGATATTAGTCATGGGTTAAAGTAGGATAAATATCTAGATATTATACATATGATATTTTCCATGAATTACTCAAAATATCTCAACCCTTTACCTAAAGTCCTTGCCTTAACCAAGAAGAAAGGTCAAGGATACCCCCCCTTGCTATGGCCGGCCATGGGGTACCCCCTAGCACACATTCTATATAACCCCATTGTTTCATTCATGGCCATTTTACATGAATTTAAACCTAGAAAAATCCTATTTCTTTAAACCTTGATAACTTGATCAATTTTGATCCAAATTTACTCTAGTTTCTTGCATTGGACTCCCCTACACTAGAGGGTACTAGTTAGGGCATGCTATTGAGGATTTGAGGGGCTTTGGGCATCACCAAGAGAAGAGGACACCCCCCTACTTGGTGTTTTCTTGAGTTTTCACACAAATAGGTAAATACCCTCAAACCATGTTAATATTGTATTTTCTCTTCATATTTGCATGCATCTAGGTACTAGGGAACTTTGGGTCATGTTTGGTGAAAAATAGGATTGGTTTGGTGTCCGTATCGGACACGTATCCTAGACTAGGAAACCTTGTTTGATGAAATGCCACAAAGGATTTGTTTTTATTAAAATGTAAAACAAAATACATTTTCTGGTAGCCCTAGACATGTAGGATACAACCCTAACTTACTGAACACATTTTCGAGTCGTGTCCGTGTCCAAAACGGACACGAACTCACTGCACGAGACTCGCGTGCATGCCCTGCTACCCCACCCTTCGTGCTCACTGCACAGGCACCTAGGACACGTGAAAATTGGTGGACACGAGGGGGCAATGTCTGCGAACATGCCCCCAAAATCTTACAACTTCTCGTGTCGTATCGAGTGAGAAATCTCACTCGCACTGGACACGCACTGCAGTGCACGCGCACAGTCCAGTCGAAAATTCGACTTAGACACGCGACTCGTGTCGCATGGACACGAGTCGAGGTCACCTCGTGTTTGTACGAGTGTGTAGCCCTACACATGGGCTACACGTGGGCATGACCACGAGGCCCCACGTGTCTCGTGTCGTGTCCACGAGACGCGTGAACACGTGTACGATGCGGTGCCAAACACGCGTATCAGTCGTATTTTTGGTGACTGATACGGGCTTCCCATTTGGACACGGCGACACGTGGGTGCGTGTCAGGGTCCTAGGTGTGTAGCCTGACCCTAGGCGAACCAAGGGACACGAGCACGACACTTCACGTGTCCTGTGTCGTGAGCACGAGACACGTGAACATGTGCACGATGCTGTGACACTGCACAGTGTCTGTGCTTACCCGATTGCGTTTGTTGACCTCTGGACACGCCGTGTCGTGTCGTGGTGAACCTCCATTGACACACACGACACGTACACCCTTGGGGCATCACTTACCAACCACTAGATTGGAACCTTAGTGGGGTTTTGGACACGAAATCGAGTTTACCTATTTACTTATACACAGTCCCCATTTTCCTGATTTTGTTTGTATTTCCAGTTTTCTAAAAGTGAGTTTCAAATCTATTTTGATTATGATATATGCATGTATTAGTGTATTTTTAGTATATATATGTAGTATATATGTATGTGTGAGTGTGGGTGAGTTTTGAGGTTATTTGGTTGTGTGTATGTGTAGTTGTGGTGTATATACATATACATGTATATACATAACTGTGTGTGCGTGTTTGGGACTGGATTTTGGTTCCAGGAATTCTGAAACCCATTTCCCTTCCTGTGTGTTCTGTCCAGCCCTCTCTCTCACTGTCCTCTTCTCTCTTTCACTCACTCTATGTCTCTCTCTCACTTTCCTCTCTCTATATATATGTTTATATATATAGGTTTAGTCTATATATATATATATATGATATATATATATATATATTTTTTATATATATATATGATATATGATATATGATATATATATATATATATATATATATATATATATATATATATATATATATATATATATATATATATATATATATTTGTATTAGGATTATATATAGTGTGTCTATATATAGTGTGTCTATATATAGATACTAGGGTGTATGGAAATTACATAGGCTATAGGCCTATGTGGTTGTTGTATATATATATATATATATATATATATATATATATATATATATATATATATATATATATATATATATATATATATATATATATATACCTATGTGGTTGTTGTATATATATATATATATATATATATATATATATATATATATATATATATATAATATATATATTGTATAGATCACATATAGTGTCATTTTATATATATGTGGGTGATTGGTATTGTATATAGTTAGGCATATATTGATATATATATATATATATATATATATATATATATATATATATATATATATATATATATATATATATATGTAGTAGGTAGACTAGTATATATATATATATATATATATATATATATATATATATATATATATATATATATATATATATATATATATATATATATATATATATATATATATATATATGACTTAAAAAAAAATATATATATATATATATATATATGACTTATAAATATAGTTTATATGGAAACCTATAGGTTATCTAGCCTATGGCCTAGGTTGCTAGCCTATGGCTTTGGGGCTAACCCTATTGGACCTAATGGCCTAAAACACTAACTAGTTGACCTTGTTGACCATGGTTGACTAAAGTCAACTATTGGTCAAACCATGACCTAATTGACCTAAAAATGACTAGTTTAACTAGTCTGACCATGTTTGACCCAATTACCTTGTTGACTAGTCTTTGTTTGACCTAATTATCTTGCTGACTAGTCCTTGTTTGACCAATACCTTAGTTGGTCTAAGTTTGACTTAGACTTGACCCAGATTGATCATGTTGACTAGTATTTGACTAGTTTGATTAGAATGTTGACCAGGAGTTGACTTTAACCTAGATTTGACTAACCTTGACTTGTTTGACCTTGTTTGACTTTATTTGACTTAGTTTGATTTCCTGTGACCTAGCATGACTTCCTATGACCTAGTATGACTTCCTGTGACCTAGTTTGACTATTAGAGTTGACCAAGAGTTGACTTTTGACCAGATTGACCTAGAATCATGTAGTATGCATTGTACACTTTATTTTTACCATTGTGGATACATTGTGACTTGTATTGCTCTGATTAGGAGCCATACACCTCTTCTCAGACAGTATTTCCTCTTCAGACATTCAGTTATCAGGCGAGTACATTCTCTGACCGTTTCATATTTGCCAGGATTTATATTCTTGCTCTAGATTACTTTACTTGATGCTGACACGATTGTTATCACGGATTGGTACTATATGGATCTTTTCATGAGATGTTATCCCCCTCGGGAGCATCAGATACAGCATGTTTGTGCTTTTCATGAATCATCATGTATCTCTATGCTTTCATAGATTCACGAATCGCTTGTGACTCATGTACTCTCATGCTCACAGAGCCTCTCATGAATCTCCGATTTATGGGCTTATCACGAATCTTAATATAACTTGAATGGATCCTTGTGTATTGATTGGGGATGGGGGAGTGGAAATAGTCATGTGGATATTACCCCAGTAGCTATAGTCATGAATCACTCTTAGCTGTAGCCATAAATCTCCTATGCCATTTCACATGTCTATATTTTACTCTGACTCACTAGACACTGCTAGTTCACTATTATAGTAGATATTTCATTACAGTTATCTCTTTTGCTACATGTATCTTCCTTCAGCGTTTCCTGTATTTTACTCTATTGCATGCTTTATATTTCCTATCATACTATGCACTGCGTGAGATGTATTGTGCTCGTTCCTGTCCTGACTGGACCTGTTAAAAATATTACAGAGGATGAGGATGAGGCCCTGGTGTCTACCTATTATGGAGCAGGACTAGATGATACTTATGTTGTGGACCCTCAGCAGGATCCACCTGCAGCTGAGGATGTTGCCCCAGTAGTCTAGGCTAGTTTAGCTAGACGGTCTTTTCTGTATTATCATTTTGTCTCACATCTGAGTTGTATTTTGAGATGTTAAGATTTATAGACTCTTAGACTTATTGTATTATGAGTTGACATTCTGATGTTATGTTATCCTAGACACTTGGACTTATTTCATCTATAGTACTGTTCTCTTTGAGTTACTGTCTATCTATCTATCTTTCATTCTTCTACCTAGATGTGATTGAGATTGTTTTCTGTTTGTCACCTCCATTCGGAGAGTATAAACTGTACAGGTACTTTATATTATTAGATGATTGACCTAGGACAGCGTTCTACCGCCGACACTGCGGCGTAGGCTGGACGTACCCACTTCTCGTGCCCTTACTCTAGGGTACGGGTCGTGACAATATCTATGATATATAAAAGAGAGAGATAGTGATAGTGATTCAGAGTACAGGATAAACATGTGAATTTCTAGGGACTGATTCATGATTACACTACGAAATAGATTCATGATTACACTACTTGAATTTATCCACATGTTCATTTATACTCCCCCATCCCCAATCAATACACAAGGATCCAGTCAAGTTACGTTAAGATTCATGATTATACTATGTTGCCCATAAAGGGTGATTCATGAATTGATTCGTGAAGGCTCGGTGATCATGAGGGTACATGAGTCACTAGGTGATTCCCGAAGATTCATGATAATAGAAGCAAGAGATACATGATGTAAGTGAAACACACGAGACAAGAGTATCTGATGCTCCCGAGAGGGATAAAATCTCATGAAGGGATCCATATAGTACTAATCCGTGTTACCAATGTGTCAGCATCAAGTAAGATAGTCTAAAGCAGGAAATATAATCCTAAACGAGATATGAAATGATCAGAGAATGTATTCGCCTGGTATCCTGAATGTCCGAAGAGAATATACTGTCCGAGGAGTGGTGTCTGTCTCCTGTAGAACAGTATAAGTCACAACAAGTCTAAAATAAGGAAATAGACTGCTACAATGCATCTACATGCTGTCTAGGTCAAACTAGACTAAAGTCAATACTTGGTCAACTCTAGTCAACCACACTAGTCAAATTAGGTCAACTAGGTCAAGTCCTAGCCCAAACAAGTCTAACAAGTCTCACTAGGCCTAATCAAGCCTAGGCTAGCATTCACACAATCACAAGACAATGTGAACCATAACAATGCATAATATAAAATAGAAAATATATATAAATACATACCTTCATACATACATGCATATCCACATTACATACACACACACACACATATATATATATATATATATATAAATATATATATATATATATATTGGCATATGTTACATCATGCATATTTACATAGTTACATAGATATATACATTCATGCACATTTACATACATACTTTTATACATTATATATGTTAACATTCATTACAATGCATTATATTTTACTTATACCTTTGATTGATTGATTCGTTCATATTTGACATTCATTCATGCATTTATACATTCATTCATATCCCATATGCATGCATATTTTAGTTCAGGCATTATACCCATTCACATATCATTAAGTTGCATATATATAGTTATTTTTATTACATACATGTCATTCATGCATATTACATACTTACATGCATCTATACATTATATACATTGTATACAACATGTAAAAATAGAAGAGGGAAAAAGGGAAAAAAACTGAAATGGAAAGGGAAGGGAACAAAAATGTAAGGAAAAGAAAAAACAGTGGACATATACATGCTTGCATCATATATTTTACATTACCATACATGCTATCATTATATATTTCATTATATTATTTATATATTATGCATTCGTATCTATCATTACATGTATACCTTGCATTCATATCTAGCATTCATTATATACTTTTATGCATACATTGTATATCATTCTTTCATTCATGCATTTATGCATTGCTTACATATATTATATTAATTGCATTCCTACATGCTTGCATTCAACCATATATATACATTAATATAAAGAGGATATATATCATATATATATATCATTTCATTCATCTAACATATCATGTATTACATACTCTATATTCATTTAATATCCATACTACATAGGCTCATAGGTTACACAAAATGCATATATCGTATAGTCACTCTTCTACTTAAAATCAATACTGTACCAATTGGGCCTCTACTAAATTCTAGGATTAAAGTATGTTGTAGCCCTTTGTGTTAGCTTTTCGAAACTTTAGACGGATCGTATTTTCGTGTCCAGAAGCTCCCGAAATCGCGAAAATACCGAAACACGTTCGTCTTTCGTACAGCTGACACTCAAATAATTCTACAGAAAGTTACAGAAAGAATTTGGCTTAAAAAATATATTTTTGGAAAGCTAACTTCGATACGGTTCTTTTAAAAAAAACGAAAGATAATTCGAAGTTCTAAGCTAAAAGTTATGGCATTTCTAAGTTGCTTTGGTTAATAAAAACGTGGATGAATATTATGACAAATTTGAGTTGTTTTGGACAAAAGAACAAATATAGGCCAAGATACTTGGATACAAACATAGGTATCCAAATGAAACTCATTCTAACCATCCTAACTAAGATCAGTCCACTCTCTAACCATTCTAAAACTGAATTTAGATATCTATTTAAACTATTATCATACATACATACACATGGGGTGTCCTAATTTGGGATCTATCAAGTAGGACACAAGACACATATCTAAAATCCTCAAGAGAGCTCCAAATGGCTTCAAATTTGAATCTAAATGGGACACATGCATGAGAATGGATCCTACGGATTCAAAACTAATTTATATGCAAAGGAAATCGATTTAGAGGATGGGTTTTACCTATTGGGAGTGGAATCCCAATAAAATCCTTTAGGACACGACTTCGATACGAAGATCTCTCAAAGTGGACACTCCTCCTTGCACTCCTCTTCCAATCCTTGGTAGCACCCTTTCCTTGGATAATGGGAATGATTGAGGGAAGATTTGGTGAAGGAATGATTTGATTTGGAGATCAAATCAATGGGAAGGCTCTCTAAAATTAGGGAAGAACAAAAGGAAAATAAAAGAGGCAAGATTGTAATGAATGAAATGAATCATTCTCTCCTAAAGGTGGCTGCCATAAAGAGTCCATTAGGGCTAATGGGAAATTTCCTAATCGCCCCTCTCTAGTCTCATATGGTTAAGTCTAGACTAGGTTCAAGTTTGGGGTCAAAATGATCTAGTTTTGAATCTCTAACTTAACCATTCTAACATGATAAAAATTAGTTTAATTAACTAACTTAAATATTGGATTTTGTGAGCCATGCTTAACTTAATATTGGATCCCATCTAGAGTTTAAGCTACCCGGGTCACAATACAAGTCGGAACGAGACGAAACTCAAACCCGACTAAACAAATCCAATAAAATAATATTAAAAATATAAATTTTTTCCAAAATATTAAAATATAAAAAATGACCAAAATCATAATACATCAATTTAAATATTATTAAAATAATCTAAAATTTATGAATTAATCAAAATCCTAAATAATTCAAAAGTCACAAAATGAACAAAATACCCTTAGCCTAAAAAGTTGTAAATAGTCATTCTAATCACATGGTTAGGTCCCCATGGTCATGGTTAGTCTCTAGGCTCAACAGTTCTAGAGTTCACTAGCTAACACATCAAAATTATAATTCACAAATTTTAAATAGTATTAAATTAATTAAAATTTTCCATAAATCATAAATCCTATTATTAAATAATAAACTTTTACAAAAGTTCAAAATTACCCTCTTTTTAGAAAAGTGGGTGTTACAAGTCTACCCTCCTTAGAAAATTTCGTCCTCGAAATTAAGATGGTCGTACTTCTTCTAGAGTCTCGTCCCCAACAATCAAAGTCTCAGAACTTACCTAAATCATACAATTTAAAAGAATGGCATACATGATCATGGCATACGGTGGTAGTGTAAGTCTCATCTAGGTATACTAGTTACACTAAACCAAAATAATCATAGGGTATCAAAACTTACAAGCAATCAGGGGTGTTAAACTGGAAAAGATATAAAAATAACAAATCATTTAAGGCTTTAAGGCATAATCAAAATCAAAATTTAAAGCACAAATGTCGAGCATTAAAATTCAATCACAATATACATATATATATATATATATATATATATATATAGAGTGTTAGAAGGGAAAAAGCTAGCATTATGTAAAGGTTATGTGGTTAGTGTGTGTATGGGTGTATGTGGACATGTTCATAGGATTAGATAGTAGACATGTGTGTGTGTGTGTGTGTGTGTGAAATATACATGAAAGTGTATAGGAGGATTTCGGTTTCAAAATAATAGCTATCAAGTTACACTACTCATAGAATATTCGTTAAACAATCTACAATGCACAACCTATTTACTCATAACATGCATGGCTAACCATATATATACATATATCTATATGTATAGAGAGGTAGAGATTTAGTTATGTATCTATATACATTATAACATGTATGCATAAACTATGTATATATATATATATATATATATATATATATATATATATATATATATATATATATATATATATATATATATATATATATATATATATATATATATATATATATGAACATAACATAGAGATGAAGGGTTAGGTTTACATGGCAGTTGTGAACATTAGTGTACATTAATGTAGAGTGTCAATACTACAGGGGTTATAACTTAAAATGAGGGGTTCAATCATTCAGTTCAGTTTAACATTACATATTAAATCTGAAATTGAACTAAACATTTAAAATCAATGTGAAAAATGTTAACATGTATTCAGTTTCAGGATTTTGAAGAAATTCGAACATGAAAACCAACCCAATGTTCACCACAACCACAACCTAACATGTAAGAGTATGAAACCTAACATTATATCCCTACATACAACAATGTATATGGATCAAAACATTACATTTAAAAACTGCAAATTGAACTAATCACTTAGAATCCAGTGTTAAAGGGTTAATATGCACACAGTCTCAAATTTGTCAAATTCAAACACAAAACTTAACCAATTTCTTTAAGAATTGAAACCCTGTATATAACATAGATGTGTAATGATGTAAACAACAACTAATAATATGAAATTTATATTTAAATTACGAATTTAAACTGAAAAAAAAATAGAGAACTAGTCTCTGATACTGTATTGTGTCAGAGATATTGGGGTTTTGAGAATTTAACATCAAAAACATATTAATGTACATTTAGATAGGTTGGTAATCAAAGTGTAGCATGTATATGTGTCAGGCAAGGTGTCTGTGTCCACTATATATATATATTAAAAGGTGATACAAGAATGATGGTAAGAAGGAAATAATGATAAAATCTGTTCTGCTCATCTGTTTAAAAGAAGGAACCATTCTGAAACCAGAGCTATAATATCAAATCCAGATAAGGTCTAGCAAAATCATCAATTTATTATATTATGAAGAAATTCATAGCAAGAAGTTACATAAAGGTTCATAATAATAGCTAAAGCTACTCCTACTCCTAAGTTAAATAATGAGAAGCAAACAAACAAACACTACAACAAAAAACCCTTTTAATGACGGCTAAAAAGCGTCATTAATGACGTACCATGACGCTTTTTTTTTCTACAGCAACCGTCATGAAAACGGGTGTTATAAATGTTTTTTAAAAGCGTCATAAATAACCGTCTTGAATATGATGAGTTTCTGCTACACTTATTTTCAGCATAGTTTGAAAGCGTTATGAATAGATAATCTGTATAGACTCAATTCAGCACATTTATAACGCTCAATTCTACACATTTATATATTACTTTCCAAAAAATTATAGATCAATGCTCAATGTTGCTCAATTCAATTTCAAAACATTCATTTTGAACCATATTCACAAGAAAACATCTAATGTTATAGAGTACCATTTAATCCATTTACAAATATATACATAACATATATCACCATCTTCATTACATTTTTTCAAAATAAGACATCCAAATACATATATTTACAACTACTACTAGTAAGTAGACCCTCAAAACTATTAGTACATTGGCTTCAACTTTGAGCACATCAAAACTGTCGGCATCACATAGCAAAACCCTGAAAAATGTCTCCCTCCATCATACACTTTGTGTTAAAGAAGTAGCCAAGTGATAAGTAGGTCTAGTACTGTATCACCAAGAAATTCAAGCCTCTGGTTTTGAAAAAATAAAGAAAAAGAAGTCAAATGCATGATTATAAATATGAAAAGTAATTTTGAGTGTCAAACAAAAAATGATAAATATATCAGTATCTAGTATCAACTAGGAAAAAACTTCCAAACTTGCTTACTTGGTAGCAGTAGCTAGTTCCAATTTCAGAAGCATGAGTTATTGCCTCCAATAAAAGGCGTTTAATAGCAAACTCATAGCGTAATTTCTTTTCCAGAATTCCCATGTCATCAGATCTGGGAACACAACTCCAAAATGACATAGAGGTGGTCATTGCTTTCCCAACCATTTCAGACTCAAGTTCAGTATCAATGCCTAACCATTTCAATACAGCAAGAGCAGCAGTTAATCCGCCACCAACATAATATGCCCCAATTAGAGCCGCTACGCAATCAGATATTGTCTTAGATCACTATACCAAGAGAATGTTATTTTGAAGCATAAAGGTGCACAAAATGAACTAGTTTGAAGCTAAACCAATCATAACAAAACAATTTATTTTATAAATAGATAGAAATGTGTATTTCACATAGAAAAGTATATCAAAACAAACCCGAGAATAATTGCAAACAGAGCAGACACCTGGAATAATTCAAGAATGCCATAGCAAGACTGCACTACAAAAAGAATAATTGTCAAAATTCTTATACTTACTCTCCCTTCAACCAAATCCTGTGTTCCAATATTAACCAAATCCTGAATCATATTCACAAAGAAATGAGACACAGAAATTGAACCTAGAGCAAGAACTGTTTGTAATATAAGAAACATAGAAACTAAAGTATCACAGGACTAGTATTATACAGAATCTAGCCATTAGATAATAACCATATGTGTCTTAGTTAAGTGGTCCAGTTGGGGATGTCTCACCATTCTTAAGTAAACCATCCAAGTTGACATACTCTTAGAAAACCAGTCATTTCAAACCATCTCTTGGTTGTGGTTTAAATCGACTGAATGCATTCTGATGCACACTCGTGCATAGTTAGTATAGACTGTATAGTAAGCCACTTTAAAGAAAAACAAGAAATTTGCATCAAATTTGTATCGACTCTTATGTCTAAATATTCACTTTTGTCAATCAACAGGACAAAAAATCCATGACACAAGCAATAGATAGGAAATAAATAGCACTAAAATTGTCTTCTGTCCAAGCTGATGGACGGTTCTTAACTTCTTACTCTGATCAGTTGGCTTTATACTAAACCATCTGATTAGGTTCAAGAACAATTTTAGACCCAATTTGGGTTTGAGCCCATCAGATCCAAGCCAACGAAGCTAATCATTAAACAAAAAACTGTTTCTAAACCAGTGGCGCCTTGCCCAAACTCCAAGTTAGGAAATTTTCGTTTTTGTTTTAAGCTAAAAAAATTATCGTAAAGTGCACTTGAAATAGTGACCTGTATACTGCCTTTCTACAATCTTTGAGTTGCTCATAATGAAATCTTGCAATGTAAATATGACAAGGAAACACTGCCGACTGGTATAAAAAGTGAATAGTTATTCAGGGATGGAACCTGAATCTGCCCCTCAGCACTTTGGCAGTTAATCTCCCCACCAAGAAACAAGGCCCATTATCATGAACATGCTTCATGGGAACAAAAGGAAATTGCAATGTGTACACAACTAATGGCAGAATCAGTACTAAACGTAACGAGTTTCAGTATTTTACCAAACAAATGATCCTCCACGCTTCCCTGCGGCATGTACTCGTAAACCAGGAGCCTCTCGTCCCCCTCGGCGCAGTACCCGTGCAGATTTACGAGGTTGGGATGGCGCAGCATGATCAGCATCAGGGTCTCCACCAGGAACTCCTTGCTCCCCTGGACCCCTTTCCTGTTCAAATGCTTGACCGCCACGACCTGGAAATGGACGATTTTACAATCGGAAATCGAAATAAATCGCTCGAACAAATTTCAAACAGGATCGGATCGTAATTTGCCTGTCCCGACTGGAGTTGGCCCTTGTAAACCCTCCCGAACCCGTCCTCGTCGATCAGATTGGCCTCCTTGAAGTTCATGGTGGCGACCGCCAGGTCGCAGAAGGAGAAGCTCTGGGCGCAGTTATTGGTTTCACAGTGGGCAGGCAGCGGCGGCTTCCTCTTCTGCTCTGCCCCCCACACACAAAAAAAAAGCCCATAAATTTCAACAGAAGTTGAAAAAAGAAAAAAGATGTGAACTTTAGGGCAAAACGAGTACCGAAAGACGAAATGCACCGCACGATGGAGCTGTCCTCGATCCGGTTGCTCCCGATCTCCTTCCGCCGGGGCCGGAAGAAGGAGAAGCAACCCATGGCTCCTTTCGAGCTCCGCCGAAAACCCTAGCTCTCTCGAAACCGGAAGAAGGAGAAGCAACCCATGGATCAGAAACCCTAACCTAACTCTTGAGGAAATTGGGGGAGAAGTGGTTTGGAGAGATGCTGCTCCTTAGAAAATGGATGAGAAATGAATTTTCTCTCTCCCATTTAGCTTTTATACAGTGAAAAAAAATTACAAGTTTGCCACCGCTCTAAAGTATTAATGACGGTTTGTTTTATAAACGTTATAAAAAGTCCAAAATTAGTCCAAACCGTCATAGAAAAAAGGTATTTTTGAACTTGATAACGCTTATGTATCAGCCGTCATTAAAACTCCCTGTCGAGCGTCATTAAAAGGGTTTTTTGTTGTAGTGAAACAACAATTTTTTTAAACTAATACAAGTACTAATGGCAAGAAAAAAAAATAATAAAATCCTTTCTTGCTCAATCTGTTAAAAAAAGGGGACCATTTGAGATCAGAGCTGTACAAACAAGTCTAAGATAAGGCCTAAGACAATTCGTCAATTCATTACATTAGGAAGGAATTATATCCAATAAATTTATACAAGGGATTATATCAACAATTAAAATTATTTTTTTACTCCTAAGTTAAGTGATGAAGAAACAAAAAAATTTTTAAGGCTGAAATACAAGGTAGAGATGATTGTTTTTAAAAAAAAGCTTTAGAGATATAATCTGATAATCATATGCGTCTTCCTAAAATTATGTTGTCAGAATTCTGCCACGCCAATAAGCATAGCTGCAATAAACGATAGAGTCCATAATAAGGCATACACCCTATAATCATGTTATCTAGAATTCTTACCACGCCACCCGGTATGGCTGTAAGAAAATCAAGATTTCATAACTAAGATAAGTATAGCTATATCAGGCTCTACGTCATTGTCATGCTAGCAAATATGACTGCAATAAATTATAAATTCATAATAAAGTAGACTTTTACCTTTTTCACTGTCCTTATCAAGTATGTTATCAGGTTATACCTTAATTCCAAAAAAATGTATATATACATATAAATACAAACTCAAATTCAACAACTAACATCAAGATTCAAAATTCAACAATAATCCATCAAAATCATATAAATACAGACTCAAATTCAACCACTAACATCAAGATTCAAAATTCAACAATAATCCATCAAAAATCATATAAATACAGACTCAAATTCAACCACTAACATCAAGATTCAAAATTCAACAATAATCTATCAAAAATCATATAAATACAGACTCAAATTCAACCATTAATCATCAAGATTCAAAATTCAACAATAATCCATCAAAATCAAGTTCAATAACAGGAAGTAAAGGTAAATCAAATCAGGGGAAAAATATATTTTAAATCGAAGTTAAAATAAGATTCTCAAGGGTCGTCCCAAGAATCTCTTAAGAAGGCCTAACTGTGATTGAGTACCTTCAAAAATATATCCTAATCCTACTGCAGGCTGTAGTGATACTCTAGTTTGAATACCACTACATAAACTCGACCTGCATGGGCCACCACTAAAAACGTGTCACGACCCGCACCCTAGAGTAAGGGCACGAGACGTGGGTACGTCCAGCCTAAGCCGCAGTATCGGCGGTAGAACGCTGTCCTAGATCAATCATCTAACAATATAAGGTACCTGTATAGTATATACACTCCGAATGGAGGTGACATAGCAGAATACAGTTTTAATCACATCTAAGGCAGAATGAAGATAGAAAGATAGATAAATACTGAAATAAAAAGATCAACAAAGTACAACTAGAGAGTCTAAGTGTCTAAAAGATATAACAAATCCACAGAATCCAAACATCATAATACAATCATCCAGAATAAAAACATAAGAAAAACATCCTAGTCTAGTGGAGTGTCGTCCATAGCTAAAGGATCCTGCTGCTGGTCCAAGTCTTTACTGTCATCTAGGGTAGGCCCATAATAAGTGGGACAGCACGCCTCATCATCATCCTCTATAATATTTCAACAGGTCCAGTCAAGACAGGAGCGAGCACAATACATCTCAACAAGTCATAGCAAGAAAGAAAATATAATCATGCTAGAGAATAAAATACAGGAAACTGAAAGAACAACATAATGTAAAAGAGAGACTGTAAGTAATATCTATGATATATAAAAGAGAGAGACAGTGATAGTGATTCAGAGTATAGGATAAACATGTGAATGGCTAGGGACTGATTCATGATTCCACTACGGAATTGATTCATGATTACACTACTTGGATTTATCCACATGTTCATTTATACTCCCCTATCCCCAATCAATACAGAAGGATCCAGTCAAGTTACGTTAAGATTCATGATTATACTACGTTGCCCATAAAGGGTGATTCATGAATTAATTCGTGAAGGCTCGGTGATCATGAGGGTACATGAGTCACTAGCTGATTCCCGAATATTCATGATAATAGAAGCAAGAGATACATGATGTAAGTGAAACACACGAGACAAGAGTATCTGATGCTCCCGAGAGGGATAACATCTCATGAAGGGATCCATATAGTACTAATCCGTGTTACCAACGTGTCAACATCATGTAAGATAGTCTAAAGCAGAAAATATAATCCTAAACGAGATATGAAATGATCAGAGAATGTACTCGCCTGGTATCCTGAATGTCCGAAGAGAATATACTGTCCGAGGAGTGGTGTCTGTCTCCTATAGAACAGTACAAGTCACAACAAGTCTAAAATAAGAAAATAGACTACTACAATGCATCTACATGCTGTCTAGGTCAAACTAGACTAAAGTCAATACTTGGTCAACTCTAGTCAACCACACTAGTCAAATTAGGTCAACTAGGTCAAGTCCTAGCCCAAACAAGTCTAACAAGTCTCACTAGGCCTAACCAAGCCTAGGCTAGCATTCACACAATCACAAGACAATGTGAACCATAACAATGCATAATATAAAATAGATAATATATATAAATACATACCTTCATACATACATGTATATCCATACTACATACATATTTATATATATAGGCATATATTACATCATGCATATTTACATAGTTACATAGATATATACATTCATGCACATTTACATACATACTTTTATATATTATATATGTTAACATTCATTACAATGCATTATATTTTACTTATACCTTTGATTGATTCATTCATTCATATATGACATTCATTCATGCATTTTTACATTCATTCATATCCCATATGCATGCATATTTCAGTTCAGGCATTATATCCATTCACATATCATTAAGTTGCATACGTATACTTATTTTTATTACATACATGTTATTCATACATATTACATACTTACATGCATCTATACATTATATACATTATATACAACATGTAAAAATAGAAGAGGGGAAAAGGGGGAAAAAACTGAAATGGAAAGGGAAGGGAACAAAAATATAAGAAAAAGGAAAAACAGTGGACATATACATGCTTGCATCATATATTCTACATTACCGTACATGCTATCAATATATATTATATTATATTATTTATATATTATGCATTTGTATCTATCATTACATGTATACCTTGTATTCATATCTAGCATTCGTTATATACTTTTATGCATACATTGTATATCATTCTTTTATTCATGCATTTATGCATTGCTTACATACATTATATTAATTGCATTCCTACATGCTTGCATTCAACCATATATATACATTAATGTAAAGAGGATAAATATCATATATATATCATTTCATTTATCTAACATATCATGTATTACATACTCTATATTCATTTAATATCCATACTACATAGGCTCATAGGTTACACGAAATACATATATCGTATAGTCATTCTTCTACTTAAAACCAATACTTTACCAATTGGTCCTCTACTAAATTCTAGGATTAAGTTGTAGCCCTTCGTGTTAGCTTTTCGAAACTTTAAACGGATCGCATTTTCGTGTCCGGAAGCTCCCGAAATCGCAAAAATATCGAAACAAGTTCGTCTTTCATACAGCTGACACTCAAATAATTCTACAGAAAGTTATAGAAAGAATTTGGCTTAATAAAATATATATTTGGAATGCTAACTTCGATATGGTTCTTTTAAAAAAAAGGAAGATAAATCGGAGTTCTAAGCTAAAAGTTATGATATTTCTAAGTTGCTTTGGTTAATAAAAACGTGGATGAATATTATGACAAATTTGAGTTATTTTGGACAAAAGAACACATATAGGCCAAGATACTTGGATACAAACATAGGTATCCAAATAAAACTTATTCTAACCATCCTAACTAAGATCAGTCCACTCTCTAACCATTCTAAAACTGAATTTAAATACCTATTTAAACTATTATCATACATACATACACATGGGGTGTCCTAATTTAGGATCTATAATGAAGGACACAAGACACATATCTAAAATCCTCAAAAGAGCTCCAAATGGCCTCAAATTTGAATCTAAATGGGACATATACATTAGGATGGATCCTACGGTTTCAAAACTAATTTATATGCAAAAGAAATCGATTTAGAGGATATGTTTTACCTATTGGGAGTGGAATCCCAATGAAATCCTTTAGGACACGGCTTCGATACGAAGATCCCTCAAAGTGGACACTCCTCCTTGAACACCTCTTCCAATCCTTGGTAGCACCCTTCCCTTGGAGAATGGGAATGATTGAGGGAAGGTTTGTTGAAGGAATGATTTGATTTGGAGATCAAATCAATGGGAAGGCTCTCTAAAATTAGGGAAGAATAAAAAGAAAATAAAAGAGACAAGATTGTAATGAATGAAATGAATCATTCTCTCCTAAAGGTGGCTGCCATAAAGAGTCCATTAGGGCTAATGGGAAATGTCCTAATCGCCTCTCTCTAGTCTCATATGGTAAAGTCTAGACTAGGTTCAAGTTTGGGGTCAAAATGATCTAGTTTTGAGTCTCTACTTAACCATTCTAACATGATAAAAATTAGTTTAATTAGCTAACTTAAATGTTGGGTTTTGCGAGCCATGCTTAACTTAATATTGGGCACATCTAGAGTTTAAGCTACCCGGGTCACAATACAAGTCGGAACGAGACGAAACTCAAACCCGACTAAACAAATCCAATAAAATAATATAAAAAATATAAAAATTTTCCCAAAATATTAAAATACGAAAAATGACCAAAATCATAATACATCAATTTAAATATTATTAAAATAATCTAAAATTCACCCATTAATCAAAATCCTAAATAATTCAAAAGTCATAAAATGACCAAAATACCCTTAGCCTAAAAGTTGTAAATAGTCATTCTAATCACATGGTTAGGTCCCCATGGTCATGGTTAGTCTCTAGGCTCAACAGTTCTAGAGTTCACTAGCTAACACATTAAAATTATAATTCACCAATTTTAAATAGTATTAAATTAATTAAAATTTTCCATAAATCATAAATCCTATTATTAAATAATAAACTTTTACAAAAGTTCAAAATTACCCTCTTTTAGAAAAGTGGGTGTTACAATGTGTGCCCAGCGAAGATCTCAGGGAGCAGGTTTTGCAGGAGGCCCTTAGATCTCAGTACTCTATACACCCTGGTGCCAACAAGATGTACCGAGATCTGAGGGAGCATGTTTGGTGGTACGGGATGAAGCGGAAGGTAGCTCGCTTCGTAGCTAGGTGTTGGGTCTGTCAGCAGGTCAAGGCAGAGAGGTAGAGGCCCGGTGGATTATTGCAGCTATTGCCCATTCCCAAGTGGAAGTGGGAGCATATCACTATGGATTTCGTATCTGGATTGCCGCGTACACCAGGAGGAAAAGACGCGATTTGGGTCATCGTTGACAGGTTGACCAAATCGACCCATTTCTTGCCATTCAAGGTGGGTACGTCTACAGAGAGGCTTGTGGAGATGTATATGCGACAGATAGTCAGAATTCATGGGGTTCCGATCAGCATCGTCTCAGATCGGGATAGTCATTTTACTTCCCATTTCTGGAGGAGTCTGCAGACTAGCTTGGGCACTCAGCTCAAGTTTAGTACCGCATACCACCCCCAAATGGACGGACAGTCAGAGAGGACTATTCAGATACTTTAGGATGTGCTGCAGACGTACGTCTTGGACTTTGGAGGTTCCTGGGAGGATCATCTACATTTGGTGGTGTTTGCTTACAATAACAGTTTTTAGGCCAGCATTGAGATGTCACCTTTTGAGGCTCTGTACGGGCGTAGGTGTTGTACACCCTTATCTTGGGATGATGTTGGTGAACGAGCTTTACTGGGACCAGAGATGGTTGTTGACGCAGCCGAGAAGGTGAAGCTCATCAGGGACAGACTTCACGTGGCGCAGGACAGACATCGACACTGGGCCGATAGCCACCGGAGGCCGTTGGAGTTTGAGGTACAGATTAGAGTAGGATTAGATTTTGGTTTGTTTGTTGTGTTTTGATTGATCATGTTTGTTTATCATAGTTAATTTGAGACCTTGCTTGTGATTAGGTTGGAGACCAGGTTTTCTTGAGGATATCTTCGACTCGTGGTACAATACATTTTGGTGGAGGTGGAAAGCTTAGCCCGTGCTTCATCGGCCCTTTCATTATCAGCGGGAGAGTCGACGACGTGGCTTACAGGCTAGACTTGTCACCTGTACTAGTGGGGGTCCACAACGTATTCCATGTATCACAGCTAAAATGGTACGTGGCTGATCCTAGCCATGTGCTCGACCATTCGGAGATTGAGGTTGGGCCTTCTCTCAGCTATCCAGAGCAGCCAGTGGAGATTCTGGATCGACGGAAGAAGGTACTGAGGAACCAGGTGATGTCTTTGGTTCACGTCGCATGGAGGCATCATTCTACAGGAGAGTCTACCTGGGAGCGGGAGGATGAGATGCGCGAGCGATACCCATATCTTTTTGGACCGTGAGGTATACTTTCTATCATTCTCATCAGTTGTATTTTGCATTTCAATTTTGAGCATGAAATTCTTTTAAGGAGGGTAGATTTGTCTCTTCTATAATTCTAGTATGACTGTATTTTGGTCATTTTTGAATTTTGGGATTTATTTGGAGTTATTGTGAATTATTGAGATTTATTAGAATTTATGTGATTTTTAATATAATTTAATTAGTGACTATTCTAGACTTTGACTAGTAGGGAACCCCACCCTAATTACTTGGCCGGCCACCTGGCATTGGGAACCCCACCCTATATATGTAGTCTCTTCCATTAGGTTAGCCTCCTTTAGAAAGTTCACATTTGGAAAGAGATGTATGCTCCATCTTTAGAAATTCATAGAAAATCCAATTTAATTCATTTTTCCCTCAAACAAATTGCAATAGGTTCTAATTTAGGTATTCTTGCTGTGTGTGTAATTTATTTTTAGTTTGTTAACAATTTGGTAAAGTTTGGCCATCAAGAAGAACACCCCTCTTTGGAACTTTCTTTGGTTTTTGACACCTATAGGTAATTCCTTCAAAACTTATTAAAATTGCTGTTATTATTGCATATTAGCCTAGATCTAGGTGTCCCCTAGCTAACCCTAAAAATTTGTGGCATTTCGTGTCCATTTCGTGTCGTAAATGGACACGTATCAGTCCTTACATGAATATGTTTGATGAAATGTCCCAAAGCGCATTTCGATTTGATTTTTGGAATGTTTTTGAATGAAATTCTTCATGTTCATGTGCTTTATGGTTTCCTCCTCGACTGAGTCGATTTCTGTGTCGTGTCGTGTCGATTTGAGGACACGAACACGCTCGTGGCAGGCGTGAGCAGTGCCCTGCTGCTCGGGATGGATTTCTTCGTGTCCGTGTCACTTGGACACGCGATACTTGGTTAAGACCTTGGGGTAACCACTGATATGAGGTTCCCAGAGTTGCACGACCTCTCGGGTCGTGTCGGACACATTTTTTATCCCGTACTGGGTTTGCACTAACACTGTACACGGGATTTAGGGCCACTGATACGGCTCTAGAACTCTAGATACGACACCTATGGACATGATATAGGGTGTGGGACATGAAGACCTACCCTAGGTGAACCTAGGGTTGTAAACACGAGGTCTGGTTTGGCCTGTGTCGGGTGTACGACACGCGTGCACTTGTGTACGAGATTGCACTAGAAATTCAGTGTTCAGTTGCTGTTGAGTCTCTGGATGGTTTGGACACGGCTGTGTCCACTTGGTTGGACACGAATGACTACTGGGACACGTGCACAAACCCTAGTATCATTACCAACCCTTAGTTTTATATTTTAGCTTGTTTTCGATACTCAAATCCCATTTATCCTAATTTGGACTGAACCATGTATTTTTATTATTTTTCTAATTTTCTAAATTGAACTTTGGCAGCTATTTTAACCCACTTAAATGCTGTTAACTATTGGTTTTATACCCTAATGTTGTTCTCCTACATGTAATCTAGCTATGGGTCAATTTTGGGATAAATTGGTGGAGTTTTGGTTTTGAAATTTGGTGTATGTAAACTGTCAATAGTTTGAACTCAAAAATCTGAGAACATATTAACTGTTTACTAAACTGAGAACACCCTCTTGTTCATGACACACACACACATTTGAATTCCAGGTTTTTCTCACATTCCCTCACACCATAACAGTCACTCACACACACATTGCACACTCACACACACATTGCACACTCACACACACTTGTTAGTCTTCCTACCTCTCTCTCTATGCATATATGTAATGTATATATATAGTTAATATATATAATATAGGTAGCCTATATACATATATATGTGATGATGCCTATGTATATATGTAATACATGTATATGTAACATATATAAAATATGTATGCATATCTAATGCATAAAGTATATTATGTATATATGTAGGTATCCTATATATTATAATATGTATGTGTACTATTATATATATATATTATATATATGTATGTGTGGTGTACATATGGGTAGCCTATATGTATATATATATATATATATATATATATATATATATATATATATATATATATATATATATATATATATGTGTGTGTGGGTGTGTGTGTGTGTGTGTATTATGTGATTCCATGTGTAGTCCTAGATGCAATATAGGTTGTGTGATGTTGGTTTTGACTTTATGTTGTATAGGTTGTATGGACTTGGTAGACTAGTATAGGCTAGTTTAGCCTTGATTAGACTAATATAGACTTGATAGGCCTGGTTTAGGCTTGTTTGGTCTTGTGAACTTGTTTAGACCTAGAATAACTAGTTTGACCTAGTTTGACCATAGTTGACCTTGGTTTGACTTTCAGGGTTGACCAGAGTTGACCAGAGTTGACTTTGGCCTAGATTGACCTAGAATCATGTAGAATGCATAGTAGGACTTCATTATATCATTTTAGAGTTGTTGTGACTTATGCTGTTCTAATTAGGAGCCAGACACCTCTTCTCGGACAGTACATTTCTCTTGGACATTCAGATAGCAGGCGAGTACATTCTCTGATCATTTCATATCCTGTTTAGAATTATTTTCCTGCTTTAAATTACTTTACTTGATACTGTCACGTTGGTCACATGGATTAGTACTATATGGATCCCTTCTTGAGATGTTATCTCCTCAGGGAGCATCGGATACTACATATTTTATGCGTTTCACTTACATGGTGTATCATTATGCTTCATGGTTCATTGATCACTTGTGACATGTACTCTCATGATTACAGAGTCTTCCTTGAATCACCCATTTATGGGCATTCCTAGAATCACCCATTTTTGGGCCTACCATGTATCACCCCTTGTGGGCCGTTGTATGGATCATAACATAACCTGGCTGGATCCTTGTGTATTTATTGGGGGTACGGGAGAGTAGAAGTAGACATGTGAATAATATCCAAATAGTATCTCATCTGATCACCTCCGTAGTGTCTCATCAGAATCTTCTATGCCATTCACATATTTATATTGTACTCTGGCTCACTAGCCACTGTTAATTCTCTACTTATAGTAGATATTTCTATTATAGTTCTCTCTCAGTTTACATTCTGTACTTTCTTTAGTTTTCTGTATCTTACTTTACTGCATGATTATATTTTCTAACCTGCTATGATCTGTTGAGATGTATTGTGCTCGCTCCTGTCCTGACTGGACCAGTTGAAAATATTACAGAAGATGAGGAGGAGGCCTGTGTGGATACCTACTACGGGGCAGCTCTAGATGACACCAGTGATCCGGATTTTCAGCCGGATCCATTAGCTATAGAGACTGAGGCTCCCTAGTCTAGGTTTTACTATTACTGTCATTGGGATCTGGATTGTATATATTCTTTCATATTCAGTAGTTGAGACTTATATTTCTGGATATTTGCTGAGATATTATCTGAGACACTTAGACTCTTCTGATCTTCTGTATTTTATTTTGAGTTTTATATCATATCGTACTTCTTCTTTCTTAGTTGTGATTGAGTTTACATTCTGCTATGTCACCCCCATTCGGGGAGCATAAACTGTTTAGCATTACATTGTTAGATGTTGTGACCTAGGACAGCGTTCTACCGCCGACATTGCGGCGTAGACTGGACGTACCCACTTCTCGTGCCCTTACTCTAGGGTGCGGGTCCTGACACGTTTTTAGTGGCATTTTTAGTGGTGGCCCATGCAGGTCTAGTTTAGAAATATAGTGGTATTCGAACTATAATATCATTGCAGCCTGCAGTAGAATTAGGAAATTTTTAAAGGTACTCAATCACATTAGGAAAACTCTTTATCAGATTTCGTATATCTAAATTTTGCTGCTTATTGTCTTCCTTTGAATTTAAACTGTCCTCATTTGATATTTTGACTCATTCTCAACAATTGTTTCTTTTTGATCTGTCTCCAGGATGGTTGAGACGAGATCATATCGCCAGGGCCAGGGGGACGCCGATGAGAGGTCTGGCACCTCTCATACTCAGCAGCCAGCCCCTGGTACCGCAGCCCCAATCATGCCAGCTGGGGTAGGCGTTTCAGCTGCTTTCAGAGGAGCCCCTCCACCTGTGGCACATGGGCCGAGTCCGGTGATTCCGGATGTGCTTCAGCAGCAGCAGCCACCTTCGGGGACAGTTGACGTCGTTTAGCTGTTAGCCTTCTTCCGGCAGTATATAGAGGGTCTACAGACCCAGCAGCAGAGGCATACAGCAGAGCTCAGCCGAGGCATTGATCTGGCCATGACTGCGGTAGAGAGAGTTGTAGCTTAGCCAGCAGCAGTCCAGCTGCCGTACCCTCCGAAGGAGAAGGGCATACATGATTTTCAGAAGATGCACCCTAGGGACTTCCGAGGGACAGAGGGGATCCTGTATGCCGACGAGTGGATCGAGCACATAGAGGAGATATTCAGATTGGCTGAGATCCCGACGAGGCTCCAGATTGATGCAGCGGCCAGCATGACGCAGGATCTGGCCTGTACATGGTACCAGACCAACCCGAGGGTTGGTACTACAGGACAGACTTGGGCAGCATTCAAGAAGCTATTCAAGGAAAAGTTCTTCCCGAATGCAGCGCTGGGAGCCCTCGAGACTCAATTCGAGGCCCTAGTCCAAGGGAGCCAATCTGTGGAGGAGTACGCAGGAGAGTTCTGCCGCCTGAGCAGATTTATAGAGGGCTTGTCAGAGGCGACGAAGGCCCGGAGGTTCCGGAAGGGCTTGGTAAAGGAGGTCAAGTCCTACACCAAGAATGCCCGCAGTACTACCTTTGAGAAGATCCTAGTGGATGCGTTAGCTGCAGAGAATGATCTTGAGCTTAGGCTCAAGAGGGGGCAAGACTTCCAGGGAGGCAGCAGTAGCGGAGGACCGGCCAAGAGGCCGCACTTTCAGCAGCAGCACTAGCAGTACCATCAGCAGCAGAGGGTGCAGCAGCAAGAACCGAGACAGCAGGCCACCACCTGTGCTTATTGCAAGAAGCCAGGGCACATGTGGAACGAGTGTAGAAAGAGACTAGGCAAATGCCTGGTATGTCGTTCAGCAGACCACCAAATGAGGGAGTGTCTCGTAGCACGAGCAGCTCAGGAAGGAGGAGCCAGAGCTCCAGCAGGCCAGCAGAGGGGACCAGCCATGTCGACACAACAACAGAGGTTCGTCCAGCACCAGCAGCAGGCCAGGAGAGGCCAGCAGGGGCGAGCTTTCGCCATGGCGGCCGAGGATGTAGAGGTGATAGGAGAGCTGATCGCAGGTTCGATTCTTCTCGACTCCAGTCCAGCTTTTGTATTATTTGATTCCGGTGCTTCGTATAGTTTCGTATCAGTATCATTTGCGATTCGACACGGTATCATAGCTGAATCGTTGCCTAGGAATTACAAGATCACGACCGGGGGTGGCATTATCCTCATGAGTGATGTTTATAAGTGTCGAAGTGTTGTTTTGGAAGGTCGGGAGTTGGAGGTGAGCCTGCTCGTAATGCCCTTGCCGAACTACGATATAGTACTTGGTATAGATTGGTTGAGCAGGCACCACGCTAGCATTTATTGCAAAGGGGGTAGAGTTCTCTTCAGAGTGCCGGGGGAGCCAGAGTTTGAGTACTCCAGACGTCAGGCGGAAGCAGAGCAGCGAAGTTTTCTGCGGAGTCTCGGTTGAGGAGCAGACGATTCCACACCCCTTGATAGCAGAGTATATGGATGTTTTTCCAGAGGAGTTGCCAGGATTGCCACCAGACAGAGACATTGAGTTCTCGATAGACTTGGTTCTAGGAGCAGAACCTATCTCTCAGTACGTCTATCGAGTGAATAACAGTGAGTTGGTGGAGCTGAAGAAGTAGGTGGATGAGCTGCAGGACAAGGGCTTCATCCGTTCGAGTTCGTTGCCATGGGGTGCACCAGTATTGTTTGTGCCGAAGAAGGATGGGTCAGTACGGATGTGTATTGACTACAGGGCACTCAACAACCTCACGATCAAGAACAAATACCCACTGTCGCGGATCGATAATCTTTTTGACCAGTTGAGCGAAGCTCGAGTATTTTCTAAGATTGATATGAGGTCAGGATATCACCAGGTGAAGGTGAAGGGGGATGATTTTCCCAAGACCGCTTTCAGGATGCGGTACGACTGTTTGAGTTTTTGGTTATGCCGTTTGGGCTAACCAATGCACCAGTAGTGTTTATGAACCTAATGAATAAGGTGTTCCACCAGTACCTGGATCAGTTTGTGGTAGTGTTCATTGACGACATCTTGGTGTATTCAAAGACTGAGGAGGAGAACGAGGAGCATCTGAGGATAGTGCTGGAGACTCTGAGGAAGGAGCAGCTTTATGGGAAGCTCTCCAAGTGTGAGTTCTTCTTGGACCGGGTTAACTTTTTGGGGCATGTGGTGACTGGAGATGGGATCTCAGTTGACCCCAAGAAGATCGTAGCAGTTGAGGCATGGACAGCGCCAACTTCAGTGGCAGAGATCTGGAGCTTCCTGGGGCTGGCAGGATATTATAGGAGATTTGTGCAGGATTTCTCCCGGGTTGCAGAGCCGTTAACTCGGATGACCCAAAAGGATGCTGAGTATGTTTGGTCAGAGGAGTGTCAGGCAGATTTTGATGAGTTGAAGAAGCGGCTTACGACAGCTCCGATTCTGGCATTGCCTTCAGGATCAGGAAGATTCACTATTTATAGTGACGCTTCAGGGAAGGGGCTGGGTTGTGTCTTGTAGCAGCATGGAAAGGTGATTGCCTATGCTTCCAGGCAGTTACGTCCCCATGAGAAGAACTACCCTATCCACGACCTGGAGCTGGCAGCAGTAATTTTTGCTCTGAAGTTGTGGAAGCACTATCTGTATAGAGAGAGGGTGAAGATTTTTACAGATCACAAGAGCTCAAAGTATGTGTTCACTCAGAAGAAGCTGAACATGAGACAGCGCAGATGGCTAGAGTTGATGAAGGACTTTGTCATCCTACTTCAGTATCACCCAAGAAAGGCCAACGTGGTTGCCGATGCCTTGAGTAGGTATATGACAGCCATGTGTTTGACCATGGACCGTCACTTGCTTGCTGATTTAGAGAGCCCGGGGATTGAGGTGATCGTGCCCGGAGTGCAGATGCAGATGTGGAGTCTGCAGATTCAGTCAGACTTGGTGGAGAGGATCAAGGCGAAACAGTTTGAGGACGTTGCTCTGCGGTGCCTCCGAGAGCAGGTTCGAGCAGGGTTGGTGGATGGCGAGTTTTCTCTTGCAGACAATGGTGCCTTGTGGCACTGTTCCAGGTTATATGCGCCCAGCGGAGATCTCAGGGAGCAGGTTTTGCAGGAGGCCCACAGATCTCAGTACGCTATACACTGTCACGACCCGCACCCACTGTGAGGGTACGAGAACGTAACAACGCCCAGCCTACGCCGCAGTATCGGCTGTAGAACGCTATCCTAGGTCAACGTACATCTAGCAATATAATACTAATTAGTAAATGAACTCAATCACAACTAAGGAGGAAGAAAGCACGATAAGATATAGAACTCAAGGAAATACTGAAGATAGAAAAGTCTAAGATAATATCCCAGCAAATATCCAGAGTACATATATCAGCTACTGAATAAGAAAGAATATATACAACTCAACATCTCTGAACAGAAGTAAATTCTAGCTAAACAGTCTCAAGACAACATGAAAATAAGATAAGGCCTAACTAAACTAGTCTAGGCAGTGGGGGTGATGTCCTCAGCTAGAGCTGTCCCGTAGAAGGTATCCTCCCAGGCCTCCTCCTCGTCCTCTATAATATTTTCAACAGGTCCAGTCAGGACAGGAGCGAGTACAGTACATCTCAACAGTTCATAGCAGGTTAGAAAATATAATCATACAGTAAAGTAAGATATAGATACTGAAGAAATGCAGTATGTAAACAGAAAGAGAACTGTAATAGAAATATCTACTATAAGTAAAGAGCTACCAGTGACTAGTGATTTAGAGCACAAAGTCGACGTGTGAACGGCTTGATTTGTACATGGCTATACTAAAGAGGCGTACATGGCTATTCTACTTTGGAATTGTTGACAAGGCTATTTATACTCCCTTGTACCCCCAATTAATACATAAGGATCCAACCAGGTTATGTTATTATTCTATGTAACAGCCCCCGAAGGGTGGTAAGCCTCCGAAAGGTGATAAGCCTCCGAAAGGTGATACATAGTTGTCCCATAAATGGGATAAGGATTCAAAGAAGACTCTGTGATCATATGGGTATATGTCACAAGTGATCAAAGAACCAAAGAAGCATATGATACGCTATGTAAGTGAAACGTACAGAACATAGAGTACCCGATGCTCCCTGAAGGGATAACATCTCAGAGAGAGATCCATATTGTACTAATCCGTGTGACCAACGTGACAGTATCAATTAAAGTAATTTAATGTAGGAAAATAATTCTAAGGAGGATATGAAATGATCAGAGAATGTACTCGCCTGTATCTGAGTGTCCGGATGAAATATACTGTCCGAGGAGAGGTGTTTGGCTCCTAAACAGAACAGCAAAAGTCACAACAAGTCTAAAATGATATAATGAAGTCCTACTATGCATTCTATATGATTCTAGGTCAATCTAGACCAAAGTCAACTCTGGTCAACCTTAAAGTCAAACATAGGTCAACTATGGTCAACTAGGTCTAACCAAGCTATACAAGTCTAATCTTGACTCCAACTAGGCATACCATGCCCTGACCAACCTATAATTACACACACACAATGTCAATTCATATATTTGATTTAATACACATATTGATATATTATATAATATAATATAAATACACATATTTAACATATAGGCTCCCATGTGCATCACACATATAAACATATACATATATCTAATATATATATACTGGTAGGCACTCACATATGTAAAAAAATGTATGGGGCATATATATAATACCTATATATATAGTTATATCCCACTACATATTTATACATATATGTATAGAGAAGGGGAAACACATGGTGTTCAAGTGTCATGTGTGTGTGTGTTATACATGAGAGAAAGTAGAGTGTGTGTGAGACCTTGGTGTAAATGAAAACAGGAACTGTGTGTGTACAGGAAATACAATGTGGTAGGGTGTCAAGAGAGACTTAAACATGTGTGTGTCTTGAGGGTGTGAGGGTTAGTGTTCATGAGGGTGTGGTGTCACATGAGAGGGTGATGTGTGTGAGTGCATAGACTAACAGTGAGGAACATGTGTGATGTCCTGAGACAGTGAGTGTCACATGGGAAAAATAGTGTGAGGTTCACCTATGAACAGTGAACCAATGTACACTGTTCAAACCTGGAAAACAATAAGTGTTCATGTATTTAAACCTGTGTGTGTATGTGGTATAAGGGCCTGTGTTCAGTGTTACAAGAGTGTGTGAATACAAATAATAATAGGAAAATTTGTAATCAAACATAGAAAAACAGTTCAGTTTACATTATGAAGGAAATGAAGGAAATCAGTAAAATGGCAAAACAGGAATTTAGTGAAGGGAAACATGACAGTGTAGTACAATAGGAATAGGAAGAAAAATCAGTAGGTAACCATATATCCTGGAAAACAAATGAAAGCCAACTGAAATTACATCTTAGGAATAGGAAAATCAGTGGCATTATATAACCTGTATGTATACAGGGAAATGGAAATTGAACCTGGAACAGTGGAATGCAAAATAAACAGTAAATCAAATCAGTTTAAAGGAACTAATGCAATTGAAAAAAAGAAAGGAAATCAGTTCAGGTTATCTAGAGTCCCATTCTCAGTTCAGTAAAACAATGGTGAAACTGGAATGTAGTTGACAGGTTATAGGGATCATTTTCAGTTATACAGTCATTAAGAAAGGATTCAAAAACTCAGTTTATTAGGAATCAAACAGTTCCCTGTGTAAAAAAAGGAATTCAGTAAAATTCAGTCCAATAAGAACTGACAGGAAGCCAATTCCCAGTTTCATTAAACCCAATCCCATCGAAACCCATAAGTGCAATACCTTATTCTCAAACTATAAGCCAATTTCTAAAAGGAAAGGAAATCAATTCAAGTCTGAGATGAACCTCAGTTCATAAAGGAACAAAATCTCAGGTTTTGAATGGAACCAAGTATCTGTTAACAGAGGTTTCGAAATCAACTCATATGTCCAATTTTCATTCTCAAACCAAAACCAAAATCAGATGAATCATTAAGCTAAAATATGACAAACAATATGTGGGAACACATTTAACAGTGAAATATTTCTTCAAATAGGATTTCAATGTTAAGGGAATGCTGAAATGACAGTATCAGAAATCTGGTATTTAGCTATCATGCCAATGCCCCAATTGAAATTAAAAACTTCAAAAATATGAACCAACAATGTGTGAGAGTAGTTTACAGTTGGAAAACATCATTAACAGGGATTAACTAGTGAGGAAATTTACTGAAAGGAAAATGTATCAGAGCAGTATCAGTGATGCATACCATTTGACCCATTTTGAACCAAATCCCAATCAAAACCCAAACTAATATGTAAACCTAATTAACCATAGATAATACATCACATATAGCATCTAATTAACAATTTAAAACACAATTTAAACTATTTAAAATGAATTAACAGAGAACACAACACTGTGCACACTGAACTGCACAGTGCACGACCAGTGCACACACGATTCCGTGTCCGACACGACATGAGGACCCATGAAACTTTGGGAGCCTCGTATCAGTGTCAGCCCCGACATATGTGTCGAAATTCCCGTGTCCTAGTGGCGTATCTAGTGAGTAATTGCCCCCGAGTAGCAGGGCAATACGCACTGTGTCAGAACAGCGTATTCGTGTCCAGATCTCGATACGACACGACACAATTACAAGCTCAGTCCCACAGAAAATGATTAGCGACAACAAACCCTAAATTTCTATTCAAAAAGTTTCCTAAAATTAGGTCGAAATGTCCTTTAGGATATTTCATCAGACACCTATGTCTATAGGCTGATACGTGTCCATTTAGGACACGAAATGGACACAAAACCTAGGTCTAGGCATACCTACAGAACCAGGACACCTAGGGCTAGGTCTACATGCAAAGAAACTAGAATTTTAATGGGTGGATTAGGATTTTACCTATGGTGTTCTCCAACACAAAAATCCCTTCCAATGAGGATTCCAAAAAAGCCACCCAACTCCTTCAAATTGATAGAAAACTGAGAGTAACAAATTCCAACAACAAGAAAACATCAATTAGAACCTATTGCAATTTGTTTGGATTAAAAAGGAGTTAAAATGGATTTTCTAGGGATTTTTTGAAGATGGAGACTCACCTCTTCCAAAGCTTGAGAGAAAAATAATAAAGGAGGCAAGAACAAATAGAAGAGGCATTAAATAGGGTGGAAAACCCTAGGTTGGCTGCCATGGGCTGATTAGGGTTAGGCTTGGTTCATGGTGTGGGCCTATGGGCTATTAAGCCCAAGTCACAAGTCATGACTTGTGAAATCACAAGCCATTTCTAAATCAATTCGAATCCTAGTTTCTCCAAATGAATTCTAATGAGTTAATCCTCACTAACTTAGGTTAAACTAGAGTTACATAACCTAACCAAGTCCAAGCGCAACTAGGATTAGCTTCTAGGTTAGCCTACCAAGGTCATTGCTAGTCAAAGTCAACCTAGTCAACCCTCATTCAAACAATTCCAAAATAAATTCTAAAAATTCCTATAAATTCAAATAAATTATAATAAAATCAAATAACCCCAAAAATGTCTAAATACCCTAATCACATGGCTAGGCTCTAGGGTAGGCAGTCTCTACTGTTCACTAGCAAAATACCATAATCAAAAGTCATGAATTTAAATACTTTAAAAATAATTAAAAATCACTGAAAATCATAATATAAAATAAATATCATTAAATAATAATTATAATTGCAAAATTTCAAAATTACCCTCTTTTGGAAAACTGGGTGTTACAATCCTATCCACCTTATAAAAATTTCGTCCTCAAAATTAAGATAATCGCACCCCTTCTAGGTTAAACCCCCAGCAATCATAGTCTCAGAAATCTATCTTAAATCATACAGTTGGAAAGTGTAACCTATGGGATCATGGCATGCAATATCAGTCTGGGGTCTCATCTAGTTATACCAACCATGCTATAGTACTAGGCAATCACAAGGTATCAAAACATACAAGCAAGTGATGCATCAAAATTCTCAAGAAGAAAATACTAAGGTTAGGTCAAAACTCACCTCCAGCTAGGTCTGAGAACCAGAACTCCCTCCTGGAAGCAGGGCCCTGGTTGGGGCAGGTATAGCAGGGCAGTGCTGCACCCAGTGTGAAGTTGAACCACAGATTAGGCACAATCCTAGTCTTTTTCTACAGTTGTTCCACTTGTGTCCAGACTTCTTGCAGTAGGCACAGATAGGCTCTGGCTCAGCTGACCTCTGCTGGACAGGAGACTGGGCTAGGTATGATGATATAGGCTGAATAAATGGGTACTCCTCAAACTCTGGGTAGGACTGGGTACTGTTCCTCGCCCTCTTGGAGCTATGCTCTCCTCCTAGAAGCACAGAGTCCCGCAGACGTAACAACCTCTGGATTTGCTCCCTCATGGCCTCCTCATGAACTCTTTGTGACTCCAACAGCCTCTCTTAGAAATATCCAAACATCTGGGCTGCGTCAAGTAACAAACCTCCGGGTGGTACAGTAGGGAGTACCATCCCAAGGGGTAGGGGAAGGCTCTCGGTCTCAGGCAAATCTGCAGCTCTCTCCTGAACGACAGGAGATAAAGGAAGACTCTCTGGAGAGGCTACCACCATCTTTTCATTGGCAGGAGGTGCCACCACCCCCTGATCAGATAGAGGAATCACTACCTCCTGAACAGTAGGAGGTGGAGGCACACTCTCATTAGCTGCAGCTGCTCTCAGGCGACGGGCTCGGGTCATGGGTGCCATACTGAAAGAAAAAGAAAAGAAAATAAAAATAAGTCAATCATCAAGGCTGAAAACTAGTAAATATCAACAAAGGAGAACTAGCTACAAGAATCACTATTTAAAGCCAGGCTATACTATCATTCCTAAGACAAGGGCCTAATCACAAGTCATCAAATCGTCACACTAAGAAAGAACTACATATGCATAAGCTCTATAAAGCTGAAAATATCTCTACTCCTAAATTATTTGATGATGGAAACAATTTATAATAACTGGAATAAAGATAGAGACGATATATTTAAGAACTTTTCCAAGATACAATCTGATAATCAAATGCGTCTGTCCAAAAATCATGATACTCAGAATCCTCGCCACGCTAGTAAGTAAGGCTGCGATAAACGGTAGAGTCCATAACAGGGGCATGCACGTCTATAATCATGTCGTCTGGAATTCTCGCTATGCCGACTAGTATAGCTGCGAGAAATTCCAAATCTCATAATCAAGATACGTACATCCGAAGTCAGGTCTCTATGTTTCCGCTATGCCAGCTAATATAGCTGCGATAAACTCTAGGTTCCATAACCAAGCAGATGTTTACTATCCCTGTATTCCCGTCGACATATGTTATCAGAAAAATATCGTAATTCAGGCCATAAAATTTATCTCGATAGAAAAATCAAATCAACAACGATCTAACAAAATTAAATTCAATAACCAAGGAGTGAGAGCAACAAAACAAGGGAAACGATTCAAATTGAAGTTTAAATAAGATTCTCAAGGGACGTCCGAGGAATCTTTCAAGGAATCCTAACTGTGATTGAGTACCTTCAAATATATATATATATCCTAATCCTACTGCAGGCTGTAGTGATACTCTAGTTCGAATACCACTATATAAACTCGACCTGCACGGGCCACCACTAAAAAACCTGTCCCGACCCACACCCACTGTGAGGGTACGAGAACGTAACAACGCCCAGCCTACGCCGCAGTGTCGGTGGTAGAACGCTGTCCTAGGTCAACGTACTTCTAGCAATATAATACTAAGCAGTAAATGAACTCAATCACAACTAAGGAAGAAGAAAGCACGATAAGATATAGAACTCAAGAAAATACTGAAGATAGAAAAGTCTAAGATAATATCCCAGCAAATATCCAGAGTACATATCTCAGCTACTGAATAAGAAAGAATATATACAACTCAACATCTCTGAACAGAAGTAAAGACTAGCTAAACAGTCTCATGACAACATGAAAATAAGATAAGGCCTAACTAAACTAGTCTAGGCAGTGGGGGTGATGTCCTCAGCTAGAGCTGTCCTGTAGAAGGTATCCTCCCAGGCCTCCTCCTCGTCCTCTGTAATATTTTCAACAGGTCCAGTCAGGACATGAGCGAGTACAGTACATCTCAACAGTTCATAGCAGGTTAGAAAATATAATCATGCAGTAAAGTAAGATATAGATACTGAAAAAATGTAATATGTAAACAGAGAGAGAGAACTGTAATAGAAATATCTACTATAAGTAAAGAGCTACCAGTGACTAGTGATTTAGAGCACAAAGTCGACATGTGAACGGCTTGATTTGTACATGGCTATACTAAAGAGGCGTACATGGCTATTCTACTTTAGAATTGTTCACATGGCTATTTATACTCCCCCGTACCCCCAATTAATACACAAGGATCCAACCAGGTTATGTTATGATTCTATGTAACAGCTCCCGAAGGGTGGTAAGCCTCTGAAAGGTGATAAGCCTCCGAAAGGTGATAAGCCTCCGAAAGGTGATACATAGTAGTCCCATAAATGGGATAAGGATTCGAAGAAGACTCTGTGATCATATGGGTATATGTCACAAGTGATCAAAGAACCAAAGAAGCATATGATACGCTATGTAAGTGAAACGCACAGAACATAAAGTACCCGATGCTCCCAGAAGGGATAACATCTCAGAGAGGGATCCGTATTGTACTAATCCGTGTGACCAACGTGACAGTATCAATTAAAGTAATTTAATGCAAGAAAATAATTCTAAGCAGGATATGAAATGATCAGAGAATGTACTTGCCTGTATCTGAGTGTCCGGATGAAATGTAATGTCCGAGGAGAGGTGTCTGGCTCCTAATCAGAACAGCACAAGTCACAACAAGTCTAAAATGATATAATAAAGTCCTACTATGCATTATTTATGATTCTAGGTCAATCTAGACCAAAGTCAACTCTGGTTAACCTTAAAGTCAAACATAGGTCAACTATGGTCGACTAGGTCTAACCAAGCTATACAAGTCTAATCTAGACTCCAACTAGGCATACCATGTCCTGACCAACCTACAATTACACACACACAATGTCAATTCATATATTTGATTTAATACACATATTGATATATTACATAATATAATATAAATACACATATTAAACATATAGGCTTCCATGTGCATCACACATATAAACATATATATATATCTAATATATATATACTGGTAGGCACTCATATATGTAAAAAAATATATGGGGCATATATATAATACCTATATATATAGTTATATCCAACTACATATATATACATATATGTATAGAGAAGGGGAAACACATGGTGTTCAAGTGTCATGTGTGTGTGTGTTATACATGAGAGAAAGTAGAGTGTGTGTGAGACCTTGGTGTAAATGGAAACAAGAACTGTGTGTGTACAGGAAATGCAATGTGGTGGGGTGTCAAGAGAGACTTAAACATGTGTGTGTCTTGAGGGTATGAGGGTTAGTGTTCATGAGGGTGTGGTGTCACATGAGAGGGTGATGTGTGTGAGTGCATAGACTAACAGTGAGGAACATGTGTGATGTCCTGAGATAGTGAGTGTCACATGGGAAAAACAGTGTGAGGTTCACCTATAAATAGTGAACCAATGTACACTGTTCAAACCTGGAAAACAATGAGTGTTCATGTATTTAAACCTGTGTGTGTGTATGTGGTATAAGGGCCTGTGTTCAGTGTCATAAGAGCGTGTGAATACAAATAGGAATAGGAAAATTTGTAATCAAATATAGGAAAACAGTTCAGTTTACATTATGAAGGAAATGAAGGAAATCAGTGAAATGGCAAACAAAGAATTTAGTGAAGGGAAACATGACAGTGTAGTACAATAGGAATAGGAAGAAAAATCAGTAGGTAACCATATATCCTGGAAAACAAATGAAAGCCAACTGAAATTACATCTTAGGAATAGGAAAATCAGTGGCATTATATAACCTGTATGTATACAGGGAAATGGAAATTGAACCTGGAACCGTGGAATGCAAAATAAACAGTAAATCAAATCAGTTTAAAGGAACTAATGCAATTGAAAAAAAGAAAGGAAATTAGTTCAGGTTATCTAGAGTCCCATTCTCAGTTCAGTAAAACAATAGTAAAACTGGAATGTAGTTGACAGGTTATAGGGATGATTCTCAGTTATACAGTCATTAAGAAAGGATTCAAAAACTCAGTTTATTAGGAATCAAACAGTTCCCTGTGTAAGAAAAGGAATTCAGTAAAATTCAGTCCAATAAGAACTGACAGGAAGCCAATTCCCAGTTTCATTAAACCCAATCCCATCGAAACCCATATGTGCAATACCTTATTCTCAAACTATAAGCCAATTTCTAAAAGGAAAGGAAATCAATTCAAGTCTGAGATGAATCTCAGTTCATAAAGGAACAAAATCTCAGGTTTTGAATGGAACCAAGTATCTGTTAACAGAGGTTTCAAAATCAACTCATATGTCCAATTTTTATTCTCAAACCAAAAGCGAAATCAGATGAATCATTAAGCTAAAATGTGACAAACAATATGTGGGAACACATTTAACAGTGAAACATTTCTTCAAATAGGATTTCAATGTTAAGGGAATGCTGAAATGACAGTATCAGAAATCTGGTATTTAGCTATCATGCCAATACCCCAATTGAAATTAAAAACTTCAAAAATATGAACCAATAATGTGTGAGAGTAGTTTACAGTTGGAAAACATCATTAACATGGATTAACTAGTGAGGAAATTTACTGAAAGGAAAATGTATCAGAGCAGTATCAGTGATGCATACCATTTAACCCATTTCGAACCAAATCCCAATCAAAACCCAAACTAATACGTAAACCTAATTAACCATAGATAATACATCACATATAGGATCTAATTAATAATTTAAAACACAATTTAAACTATTTAAAATGAATTAACAGAGAACATAATACTGTGTACACTGAACCGCACAGTGCACGACCAGTGCACACACGATTCCGTGTCCGACACGACACGAGGACCCATGTGTCACTACCATATTTCTAGTTTGAGGGTAAATTTATCATTTTTTGGGGTAATTTAAATTTATTAGTATTAAATAGAATTTATAGGAATTTTTAGGAATTATTTTGGATTTATTTGGACTAGTTTGATTTTTGACTAGTTTTGACCCTTGTAGACCAACCTAGGAGCTAACCCTAGTTAGTTGGACATGGTTAGGTCAAGTGACTCTAGGCTAACCTATTATGACTTAAGTTAGTAGTTTTTGATTCATTAGAAATTTAATTAGGAATTTAGGAATCAAGTGTTTTGATAAATGGCTTGTGGTTTCACAAGTCATTTTGTGACTAAACTTGATAGGACTAGCTAACCTAGCTCAAACCTCACCCAAACCCAACTTGGCCGGCCACCTATGGTTAACCTACGGATTCTCCCACTATAAAACCCCTCCCAAATCTAGGGTTGCCTCTTTCTTAGGAAGAGCCCTAATTTCAAGGAGGTGAGTTCTATTGTCATTTAATTTCTGGAGCTCCTTTCCTATTCCTTTTTCTTTCTAAATTATTCCAATAGGTTCTAATAGGATTGTTATTGCTGTTGTTGAGCTCTCATTTCAGTATAAAGTTGTTTTGGTTTGATTGGGTCATCAAGTGGAAAGCATTGAAAAGGGGGTTTCTATTGAAGGTTCAACAAGAGGTAACTTCATCAAATCTCAATGAATTTTTGATTAGTCTTCATGTATAGGAAGCCCTAAGGGCCCCCCTAAGGTCTGGATTGGATTCGTGTCAAGTGTCGGAGGATTCGTGTCCATTCTGGACACGTATCAGTACACTGGACATAGTGTTCGACAGAATGCCACAAAGGGCATGTCGATCGAGTTTACCCATTGTTTTTAAATAGGAATCTAGTCCTAGGGTTTGTTTAGAGGTTTCAAGTGTCGTATTGAGATTCCTGTGTCATGTCGAGTCGTGGTCGACTCGTGCACACGCGGGTTCGTGGTGCGCGCACGAGCACTGTAGCTCCCCTGCTACCAGCGTGCTCGTGCGGGCTGCACAGGACACGAAAATGCGTGATATTTAACACTGAGCAAGGGGCAGTGTCTGTCGTGACACTCCCCAAGCCTTGTGTCAGTTAGCGTCGTATCGGACATGAAATCTCGTGTGCATGGGAAGGCCTGTATGTTTCAGTGCATTGGGTTCTATTACTGTCTCGATTTGATTTCTAAATGGTTTTAATTGTGTTTAACTTGTTAAAATAGATCCTAATATGTTAAATAGTGTATGTAGATTGGTTTACATGATTTAAGTTGGGTTTTATGTGAAATATTGGTTTTGAATGGGTGATTAGGACTGTTTTCTGATACTTATTTTGACACCAAGTTTCCTGATTTTTGCCAAACAAATTCTTCCTGTTTTGCTATGTTGTTCAACCAATTTTATTCATACATATCAATATACATGTTAGCTCAGTCTTTGCTTTTGAATATGGGCTTTTGGTTGTGAAAATGGAAGGTTGGAGATTGGATTGATTTCGAAATTGCTTGACATTATGGTCATTCAGTAAACTGGGTTGTTTAATGTTTACTGTTAGATATATTTTTTCCTGATGAATCCCTATATGTCATTTCCTATTTTCTAAGTCTTTAAAGTCGAGAATAGGCTGGTTTGAAGGACATGATCTAGTATATGGGCTACCTGTTATATGTTAACAGTTTTAAGAAACCTGGAAATTGGTAGAAAGACTATTACCTGGGTGTTAGCTCAGTTCTTAGGAACTTTGTTTGGGGTTTCATTCCCAGTTGATAACTAATTGCCTAACCTGCATTGTTCTATTTTCAATTTGTGATGATGTGGGGTTGAGAACCTGTGGGTGACACTGCCCCTTTACAGTCCAGTTTGATCTGAACACTGCACACACACACCCTTGCACTCTCACTTGTTTTCACACAACACACAGGCCTCTTTATATTCTATATGCATGTATGTACACACACTATTCTTTACTGTCTTGTATTTTCCTGCTAACACAGGTACACACACACTGTTCTGTGCTTTCCTTTACTGCTCACTGAATTGGTAATCCTGCACACTGTTTACATGACCCACACACACACACAGTCTTCTCCTTTTACTGCTATTAAATTCCTGCACACACAAGTTTGCATACACACACTGTTTTGTTTTCCTTTTACTGTTATAAATTCCTGTACACCCTCATCCATACACACACATATCTCACACACTCTTTCCTTCCTCTTTTACTGTTTTGCATTTCCTGCATATAAATGGGTAAGACCTGCATACACACACACCCTTTGCACTATTTAATCCCTGTATTGTTCTTGTCCACACATGCTTCCCTCCATATATATATTCATGTGTATACCATATACCTATATATATGTGTGAGTGATGTAAGGGTATGTATTAGTGTCTATATATGGTGTGTGCAATGCTTAGGCAATGTATATACATGTGTACTTGTGAGTTGTATGTATATATGTATATATATAGTATTTAGCCTAGGTATACTTAGTGTTAGTTCAATATGAATGTATCTATATATAATGTTGGATATACATAGGTGAATGGATACTTGGAATGTTGTGTGTTGTCTAGTATAGACTTGTTAGAGCCTAGCATGACTGGTTAGACCTAGATAGTTGAGTTTAGACTTGATTAGACTAGATTGACCTAGTTTGACTTCTAGGGTTGACCAAAGTTGACCAAGAGTTGACTTTGGCCTAGATTGACCTAGAATCAGGTAGAATGCATAGTAGGACTGCATTACACTATTCTGGACTTGTTGTGACTTATGCTATTTTGATTAGGAGCCAGACACCACTCCTTGGACAGTACGTTTCATACTGGACACTCAGATACAGGCGAGTACATTCTCTGATCATTTCATATCCTGTTTAGAATTATTTCCTGCAGTAGACTACTTTACTTGTACTGTCTCGATGGTCACACGGATTGGTACTATATGGATCCTTTTCTTGAGATGTTATCCTTAGGGAGCATCAGGTACTACATGTTCTGTGCGTTTCACTTACATGGCGTATCATATACTTCATTGGTTCTTTGATCACTTACGACATATACTCTTATGATCGTAGAGTCTTCCTAGAATCCTTATCCCATTTATGGGACTACTATGTATCACCTTCGGGGTCTATCACCTTCGAGGTCTATCACCTTCGGGGTCTACTACCCTTCGGGGGCTGTTACATAGCATCATATAACATAACCTGCCTGGATCCTTGTGTATTAATTGGGGGTACGGGGGAGTATAAATGGACATGTGAATAATACACCAGTAGTGTAGCATGAGAATCATTCCATAGTGTAGTATCAGAATCATCCCAGGCCATTTACATGTTCATGATTGTACTCTGACTCACTAGTCACTGCTAGTTCTCTATGTATAGTAGATATTTCTATTACAGTTCTCTCTCTGTTTACATATTACACTTCTTTCAGTACTTGTATCTTATTTTACTGCATGTTTATATTTTCTAACCTGCTATGATCTGTTGAGATGTACTATACTCGCTCCTGTCCTGACTGGACCTGTTGAAAATATTACAGAGGACGAGGAGGAGGCTTGCCTGGACACTTACTACGGGACAGCCTTAGATGACACCTGCGAGCTGGACCCTCAGGAGGACCCAGCTCTAGCTGAGGAGATCACCCCGATTGCCTAGACTAGACTAGTTAGGCTTATCTTACTTTATGCAGTCTTGAGACATGTCTTAGTTAGACTATATTTGGAGTTATGAGTTGTATATATTCTTTCATCTGAGACCTTGTACTGTTGGATATTGCTGGGATTATCTTAGACTACTGCTATTTCATCTATTTACTTCCTTGAGTTCTATTTCATTTTGTGCTATCTCTTCCTTAGTTGTGATTGAGTTTTGCAGTTATGTTACCCCCATTCGGGGAGTATAAACTGTTTAGATATATATTATTAGATGTATGTTGACCTAGGACAGCGCTCTACCGCTGATACTGTGGTGTAGGCTGGGCATTGTTACGTTCTCGTACCCTCACAGTAGGTGCGGGTCGTGACACGTTTTTAGTGGTGGCCCATGCAGGTCTAGACTAGAAGTGTAGTGGTACTCGAACTAGAGTATCACTGCAACCTGCTATAGGATATAGGACATTAATTTTAAGATACTCAATCACTTTAGGAAATTTCTTTTATTGCCATCTAAATCCTTTGTCAGCTGATCCTTTGAATTAAAATTGTCCGCCTTTGTTATTTCGCTTCTTTCTCAGAAATTGATACTCTTGTTTGTCTATCTTCAGGATGGTAGAGACTCGATCGCAGCGTGCCGTCCATGAGGATGTTATAGAGGGGACTGCTACCTCTCAGCCAGCACGGCGAGGCCAGGGGACTGCAGCTCTTGCCACCTCAGCTCGTATTGAGACCTCGGCAGCCGCAGCAGGGGGTATGCATCCACCGACTGGGAGGTAGGACCCGATCTTTCCAGAGGATCCTTTCCAGCCGCTACCACCTCCAGGACATGTGGACGCAGCTCAGATGTTTGTGTATTTCCAGCAGTTCATGGACCGACAGCTGGCTCGACAGGACAGAGGCATGGAGTTGGCCGTCACGACAGCCGCAGCTCGACCAGTGGTACAGCAGCCGAGGACACTGGGGATCGAGCAGTTTCAGAAGATGAACCCTAGGGACTTCATGGGGACAGAGGGGATCCTGTATGCCGACGAGTGGATCGAGCATATGGAGAAGATCTTCCGTTTGGCCAGGATTCCAACAGACCTTCAGATCGAGGCCGCAGCTAGCCGGATGCGAGATCTTGTTCGCACCTGGTATCAGTCAGACCCTAGGGTGGGGGTACCAGGGCAGACTTGGGAGCTGTTCAGGGGCTTCTTCAAGAAGAAGTTCTTCCCAGATTCAGCAGTCAGAGCCTTGGAGACGCAGTTTGAGAGCTTGGTCCAAGAGAGCCTCTCAGTAGAGGAGTATGCGGAAGAGTTTGGCTGTCTCGGCAGGTTTGTTGAGGGGTTGAGCGAGACGGCGAAGGCCCAGAGGTTCCGGAAGGGTCTGGTCAAGGAGGTCAAGTCCCTGACCAAGGGGAACATAGATGCTATGTTTGAGGAGATCTTGACGGGAGCCTTGCTAGCAGAGGATGACCTTGAGCTTAGGCTCAAGAGGAGGAGAGACCCAGTTGGAGGCAGCAGCAGCGGGGGTCAGGCCAAGAGGCCCCACTTTCAGTTTCAGCAGCCGAGGCAGTTCCAGCCTCAGCCGATCCAACAAAGGCCAGCTCAGCACCAGCAGCAGCCGAGGCAGCACCAGCAGGGCCAGAGGCAGGTTACCACTTATGGATACTGTAGGAGGTCTGGGCATGTTGCCAGTGAGTACAGAAAGAGGCTGGGCCTGTGCCTAGTGTGTGGCTCAGTAGATCACCAGATGAGGGAGTGCCGTATGGGATGAGCAGCTCCGGGAGGTGGAGCCAGGGCTCCAGTGGGCCAGCAGCGGGGACCAGCCCTGCCGACGCAGCAGCAGAGGTTTGTCCAGCACCAGCAGCAGGCCAGGGGAGGCCAGCAGGGGCAAACTTTCGCCATGGCAGCTGGAGAGACAGAGGTGACTGGAGAGCTGATTGTAGGTACGATTCTTCTCGACTCCAGTCCAGCATTTGTATTATTTGATTCTGGTGCATCGCATAGCTTCATATCAGTATCTTTTGTGATTAGACACGATATCATAGCTGAATCGTTACCTAGGACTTACAAGATCACGACCGGGGGTGGTATTATCCTCGTGAGTGATATTTGTAAGGGTCGGAGAGTAGTTTTAGGAGGCCGTGAGTTGGAGGTGAGCTTGCTCGTAATGCCATTACGAACTACGATATAGTACTAGGCATGGATTGGTTGAGCAGGCACCACGCCAGCATTGATTGCAGAGGGGGTAGAGTTCTCTTCAGAGCGCCGGAGGAGCCAGAGTTCGAGTACTCCAGACGTCAGGCAGAGCAGAGCAGCGGAGTCTTCTGTGGAGTCTCGGTCGAGGAGCAGGCGATCCCACACCCCTTGATAGAAGATTATATAGATGTTTTCCCAGAGGAGTTGCCGGGACTGCCACCAGACAGGGACATTGAGTTCTCGATAGACTTGGTTCCAGGAGCGGAACCCATCTCTCAGCATATCTATCGGGTGAGCAACAGCGAGCTGGTGGAGCTGAAGAAGCAGGTGGATGAGCTACAGGACAAGGGCTTCATCCGCTCGAGTTCGTCGCCATGGGGTGCACTAGTGTTGTTCGTGCCGAAGAAGGATAGGTCAGTACGCATGTGTATTGACTATAGGGCACTCAACAACCTCACGATCAAGAACAAATACCCACTGCCGCGGATCGACGATCTATTTGACCAGTTGAGCGGAGCTCGGATATTTTCCAAGATTGATCTGAGGTCGGGATATCACTAAGTGAAGGTGAAGGGGGAGGATATTCCCAAGACCGCCTTCAGGACGCGGTACGGACAGTTCGAGTTTTTGGTTATGCCGTTTGGGCTAACCAATGCACCCGCAGTGTTTATGAACCTTATGAACAAGGTATTCCATCAGTATCTGGATCAGTTTGTAGTAGTATTTATTGATGATATCTTGATATATTCCAAGACTGAGGAGGAGCACGAGGAGCATTTGAGGATAGTGCTGGAGATTCTCAGGAAGGAGCAGCTTTACGGAAAGCTCTCCAAATGTGAGTTCTTCCTAGACCGGGTAGATTTCTTGGGGCATATGGTGACTGGAGATGGTATCTCAGTTGACCCTAAGAAGATTGTGGCAGTTGAGGCATAGACAGCGCCGACTTCAGTTGCAGAGATCAGGAGCTTCCTGGGGCTGGCAGGATATTACCGGAGATTTGTGCAGGATTTCTCCCGGGTTGCAGAGCCGTTGACACGGTTGACCCGGAAGGATACTGAGTATGTATGGTCAGAGGAGTGTCAGGCAGCTTTTGATGAGTTGAAGAAGCGGCTGACGACAGCTCCAATTCTGACGTTGCCTTCAGGATCAGGTGGATTCACTATTTATAGTGATGCTTCAGGGAAGGGGCTGGGTTGTGTGTTGCAGCAGCACGGGAAGGTGATTGCCTATGCTTCCAGGCAGTTACGTCCCCATAAGAAAAACTACCCTACCAACGACCTGGAGCTGGCAGCAGTGATTTTTGCTTTGAAGCTGTGGAAGCATTATCTGTATGGTGAGAGGGTGGAGATCTTCACAGATCACAAGAGCCTTAAGTATGTGTTCACTCAGAAGGAGTTGAACATGAGACAGCACAGATGGTTGGAGTTGATGAAGGACTTCGACATTGCACTGCAATATCATCCAGGGAAGGCCAACGTGGTTGCCGATGCCTTGAGTAGGTATCCGACAGCCATGTGTTTGACCATGGATCGGCATTTGCTTGCCGACTTGGAGAGCCTTGGGATTGAGGTGATCATGCCCGGAGTGCAGATGCAGCTATGGGGGTTGCAGATTCAGTCAGACTTGGTGGACAGGATCAAGGCGGCCCAGTTCGAGGATGTGGCTTTGCAGAGTATCAGAGAGCAGACCAGTTTAGGAGTGGGGGATCCTGAGTTTTCACTTGCAGAGGATGGTGCCCTGAGGCACGGTACCAGGTTATGTGTGCCTAGCGGGGAGCTCAGAGAGCAGATTATGCAGGAGGCCCACAGATCTCAGTACTCTATACACCCGAGTGCCAACAAGATGTACCGAGATCTGTGGAAGCATGTATGGTGGTCAGGAATGAAGCGGGAGGTGTCCCACTTCGTGGCTAGGTGTTTGGTCTGACAGCATATCAAGGCAGAGAGGCAGAGGCCCGGTGGATTGTTGCAGCCGCTGCCCATTCCTGAGTGGAAATGGGAGCATATCACGATGGACTTCGTTTCAGGATTGCCGCGTACTCCAGGAGAGAAAGACGCGATTTGGGTCATCGTTGATAGGTTGACCAAATTGGCCCACTTCTTGCCATTCAAGGTGGGTACGTCTACAGAGAGGCTGGCGGAGATGTATATGCGGCAGATAGTCAGGATCCACGGAGTTCCGGTCAGCATCGTCTCAGATCGGGATAGCCGTTTTACTTCCCATTTCTGGAGGAGTCTGCAGACCAGCTTGGGCACTCAGCTCAAGTTTAGTACTGCATACCACCCCCAGACGGACGGACAGTCAGAGCGGACTATTCAGACCCTTGAGGATATGCTACGGACGTACGTCCTGGACTTTGGAGGTTCCTGGGAGGATCATCTTTATTTGGTGGAGTTTGTCTATAACAATAGCTTCCAGGCCAGCATCGAGATGTCACCTTTCGAGGCTCTGTACGGGCGTAGGTGCCGTACACCCTTATCCTGGGATGATATTGGTGGGCAAGCTTTGCTGGGGCCAGAGATGATTGTGGATGCGGCCGAGAAGGTAAAGCTCATCAGGGATAGACTTTGCGTGGCGCAGGACAGACATCGGCACTGGGCCGATAGCCACCGGAGGCCCTTAGAATTTGAGGTACAGATTAGAGTAGGATTTGATTTAGGGTGTTTCTTTGTGATTTTTGATCATGTTTGTTATTTATATTAATTGAGACCTTGCTTGTGATTAGGTCGGAGACTAGGTTTTCTTGAGGATATCTCCGACTCGTGGTACGATACGTTTTGGTGGAGGCGGAAAGCTTAGCCCGTGCTTCATCGGCCCTTTCGTTATCAGCGGGAGAGTCGGTGACGTGTCTTACAGGCTAGACTTGCCGCCTGTACTTATGGGGGTCTACAACGTATTCCATGTATCACAGTTGAGACGGTACGTGGCTGACCCTAGCCATGTGCTCGATCATTCGGAGATAGAGGTTGGGCCTTCTCTCAGCTATCCAGAGCAGCCAGTGGAGGTATTGGATCGACGGGAGAAGGTTCTGAGGAACCAGGTGATACCTTTGGTACGCATCGCATGGAGGCATCATTCTCCAGGAGAGTCTACCTGGAAGCGGGAGGATGAGATGCGCGAGCGGTACCCCTATCTTTTTGGACCGTGAGGTATGCTTTCTATCCTTCTCATCAGTTGTATTTCGCCTTTCAATTTCGAGGACGAAATTCTTTTAAGGAGGGTAGATTTGTCACTACCACATTTCTAGTTTGAGGGTAAATTTGTCATTTTTTGGGGTAATTTAAATTTGTTAGTATTAATTAGAATTTATGGGAAGTTTTAGGAATTATTTTGGATTTATTTGGACTAGTTTAATTTTTGACTAGTTTTGACCCTTGTAGACCAACCTAGGAGCTAACCCTAGTTAGTTGGACATGGTTAGGTCAAGTGACTCTAGGCTAACCTATTATGACTTAAGTTAGTAGTTTTTGATTCATTAGAAATTTAATTAGGAATTTAGGAATCAAGTGTTTTGATAAATGGCTTGTGGTTTTACAAGTCATTTTGTGACTAAACTTGATAGGACTAGCTAACCTAGCTCAAACCTCACCCAAACCCAACTTGGCCGGCCACCTATAGTTAACCTAGGGATTCCCCCACTATAAAACCCCTCCCAAATCTAGGGTTGCCTCTTGCTTAGGAAGAGCCCTAATTTCAAGGAGGTGAGTTCTATTGTCATTTAATTTCTAGAGCTCCTTTCCTATTCCTTTTTCTTTCTAAATTGTTCCAATAGGTTCTAATAGGATTGTTATTGCTGTTGTTGAGCTCTCATTTCAGTGTGAAGTTATTTTGGTTTGATCGGGTCATCAAGTGGAGAGCATTGAATATGGGGTTTCTATTGAAGGTTCAACAAGAGGTAACTTCTTCAAATCTCAATGAATTTTCGATTAGTCTTCATGTATAGGAAGCCCTAAGGGTCCCCCTAAGGTCTGGATAGGATTCGTGTCAAGTGTCGGAGGATTCGTGTCCATTCTGGACACGTATCAGTACACTGGACATAGTGTTCGACAGAATGCCACAAAGGGCATGTCGATCGAGTTTACCCATTATTTTTGAATAGGAATCTAGTCCTAGGGTTTGCTTAGAGGTTTCGAGTGTCGTATTGAGATTCCTGTGTCGTGTCGAGTCGTGGTCGACTCGTGCACACGCGGGTTCGTGGCGCGCGCACGAGCACTGTAGCTCCCCTGTTACCAGCGTGCTCGTGCGGGCTGCACAGGACACGAGAACGCGTGATATTTGACACTGAGCAAGGGGCAGTGTCTGTCGTGACACTCCCCAAGCCTTGTGTCAGTTGGCGTCGTGTCGGACACGAAATCTCGTGTGCATGGGAAGGCCTGTATGTTTCAGTGCATTGGGTTCTATTACTGTCTCGATTTGATTTCTAAATGGTTTTAATTGTGTTTAACTTGTTAAAATAGATCCTAATATGTTGTATAGTGTATGTAGATTAGTTTACATGATTTAAGTTGGGTTTTATGTGAAATATTGGTTTTGAATGGGTGATTGGGACTGTTTTCTGATACTTATTTTGACACCAAGTTTCCTAATTTTTGCCAAACAAATTCTTCCTGTTTTGCTATGTTGTTCAACCAATTTTATTCACACATATCAATATACATGTTAGCTCAGTCTTTGCTTTTGAATATGGGCTTTTGGTTGTGAAAATGGAAGGTTGGAGATTGGGTTGATTTCGAAATTGCTTGACATTATGGTCATTCAGTAAACTGGGTTGTTTAATGTTTACTGTTAGATATATTTTTTCTGATGAATCCCTACATGTCATTCCCTGTTTTCTAAGTCTTTAAATTCGAGTATAGGCTGGTTTGAAGGACATGATCTAGTATATGGGCTACCTGTTATATGTTGACAGTTTTAAGAAACCTGGAAATTGGTAGAGAGACTATTACTTGGGTGTTAGCTCAGTTCTAAGGAGCTTTGTTTGGGGTTTCATTCCCAGTTGATAACTAATTGCCTAACCTGCATTGTTCTATTTTCAATTTGTGATGATGTGGGGTTGAGAACCTGTGGGTGACACTGCCCCTTTGCAATCCAGTTTGATCTGAACACTACACACACACCCTTGCACTCTTACTTGTTTTCACACAACACACAGTCCTCTTTATATTCTATATGCATGTATGTACACATACTATTCTTCACTGTCTTGTATTTTCCTGCTAACACAGGTACACACACACTGCTCTGTGCTTTCCTTTACTGCTCACTGAATTGGTATTCCTGCACACTGTTTACATGACCCATACACACACACAGTCTTCTCCTTTCACTGCTATTAAATTCCTGCACACACAAGTATGCATACACACACACTGTTTTGTTTTCCTTTCACTGTTATGAATTCCTGTACACCCTCACCCATACACACACATATCTCACACACTCTTTCCTCCCTCTTTCACTGTTTTGCATTTCCTGCATATAAATGGGTAAGCCCTGCATACACACACACCCTTTGCACTATTTAATCCCTGTATTGTTCCTGTCCACACATGCTTCCCTCCATATGCATATTCATGTGTATACCATATACCTATATATATGTGTGAGTGATGTAAGGGTATGTATTAGTGTCTATATGTGGTGTGTGCAATGCTTAGGCAATGTGTATACATGTGTACTTGTGAGTTGTATGTATATATGTATATATATAGTATTTAGCCTAGGTATACTTAGTGTTAGTTCAATATGAATGTATCTATATATAATGTTGGATATACATAGGTGAATGGATACTTGGAATGTTGTGTGTTGTCTAGTATAGACTTGTTAGAGCCTAGCATGACTGGTTAGACCTAGATCGTTGAGTTTAGACTTGATTAGATTAGATTGACCTAGTTTGACTTCTAGGGTTGACCAAAGTTGACCAAGAGTTGACTTTGGCCTAGATTGACCTAGAATCATGTAGAATGCATAGTAGGACTGCATTATACTATTCTGGACTTGTTGTGACTTGTGCTATTCTGACTAGGAGCCAGACACCACTCCTTGGATAGTACGTTTCATACTGGACACTCAGATACAGGCGAGTACATTCTCTGATCATTTCATATCCTGTTTAGAATTATTTCCTACAGTAGACTACTTTACTTGTACTGTCACGATGGTCACACAGATTGGTACATATGGATCCTTTTCTTGAGATGTTATCCTTAGGGAGCATCAGGTACTACATGTTCTGTGCGTTTCACTTACATGGCGTATCATATGCTTCATTGGTTCTTTGATCACTTACGACATATACTCTTATGATCATAGAGTCTTCCTAGAATCCTTATCCCATTTATGGGACTACTATGTATCACCTTCGGGGTCTATCACCTTCGGGGTCTATCACCTTCGGGGTCTACTACCCTTCGGGGGCTGTTACATAGCATCATATAACATAACCTGCCTGGATCCTTGTGTATTGATTGGGGGTACGGGGGAGTATAAATGGACATGTGAATAATACACCAGTAGTGTAGCATCAGAATCATTCCATAGTGTAGTATCAGAATCATCCCAGGCCATTTACATGTTCATGATTGTACTCTGACTCACTAGTCACTGCTAGTTCTCTATGTATAGTAGATATTTCTATTACAGTTCTCTCTCTGTTTACATATTGCACTTCTTTCAGTACTTGTATCTTATTTTACTGCATGTTTATATTTTCTAACCTGCTATGATCTGTTGAGATGTACTGTACTCGCTCCTGTCCTGACTGGACCTGTTGAAAATATTACAGAAGGCGAGGAGGAGGCTTGCCTGGACACTTACTACGGGGCAGCCTTAGATGACACCTGCGAGCTGGACCCTCAGGAGGACCCAGCTCTAGCTGAGAAGATCACCCCGATTGCCTAGACTAGACTAGTTAGGCTTATCTTACTTTATGCAGTCTTGAGACATGTCTTAGTTAGACTATATTTGGAGTTATGAGTTGTATATATTCTTTCATCTGAGACCTTGTACTGTTGGATATTGCTGGGATTATCTTAGACTACTACTATTTCATCTATTTACTTCCTTGAGTTCTATTTCATTTCGTGCTATCTCTTCCTTAGTTGTGATTAAGTTTTGCTGTTATGTTACCCCCATTCGGGGAGTATAAACTGTTTAGATATATATTATTAGATGTATGTTGACCTAGGACAGTGCTCTACCGCCGACACTGCGGCGTAGGCTGGGCGTTGTTACGTTCTCGTACCCTCACAGTGGGTGCGGGTCGTGACACAATGAAACTTTGGGAGCCTCGTGTCAGTGTCAGCCCCGACCTGTGTTTCAAAATTCCCGTGTCCTAGTGGCGTGTCTAGTGAGTAATTGCCCTCGAGTAGCAGGGCAATGCGCACTGTGTCAGAACAGCGTGTTCATGTCCAGATCTCGATACGACACGACACAATTACAAGCTCAGTCCCACAGAAAATGATAAGCGACAACAAACCCTAAATTTCTATTCAAAAAGTTTCCTAAAATCAGGTCAAAATGTCCTTTGGGACATTTCATCAGACACCTATGTCTATAGGCTGATACGTGTCCATTTAGGACACGAAATGGACACAAAACCTAGGTCTAGGCATACCTACAGAACTAGGACACCTAGGGCTAGGTCTACATGCAAAGAAACTAGAATTTTAATGGGTGGATTAGGATTTTACCTATGGTGTTCTCCAACACAAAAACTCCTTCCAATGAGGATTCCAAAAAAGCCACCCAACTCCTTCAAATTGATAGAAAACTGAGAGTAACAAATTCCAACAGCAAGAAAACATCAATTAGAACCTATTGCAATTATTTTGGATTAAAAAGGAGTTAAAATGAATTTTATAGGGATTTTTTGAAGATGGAGACTCACCTCTTCCAAAGCTTGAGAGAAAAATAATAAAGGAGGCAAGAACAAATGGAAGAGGCATTAAATAGGGTAGGAAACCCTAGGTTGGCTGCCATGGGCTGATTAGGGTTAGGCTTGGTTCATGGTGTGGGCCTATGGGCTATTAAGCCTAAGTTACAAGTCATGACTTGTGAAATCACAAGCCATTTCTAAATCAATTCGAATCCTAGTTTCTCCAAATGAATTCTAATGAGTTAATCCTCACTAACTTGGGTTAAACTAGAGTTACATAAAATGACCAAGTCCAAGCACAACTAGGGTTAGCTTCTAGGTTAGCCTACCAAGGTCATTGCTAGTCAAAGTCAACCTAGTCAACCCTCATTCAAACAATTCCAAAATAAATTCTAAAAATTCCTATAAATTCAAATAAATTATAATAAAATCAAATAACCCCAAAAATGTTTAAATACCCTAATCACATGGTTAGGCTCTAGGGTAGGCAGTCTCTACTGTTCACTAGCAAAACACCATAATCACAAGTCATGAATTTAAATACTTTAAAAATAATTTAAAATCACTAAAAATCATAATATGAAATAAATATCATTAAATAATAATTATAATTGCAAAATTTCAAAATTACCCTCTTTTGGAAAACTGGGTGTTACATACACCCTGGTTGTCACGACCCGCACCCTAGAGTTAGGGCACGGAAACGTAACAACGCCCCGCCTACGCCGCAGTGTCGGCGGTAGAACGCTGTCCTAGGTCTCAATGCATCTAACAGTATAAGACTAAACAGTTTATACTCCCCGAATGGGGGTGACATAGCAGAAAGTAACTCAATCACAACTAAGGAAGAAGGAGTACGATAAGATATAAAACTCAAATGAAATACAGAAGATCAGAGAGTCTAAGTGTCTAAGATACACAACCCAGAAATACATCTCAAATCTCAAATACAGTAATCCATAAATACATCTCAAGACAACTGAAAATAAACTATGAATAAACCCTAGCTATCTATACAACCTCTACTGTCTCCTCTAGGCTAGCAGGCAACCTCCAGGCTATTTGTAAAATTTATCAACGGGTCCAGTCAGGACTGGAGCGAGCACAGTACATCTCAACAGATCATAGCAGGTTAGAAAATATAATCATGCAGTAAAGTAAGATACATGATCTGAAGAAAATACAATATATAAACAGAGAAAGAGAACTGTAATAGAAATATCTGTTATACATAGAGAACTAACAGTGATTAGTGTGTCAGAGTAAAATATAAACATGTGAATGGCATAGGAGATTCATGACTACAGCTAAGAGAGTGATTCATGACTACAGCTACTTGGATAATATTCACATGTCTATTTCTACTCCCCCATCCCCAATCAATACACAAGGATCTGTTCAAGTTATGTTAAGATTCGTAAAACTTCACATGGCTCATAAAATGAGTGATACGTGAAGGTGATTCATGATGGCTCTGTGAACATGAGAGTACATGTGTCACAAGCGATTCGTGAATCAGAGGAAGCATAGAGATACGTGATGATTCGTGAAACGCACAAAACATGCAGTATTCGATGCTCCCGAGGGGGATAACATCTCATAAAAAGATCCATATAGTACCAATCCGTGTGACCAACGTAACAGTATCAAGTTAAGTAATTTAAAGCAGGAAAATAATTCTAAACAGGATATAAAATGATCAGAGAATGTACTCGCCTGATATCTGAATATCCAAGGTAAAGATACTGTCCGAGGAGAGGTGTCTGGCTCCTAATTAGAACATAACAAATCACAACATGTCCAGAAGGGTAATATAAAGCACTACAATGCATTATACATGAATCTAGGTCAAACTAGGCCAAAGTCAACCCTTGGTCAACTCTGGTCAACTGCACTAGTCAAACTAGGTCAAACTAGGTCATGTCCTAACCCAGCAAGTCTTACTAGGCCTAACCAAGAAAAATATCTATGTAACCACGATTATATGACCAATTATATATCCAATTTTGGATTCGGTCCAAGAAAATTCTCTTCGGACTCACCTTTAAAAATGAATTGATTAAGTCCAAATTCTGGAAAGACGAATAAACGGATCCATATAAAATAGATGAAATGAATAGTCCCAAAATTGCTATACTTACCGAAAAAACTGCATTTGTCAAAAAATCATACCAATCCGCGGAATCGTTTGAATTTGGGTAGAAAAATTTTGTGGATGGAGTATCCTAGCAAGCACACATCAATACAAGGCTATACAAGCCAACATACACCCAACTCTATATAGCATGCAATTATTCAATACTCAAATAGGCAAGAATTCACATTGGATATACACTAGGTAATCTATTACTTTAAGCTATATATGTCTACACATATATACACATGCATATATTGGTATTCAACATTAGGTCTATAATCATGGCATTTCAAATGGTTATATAAACTTATATATTACAACACAATATGCTAACATATATATAATATACATACATAGCTAAGTTAACTATATTCATAAATACTTATTTAAGAGGCTATATGTGTGTATGTGAACATGGCAAAGGGGCAAGTGAGGGTTAAATGGGCATACATAGTGTATACATATCAAAGAGTGTCAAATTGTAAGTGAACAAAGTGTCAAGTGTGATAGTGTCAACATAGTGTAAGGGGTACATGAGGTAATATAGGATTTGTGTTAACATAGAATATTATATCTCATTAACTTGTATATTGCATACATTACATCTATTATTACATTACATTCATGCTTGCATTCATTCATCATTCATTTATTCTCTTGCACTACTATATGCACCATACATTACATACTATGGAACCTACATATTCATTACAAGCCATACTTATACATGCTTACATTAGATAGGATACTTATACCTCATACATCATTCATTTAACCATTTACTTATGCTTGCATTCTCTATTTAATTACATAATATATATACATTAACATGGGTTAAAATCAAATAGAACATTATATTACACACAAGGGTGCACAAAATACATATGCCGAATCGTAACTCCTACTAATAATCAATACTGTACCATCTCAGTATGAATTAAAATTTAGGATTAAAGTATGTTATAGATCTATGTGTTAGCTTTCCGAAACTTTAAACGGATCGCGTTTTCGTTTCTAGAAACTCCCAGAATCGCGAAAACACCGAGAACGCGTTTGTCTTTTGTACAGCTGACACTCAAATAATTCTCCAGAAAGTTACAGAAAGAATTAGGCCTATTAATACATGTTTCTGGAAAGCTAACTTTAATACGCTTCTTTTAAAAAAAATGGACGATTAAACCGAGCTTTGAGCTAGAAGTTATGACATTTCTAAGTTAGGGCTGAAATTAAAAACGTGGATAAAAATCATGACGGATTTAGATAGTTTGAGCTAAAAGAATACACAATATATATCCTAATTATCCACAACAATAATAGCAATAATAATATGAGGATCCACACTCACAAACTTGATTATATAATCATCATGAACCATTTATTACATATATAAATATAGATACACTCTCATTACAATATATATATATATAAATCTATATATGTAACATGAACACATCCACAACACAAAGGACACTCCTATGACCTCCAAATGGACACAAAATAGACACAAATGGAGATACAACCATGGGGGTCATTCCTATGGGTTCAAAATAGACCTATATCCATGAGGAAATAAAAAGGAGAAAAGATTTATACCTCCCGGTAGATCGAATCGAAGAAAAACCTTCCCGGAGCGACACCGACACGTAGAGATTCCAAAAGGACACGAACGAGCTCCGAATCCTCCCAAACTTGGGTAGCTTCCTCCTTGACTAGAATGGAGAAGGAAAGAAGATGATTTGGTGGTGAAATGGAAGGATTTGGTGGAGAAATTGCTAGGGATTGCTCTCTAGGAATTTGGAGAAGAACAAGAGAGAGAAAAATAGATGGATAATGACAAATGGGAGGCTCAACCCTATCCTTATTGTGGCTGGCCATAAAGGTGATTTTGTCCTATTAGGAAAAGTCCAAAAGCCCCTACTAACCTATTCTATGAGTATTAGGAAAGGGCTAATTGGTTGGGGCTAAATTAGTCATTCTAAAGTCTCTAATCACACTAACCTTATCCATAATAATTAGTCTAACCTCTAACTAAAATATTTCTATCATGTGAACTAAAATTAATATCATGTGGGCCATGCCTAACTAGTGTGTGGGTCCCACTAGAGTCAACTACCCCCGGATCCCCGTTTCAAGTCGGATTGAGTTAAAATTCGAACCCGACTCAAATAACCCCAAAATAATATCATAAATAATAAAATAATATCAAAATAATTCAAAGAGGTCAAATACAAAAATATCCTTAGGCCAAAAATGACATTAAATATCATAATCATATGGTTAGGCTCTAGGTCAAACAGTCTCTAGGGTTTCACTAGCAAAACGTCAAAACCACAAGTCATTGATTTAAATAATTTTAAAATGGTTTAAAATCACCAAAAATCATATCATGAATTAAATATTATTATTAAAATAATTATAAATATGAAATTTTAAAATTACCCTCATTTGGAAAACTGGGTGCTACAACTCTACCCACCTTAGAAAAATTTCGTCCTCGAAATTAAAACGTCCATACTCCCTCTAGGTCAAACCCTCCACAATCAAAGTCCCAGAACTTAAACAAATCATACCATCAAAAGGACGGCATACAGGATCATGGCATATGGTGGTAGTAAGTCTCATCTAGGTATACTAGTTATGCTAACCAAAACGGTTATAGGGTATCAAAACACACAAGCAATCCAGGGTGCAAAACAAAAAAAGTTACAGAGACAACAAACCATCAAAACTGTAAGGCAGTCTACAATCCTATATGAAAACTGGTACTCATCAAAAAAAATAAAATGAAGGTAACTACCAATTATCTGAAAAAGGGTACTATTCAAGGAAAAATCAAAATCACTAGTTAAGGAATAAAAGTCAATTGCATGGAAATCCAATCACAAAATATACAGAGCGTTAGAGAGGGAAATACTAGCATTATGTGTATAGGAACATGTTCATATGGTTAGATAGTAGGCGTGTGTGTACGTGAATACATATGAAATTGTATATGAGAAATTGGGTTCCAAAACAACAGCTATCAAGTTACACTAATCATGGCATTTTGGTTAAACAATCTACAATACGCAACTTATTCACTCATAACATGCATGGCCAACCTTATACATATATATATATATATATATATATATATATATATATATATATATATATATATATATATATATATATAAAGAGGGTGTGTGTGTGTCCTTGTCCAGGGTTATAGCCTAGTATTGAAAGGTTAAACCCAGTTTTAGTTCAGCATTTACATACAAAATCTGAAAATAAGCTAACATTTAAACCATGATAATATTAACATAATGCAATTTCAAAATTTAGGAGTTTGAAACATCACAACTAATTTCAATGCTCCCAATACATCCTAGCATGATAGAAATGAAACCCTAACATGCTGTCAATACATTTATCTACGCATATAGTTCAATATTACATGTTAAATCTGAAATCAAACTAAACATTTGAAATCAATGTAAAAATGTTAACATGTAACTAGTTTTCAGGATTTTGGAAAAATTTTGCACATCAAAACCAACTCAATATTTATTACAAACTAACATGTAAGAATATGAAACTTAATATTATATCCCTACAATCAACAATGTACACAGCTCTTAAATTTGACAAATTTAACATAACATTCAACCCAAAATTTTTGAACTGAAACCCTATGTATAACATACATGTGCAGTGATGTAAACATAGCTAATAACATGAAATTTATTTTAAATTATGAATTTAAACTGGGAAAAACAGAAAACCAGGAATATTGGGGTTTGGAAATTAACATTAACAACATATTAATATTTATTTAGATAGGTTGGAAATCAAGCGTAGCATGCATATGTATCAGGCAAAGTGTCTGCTATATATATATATATTCATGTGCATTCTCATGTCCCAATTTAAAATTAATTCTACGTTAAGACTAACATTTGAATTCCTACCAAAATTGTAAGCAGGTGATTGACAAAATCAAGACAGTTTTATTATCATTATTATTATTTAATACTAGAATAATAGCAAGGAGGAAATAACAATGAAATCTGTTTTGCTTATCTGTTTAAGGAAGGATCCATTTTGAAATCCAGAGTTAAAATATCAAATCCAAGATAAAATCTAACAAAATCATCGATTCATTGTATTAAGAAGAAATTCATGGTAAGAAGTTTCACAAGGTTTATAAAAACAGCTAAACCTACTCCTAAGTTAAATAATTAGAAACTAAACAAAACAAACCAATTAATAATTTCTTCTTTTTTTTGAAGGACTGCAACAAAAGTAAAGAAAACATGCTCGAAAACATTTAAGGTACAATCTGATAATCATATGCGTCTATCCAAAATCATGGTACTCTAAATCCTCGTCATACTAGTGAGCAAGGCTACGATAATCACAGAGCCCTTGACTTATGCACATACCTCTAGAATCATGGTATTTAACATTTTTGCGGTGCCGCTAGTTTGGCTGCGAAAACCTTAAATTCCCACACCCGAGAAATATATCCAAAGTCAGACTATATGTCCTCACCATGCTGGCTAATGCGACTATAGAAGACTAGATTCCATAACATAGATGACCTAGCCCATATAATTTCATCTTGCCAAAAAAATAAATTAAATCAACAATGAATACCCAAAAATCAAATTTATCAACGAACCTCAAGATTCAAAAATGAACAAAAATTCTTCAAATCTTATAAATACAAGCTCGGATGCTACAGCTAACATCAAGATTCAAAATTCTACAATCTTCATCAAAATCAATAAATACAAACTCAAATTCAATAATAATACAACAAAATCAAATTCAACAATAAAAAGTAAAGATAAATCAAATCAAGAAAAAAGAGTTTTCAAATCGGAGTTAAACAAGATTCTCAAGGGTCGTCCCAGGAATCTCTCAAGAAATCCTAACTGTGATTGAGTACCTTCAAAAATATATCCTAATTCTACTGCAGGCTGTAGTGGTACTCTAGTTCGAATACCACTACACAAACTCGACCTGCATGGGCCACCACTAAAAACGTGTCACGACCCGCACCCTAGAGTTAGGGCACGGAAACGTAACAACGCCCAGCCTACGCCGCAGTGTCGGCGGTAGAACGCTGTCCTAGGTCTCAATGCATCTAACAGTATAAGACTAAACAGTTTATAATCCCCGAATGGGGGTGATATAGCAGAAAGTAACTCAATCACAACTAAGGAAGAAGGAGTACGATAAGATATAAAACTCAAATAAAACACAGAAGATCAGAGAGTCTAAGTATCTAAGATACACAACCCAGAAATACATCTCAAATCTTAAATACAGTAATCCATAAATACATCTCAAGACAACTGAAAATAAACTATAAATAAACCCTAGCTATCTATACAACCTCTACTGTCTCCTCTAGGCTAGCAGGCAACCTCCAGGCTATCTGTAAAATTTATCAACGGGTCCAGTCAGGACTGGAGCGAGCACAGTACATCTCAACATATCATAGCAGGTTAGAAAATATAATCATGCAGTAAAGTAAGATACAGGATCTGAAGGAAATACAGTATGTAAACAGAGAAAGAGAACTGTAATAGAAATATCTACTATACATAGAGAACTAACAGTGACTAGTGAGTCAGAGTAAAATATAAACATGTAAATGGCATAGGAGATTTATGACTACAGCTAAAAGAGTGATTCATGACTACAGCTACTTGGATAATATTCACATGTCTATTTCTACTCCCCATCCCCAATCAATACACAAGGATCTGTTCAAGTTATGTTAAGATTCGTGAAACTTCACATGGCTCATAAAATGAGTGATACGTGAAGGTGATTTATGATGGCTCTGTGAACATGAGAGTACATGTGTCACAAGCGATTCGTGAATCAGAGGAAGCATAGAGATACGTGATGATTCGTGAAACGCACAAAACATGCAGTATTCGATGCTTCCGAGGGGGATAACATCTCATAAAAAGATCCATATAGTACCAATCCGTGTGACCAACGTGACAGTATCAAGTAAAGTAATTTAAAGCAGGAAAATAATTCTAAACAGGATATGAAATGATCAAAGAATGTACTCGCCTGATATCTGAATGTCCAAGGTAAAGATACTGTCCGAGGAGAGGTGTCTGGCTCCTAATTAGAACATAACAAGTCACAACATATCCAGAAGGGTAATATAAAGCACTACAATGCATTATACATGAATCTAGGTCAAACTAGGCCAAAGTCAACCTTTGGTCAACTCTGGTCAACTGCACTAGTCAAACTAGGTCAAACTAGGTCATGTCCTAACCCAGCAAGTCTTACTAGGCCTAACCAAGACTATCCTAGCAAGCACACATCAATACAAGGCTATACAAGCCAACATACACCCAACTCTATATAGCATGCAATTATTCAATACTCAAATAGGCAAGAATTCACATTGGATATACACTAGGTAATCTATTACATTAAGCTATATATGTCTACACATATATACACATGCATATATTGGTATTCAACATTAGGTCTATAATCATGGCATTTCAAATGGTTATATAAACTTATATATTACAACACAATATGCTAACATATATATAATATACATACATAGCTAAGTTAACTATATTCATAAATACTTATTTAAGAGGCTATGTGTGTGTATATGAATATGGCAAAGGGGCAAGTGAGGGTTAAATGGGCATACATAGTGTATACATATCAAAGAGTGTCAAATATTAAGTGAACAAAGTGTCAAGTGTGATAGTGTCAACATAGTGTAAGGGGTACATGAGGTAATATAGGATTTGTGTTAACATAGAATATTATATCTCATTAACTTGTATATTGCATACATTACATCTATTATTACATTACATTTATGCTTGCATTCATTCATCATTCATTTTTTCTCTTGCACTACTATATGTACCATACATTACATACTATGGAACCTACATATTCATTACAAGCCATACTTATACATGCTTACATTAGATAGGATACTTACACCTCATACATCATTTATTTAACCATTTACTCATGCTTACATTCTCTATTTAATTACATAATATATATACATTAACATGGGTTAAAATTAAATAGAATATTATATTACACATAAGGGTGCACAAAATGCATATGCCGAATAGTAACTCCTACTAATAATCAATACTGTACCATCTCAGCATGAATTAAAAATTTAGGATTAAAGTATGTTATAGATCTATGTGTTAGCTTTCCGAAACTTTAAACGGATCACATTTTCGTTTCCGGAAACTCCCGGAATCGCGAAAACACCGAGAACGCGTTTGTCTTTCGTACAGCTGACACTCAAATAATTCTCCAGAAAGTTACAGAAAGAATTAGGCCTATTAATACATGTTTTGGAAAGCTAACTTCAATACGCTTCTTTTAAAAAAAATGGGTGATTAAACCGAGCTTTGAGCTAGAAGTTATGACATTTCTAAGTTAGGGCTGAAATTAAAAACGTGGATAAAAATCATGACGGATTTAGATAGTTTGAGCTAAAAGAATACACAATATATATCCTAATTATCCACAACAATAATAGCAATAATAATATGAGGATCCACACTCACAAACTTGATTATATAATCATCATGAACCATTTATTACATATATAAATATAGATACACTCTCATTACAATATATATATATATATATATATATATATATATATATATATATATATATATATATATATAAATCTATATATGTAACATGAACACATCCACAATACAAAAGACACTCCTATGACCTCCAAATGGAAACAAAATAGACACAAATGGAGATACAACCATGGGGATCATTCCTATGGGTTCAAAATAGACCTATATGCATGAGGAAATAAAAAGGAGAAAAGATTTATACCTCCCGGTAGATCGAATCGAAGAAAAATCTTTCCGGAGCGACACCGACACGTAGAGATTCCAAAAGGACACGAACGAGCTCCGAATCCTCCCAAACTTGGGTAGCTTCCTCCTTGACTAGAATGGAGAAGGAAAGAAGAAGATTTGGTGGTGAAATGGAAGGATTTGGTGGAGAAATTGCTAGGGATTACTCTCTAGGAATTTGGAGAAGAACAAGAGAGAGAAAAATAGATGGATAATGACAAATGGGAGGCTCAACCCTATCCTTATTGTGGCTGGCCATAAAGGTGGTTTTGTCCTATTAGGAAAAGTCCAAAAGCCGCTACTAACCTATTCTATGAGTATTAGGAAAGGGCTAATTGGTTGGGGCTAAATTAGTCATTCTAAAGTCTCTAATCACACTAACCTTATCCATAATAATTAGTCTAACCTCTAACTAAAATATTTCTATCATATGGACTAAAATTAATATCATGTGGGCCATACCTAACTAGTGTGTGGGTCCCACTAGAGTCAACTACCCCCAGGTCCCCGTTTCAAGTCGGATTGAGTTAAAATTCGAACCCGACACAAATAACCCCAAAATAATATCATAAATAATAAAATAATATCAAAATAATTCAAAGAGGTCAAATAAAAAAATATCCTTAGGCCAAAAATGATATTAAAATATCATAATCACATGGTTAGGCTCTAGGTCAAACAGTCTCTAGGGTTTCACTAGCAAAACGTCAAAATCACAAGTCATTGATTTAAATAATTTTAAAAATGGTTTAAAATTACCAAAAATTATATCATGAATTAAATATCATTATCAAAATAATTATAAATACGAAATTTTAAAATTACCCTCATTTGGAAAACTGGGTGCTACACTGGTGCCAACAAGATGTACCGAGATCTGAGGGAGCATGTTTGGTGGTACAGGATGAAGCGGGACGTAGCTCGCTTCGTAGCTAGGTGCTTGGTCTGTCAGCAGGTCAAGGCAGAGAGGCAGAGGCCCGGTGGATTGTTGCAGCCATTGCCCATTCCCGAGTGGAAGTGGAAGTATATCACAATGGATTTCGTATCTGGATTGCCGCGTACACCATGAGGGAAAGACGCAATTTGGATCATAATTGATAGGTTAACCAAATTGGCCCACTTCTTACCATTCAAGGTGGGTACGTCTACAGAGAGGCTTGCGGAGATGTATATGCGGTAGATAGGCAGAATTTATGGGGTTCCGGTCAGCATCGTCTCAGATCGGGATAGTCATTTTACTTTTCATTTTTGGAAGAGTCTACAGACTAGCTTGGGCACTCAGCTCAAGTTTAGTACCGCATACCACCCTCAGACGGACGGACAGTCAGAGAGGACTATTCAGACACTTGCGGATATGCTACGGACGTGCGTCTTAGACTTTGGAGGTTCCTGGAAGGATCATCTACATTTGGTAGAGTTTGCTTACAATAACAGTTTTCAGGCCAGCATTGAGATGTCATATTTCGAGGCTCTGTACGGGCGTAGGTGTCATACACCCTTATCTTGGGATGATGTTGGTGAGCGAGCTTTACTGGGACCAGAGATGGTTGTTGACGCAGCCGAGAAGGTGAAGCTCATCAGGGACAGACTTCGCATGGTGCAGGACAGACATCGGCACTGGGCCTATAGCCACCGGAGGCCATTGGAGTTTGAGGTACAAGAGTATGATTAGATTTAGGTTTGTTTGTTGTGTTTTGATTGATCATGTTTGTTTATCATAGTTAATTTGAGACCTTGCTTGTGATTAGGTTGGAGACCAGGTTTTCTTGAGGATATCTCTGACTTGTGGTACAATACGTTTTGGTGGAGGTGGGAAGCTTAGCCCGCGCTTCATCGACCCTTTCGTTATCAGCGGAAGAGTCGACGATGTGGCTTACAGGCTAGACTTGCCACCTGCACTAGTGGGGGTCCATAACGTATTCCATGTATCACAGTTGAGACAATACGTGGCTGATCCTAGCCATGTGCTCGACCATTCAGAGATTGAGGTTGGGCCTTCTCTCAGCTATCCAGAGCAGCCAGTAGAGATTCTGGATCGACGGGAGAAGGTACTGAGGAACCAGGTGATACCTTTGGTTCGCGTCGCATGGAGGCATCATTCTCTAGGAGAGTCTACCTGGGAGCGGGAGGATGAGATGCGCGAGCGATACCCATATCTTTTTGGACTGTGAGGTATACTTTCTATCCTTCTCATCAGTTGCATTTCGCCTTTCAATTTTGACGACGAAATTCTTTTAAGGAAGGTAGATTTGTCACTACCATAATTCTAATATGAGGGTATTTTGGTCATTTTTGAATTTTTGGGATTTATTTGGAGTTATTGTGAATTATTGAGATTTATTAGAATTTATGTGATTTTTAGTATAATTTAATTAGTGACTATTCTAGACTTTGACTAGTGTTGACTTTGGAGACTAACCTAGAAGCTAACCCTAGCCATGACTACTAGGTTAGATTATGAAACCCTCGTTTGATTTAAGTTAATCATATCCTAGTCATTAGAACCAATTTGGAAATAGGAATTAGAATGGAGAATGGATTAATGGCTTATGACGTCACAAGTCATGATTAATGACTTAAGTCCATAGCTTGTGAATTGGCCCAAGCCCATTAGCCAACCTAAAACCCTAACCCTAATTACTTGGCCGGCCACCTAGCATTGGGAACCCAACCCTATAAGTAGTCTCTTCCATTAGGTTAGCCTCCTTTAGAAAGTTCACATTTGGAAAGAGAGGTATGCTCCATCTTTAAAAATTCATAGAAAATCCAATTTAATTCCTTTTTCCCTCAAACAAATTGCAATAGGTTCTAATTTAGGTATTCTTGCTGTGTGTGTAATTTATTTTCAGTTTGTTAACAGTTTGGTGAAGTTTGGCCATCAAGAAGAATACCCCTCTTTGGAGCTTTCTTTGGTTTTTGACACCTATAGATAATTCCTTCAAAACGTATTGAAATTGCTTTTATTATTGCATATTAGCCTAGATCTAGGTGTCCCCTAGCTAACCCTAGAAATTTGTGGCATTTCGTGTCCTAAAGGGCATTTCGATTTGATTTTTGGAATGTTTTTGAATGAAATTCTTCATTTTCATGTGCTTTATGGTTTTTCCCTCGACTGAGTCAATTTTTGTGTCATGTCGTGTCGATTTAAGGACATGAACACGCTCGTGGCAGGCGTAAACAGTGCCCTGCTGCTCGAGATGGATTTCTTTGTGTCCGTGTCACTTGGACACGCGACACTTGGTCGAGACCTTGGGGTAACCACTGACATGAGGTTCCCAGAGTTCCACGACCTCTCGGGTCGTGTCGGACACGTTTTTTAGCCCGTACTGGGTTTGCACTAACACTGTACACGGGATTTAGGGCCACTGATACGGCTCTAGAACTCTGGATACGACACCTATGGACATGATACAGGGTGTGGAACACGAAGACCTACCCTAGGCGAACCTAGGGTTGTGAACATGAGGTCTGGTTTGGTATGTATCTGGTGCACGACATGCGTGTACTTGTGCACGAGACTGCACTGGAAATTCAGTGTTCAGTTGCTGTTGAGTCTTTGGATGGTTTGGACACGGCTGTGTCCACTTGGTTGGACACGAATGACTCCTGGGACACGTGCACAAACCCTAGTATCATTACCAACCCTTAGTTTTGTATTTTAGCTTGTTTTCGATACTCAAATCCCATTTACCCTAATTTGGACTGAACCATATATTTTTATTATTTTTCCAATTTTCTAAATTGAACTTTGGCAGCTAATTTAACCCACTTAAATGCTGTTAACTATTAGTTTTATACCCTAATGTTGTTCTCCTACATGTAATCTAGCTATGGGTCGATTTTGGGATAAATTGGTGGAGTTTTGGTTTCGAAATTTGGTGTATGTAAACTGTCATTAGTTTGAACTCAAAAATCTGATAACATATTAACTGTTTACTAAACTGAGAACACCCTCTTGTTCATGACACACACACACATTTGAATTCCAGGTTTTCCTCACATTCCCTCACACCATAACAGTCACTCACACACATATTGCACACTCACACACACATTGCACACTCACACACACTTGTTAGTCTTCCTACCTCTCTCTCTATGCATATATGTAATGTATATATATAGTTAATATATATAATGTAGGTAGCCTATATACATATATGTGATGATGCCTATGTATATATGTAATACATGTATATGTAATGTATATAAAATATGTATGTATATCTAATGCATAAAGTATATTATGTACATATGTAGGTATCCTATATATTATAATATGTGTGTGTACTATTATATATATATATATATATATATATATATATATATATATATATATATATATATTATATATATATATGTGTGGTATACATATGGGTAGCCTATATATATATATATATATATATATATATATATATATATATATATATATATATGTATTAAAAATATATATATATATATATATATATATATATATATATATATATATATATATATATATATATAGGCTAGTTTATATATGTATTAAAAAAAAAATATATATATATATATATATATATATATATATATATATATATATATATATATATATATATATATATATATATATATATATGTATTATGTGATTCCATGAGTAGGCCTAGATGCAATATAGGTTGTGTGATGTTGGTTTTGACTTTATGTTGTATAGGTTGTATGGACTTGGTAGACTAGTATAGGCTAGTTTAGCCTTGATTAGACTAATATAGACTTGATAGGCCTGGTTTAGGCCTGTATGGTCTTGTGAACTTGTTTAGACCTAGAATAACTTGTTTGACCTAGTTTGACCATAGTTGACCTTGGTTTGACTTTCAGGGTTGACCAGAGTTGACTTTGGCCTAGATTGACCCAGAATCATGTAGAATGCATAGTATGACTTCATTATATCATTTTAGACTTGTTGTGACTTGTGCTATTCTGATTAGGAGCCAGACACCTCTCCTCGGACAGTACATTTCTCTCGGACATTCAGATAGCAGATGAGTACATTCTCTGATCATTTCATATCCTGTTTAGATTTATTCTCCTGTTTTAAATTACTTTACTTGATACTGTCACTTGGTCACACGGATTAGTACCATATGGATCCCTTCTTGAGATGTTATCCCCTCAGGGAGCATCGGATACTACATGTTCTGTGCGTTTCACTTACATTGCGTATCACTATGTTTCATGGTTCATTGATCACTTGTGACATGTACTCTCATGATCACAGAGTCTTCCTTGAATCACCCATTTATGGGCATTCCTAGAATCACCCATTTTTGGGCCTACCATGTATCACCCCTTGTGGGCCGTTGCATGGATCATAACATAGCGTGGCTGGATCCTTGTGTATTGATTGGGGGTACGGGAGAGTAGAAGTAGACATGTGAATAATATCCAAGTAGTATCTCATCTGATCACCTCCGTAGTGTCTCATCAGAATCTCCTATGCCATTCACATGTTTATATTGTACTCTGACTCACTAGCCACTGTTAGTTCTCTATTTATAGTAGATATTTCTATTACAGTTCCCTTTCTGTTTACATTCTTTACTTTCTTTCAGTTCCTGTATCTTACTTTACTGCATGATTATATTTTCTAACCTGCTATGATCTGTTGAGATGTATTATGCTTGCTCCTTTCCTGACAGGACCTGTTGAAAATATTACCGAGGATGAGGAGGAGGCCTGTGTGGATACCTTATACGGGACAGCTCTAGATGACACCAGTGATCCGAATTTCCAGCCGGATCCATTAGCTATAGAGACTGAGGCTCCCTAGTCTAGGTTTTACTATTATTGTCATTTGGTATCTGGATTGAATATATTCTTTCATGTTCAGTGGTTGAGACTTGTATTTTTGGATGTTTGCTGAGATGTTATCTTAGACACTTAGACTCTTCTGATCTTCGATATTTTATTTTGAGATTTATATCATATCGTACTTCTTCTTCCTTAGTTGTGATTGAGTTTACATTCTGCTATGTCACCCCCCATTCGGGGAGTATAAACTGTTTAGCCTTATACTGTTAGATGCATTAACCTAGGACAACGTTCTACCGCCGACACTGCGGCGTAGGCTGGACGTACCCACTTCTCGTGCCCTTACTCTAGGGTGCAGGTCGTGACACTCACCGCTGGATTCCCTCTCCAAACGGAAGAGAACCAGATTGGCATCTCCGACGACTCCCTTCTCATCCTGCTGGTGCATCCCGACCTCGATTCAGCCGGAGAAACGGTCGCACCACCTAAATGCCTCGAGGAGTCTTCCCTCGGCACATCCTCCAAGAAGGCGGGGGAATCATCTATCACTAACAGAAAAGTGGACAAAAAAGGGACCGCTAAATCCCCATCCATGCACACCAGGTCCGCCGCGAAGCGGTCCAACCAACCCCTCCCCAAAGCTCCATTAATTCTGAATATTCTTTTCTAGAATGTCCGTGGTCTGGCGAACAAACCTATGATGAGGAGAATCACCAGCCTTAAGAAAACTCAAAAGATCGACATCTTGATCATCCTCGAACCCAAAATCTCATACAAAAGGCTCAAATCCATTCAACTTCAGTTAAGCTTTCACTCGGCCATTGCCGGCAGACACGACATTTGGATCCTCTGTTCCAAAGCCGTTAAAATTGGTGTCATCCATGATTCCAATCAAGCTATATCTTGCTGGATGGAACACCCTTTGATCCCCAAACGCGCCATCCTTTCTATGGTTCACGACAGTTGTGACATTGCGGAACGCAGACACCTCTGGAACGACCTCCAGGACATCAACCACCACAACCACAACCTCCCATAGCTTTGCATCGGGGACTTCAATGCTATCACTTGCAGAGAAAAGAAGATTGGAGGCCGCCCTCCCCCTCTCTCTGCCATGCAAGACTTCAACAACTTCATCTTCAACTCTCACCTCACCTCCCTCCCATTTACCGGCAACGCATTCACCTGGTGCAACATGCAGGAAGGCGACTGTCGGCAATTCTTCCGTCTCGATAGGGCGTTAACGAACGCCCATTGGCTAGATACGGGGACAACCTCCAAGCTATCTCATCTTAACGCCACCGAATTCGACCACGCCCCCTTGCTGGTTGGAATAACTAGCACTCCCAACCATTCCAGAAAGAGCTTTCATTTCCTGGACTTCTGAAGCGAGCACCCCCAATTCTTAGGGGTTGTCACGGAAGCGTGGAACAGCGAGGACTCTATTGAACCACTTAATCACGTGGCCAAAAAGCTCCAGGCCATGAGGAAAGCGCTGACAACTTGGAGCAAGCAATCATACAGAGATATCTTCCAAGTCATTCGTGAGGCGGAGGACGACGTGACTCACGCCGAAGAGAGATACATGACCAACTGTTCGCCTGATACCAGGAAGGTGCTGAATCTCACCAAAGCCATCCTCAAATTCAGGCTGAAGATTGAGATCGATTTTTGGAAGCAGAAAGCGAGGATCAAATAGGACAGCGAGGGGGACAACAACTTGAGCTTCTTCCACGCTTGTGTGAATGGGCGTAGACAAAACTCTCTCTCCATCAGATTACCGCAGACAACGGTACCAGCATCAACGATCAAAAGGGTATCCAAGAGGAGGCTGTGAAGTTCTATTCCATTCTTTTTTCCAAGGAGACCGTTCTAAAAGACAACACCTTCCTGGACGAGGTTCCCCACCTTATTAGCGACACAAACAATGTGCAGCTTGATCAGCCCCCCTCTGAGGAAAAGATGAAAGATGCTGTCTGGGCCCTCGACGAGCACAGTGCCCCAGGGCCAGACAGATTTTTGGGGGTTTTTTTTCGCACTTGTTGGGATATCATAAAGGTTAACATCCATAATGCGGCCTCCGTCTTCCTCCAGAGAGCCATCAGGAGCACCAACCTTATCCTCATCCCGAAGAAAGACAACCCAGAGATATTCTGCAACTTTTGCCCAATCAGTCTCTGTACCTTTGGCAACAAGATCATATCCAAGATCATCGCCTCCCGCATGGCTGGTCTTCTCCCCAAGATCATCTCGGAGGAGCAGAGTGGCTTTGTTCGGGGAGAAATATCCAAGATAACATCATGTTGGCTCAAGAGTTAGTTACCTGCATGAAGTTCCCAGCAAGAGGGGGAAATATTGCTATCAAGTTGGACATGGAGAAAGCCTACGACAGATTAGATTGGAAATTCATGATATGGGCCTTCAGAGCCTTCGGCTTCTCCGAAACCTGGACCAACATTGTGTGGAGATCGATCAGCAACTCATGGTTCTCCATAATTATTAATGGCCAAGCGGACGGTTTCTTAAAATCCAATCGTGGGGTCAGGCAAGGGGATCCACTATCCTCCATAATCTTTATCATTACGGCGGATGTGTTGAACAGAAACCTTAATAAGATGGCGAACACCCCCAACTTCCAGTACTACCATACGGCTAGCGGCTGCCCGATCATCATCCACCTGGCCTTCGCTGACGATATTCTTATATTCTCATCCGGAGATGCAGGATCGGTGGAAGTCGTCCATAATACGCTCCAAAAATATGAAAGGTGCTCAGGACAGAAGATCAACCCGAATAAAAGTGTGATATACACCCACCACAATATCAAGAGAGATAAGCGGCCAGCATATCAACAATCACATCTTTCCCGATCAAGCACCCTCCATTCTACTACCTCGGGTGCCCCCTCATGTACGGCAAATCCAACGCCGGGATCTTCGAGAACCTGACCACTCGCATCAGGAAGAAGCTCGAGGGCTGGCACAACGTCACTCTATCCCCAGGAGGCAAGATTATCCTCATCAATCACGTCCTCACTTCCATTCCCATCTACACTCTGCCAGCGTGCTCTCCCCCAAGAATGTCCTATCCTACATCGAGAGCATCTTCAACAACTTTCTCTGGAGACACAGCGACGGTCACGAAAAGCACCATTGGGCCAGCTGGGACACCATGGTTCGTCCCACCGGGGTGGGGGGGACTGGGTTTCACCAAACTTTTCCACATTGTTAACGCTTTCTCGATAAAATTATGGTGGACGCTTCGTACTAGTAAGAACTTATGGTCCAGTTTCATGAAGGCCAGATACTTCAAACATATCCACCCGTCCACGGCCATCGCTAACAGCAGATCCTCCGTGGCCTGGCGTCGTATTCTTCTCGGGCGGTCCCTCGTCGAACCAGCGATTCGCCTTAAGGTGGGCATCGACAAAGCATCGCTATTTATGGAGCGCTGGGTTGGCGATTTCTTGCTTCCCAATACTTCGGCAGCTCCTAGGAATAGCACCATCAAGGACCTGTGCGACACTCCTAATAAAACTTGGAATTGGATCAAAGTCAGGTCATGGGCTGGGCCCGAAGCAGCTGATTACATTCGTCGTAGCAGTTTGAGGATCGGACTGGACCCAGATAAGCTCGAGTGGTCGCCCGATGGTGTCGACGCATTCTCGGTTAAGTCAGCCAGAAGAGTTATCCTGGGTAACGTGGCAACGTCCCTTACCATTGCCTCATTCTGGTAGATGTGCATCCCCAAGAAGTGACATTTCCTCATGTGGAGAGCCCTACGCAATATCCTCTCCACTGACGACAATATCAACACAATCGGGTTCAGCCTTGCCTCTGCGTGCACATGCTGCTCTGATCGACAATCGAAAATAGCCAACCACATCCTTAGTCAGGGGGACCTATCGATC